>LR738711.1:796833725-796913745 GCA_902687465.1 Secale cereale
AGAGAGAGAGAGAGAGAGAGAGAGAGAGGGAGAGCGAGAGGGAGAGGGAGAGAGGGAGAGGGAGAGATTCAATCTCGGAGGGGCTCTAACCCCTCCGCCGCCATGGAGGCCATGGACCAGAGGGGAAACCCTCCTCCAATCTAGGGAGGGGGGTCAATGAAGAAGAATAAGGAGGCGGGGCTTGATGAGGTTACAAACCTAGGGTAGGGTCACGGGCCTGGCCAAAGTACCCCACCCAAGGTCACTATCCCGGAAGATCAAAAGACAAAACCTACGATGGTAAAGACAGTCGACTGAGACGACCCAAGAGGACATCCCACTCGACTAGACATCACCTGCAAGACGACTCAACTCCACTCGACCAATCCAAGGCACTCGACCCCCGAAGGTCAAAGGTCCCTTAGGACAATAACAGTCTGGTATTTACTCGCCGTAGTGAATGCCTTTATAGCTCTTTACTGTAGACGTTACCAGTAACGTCTGCCTTAATGTACATTGGACCCTTAGTAACGTGGAGCATGGCTGGGGTCCTGGCACACTATATAAGCCACCCCCTCCTCCAGTACAAGGGTTCGCATCCTTGTAACTCACACATATACACATATCAGTCGACCGCCTCCGGGCACCGAGACGTAGGGTTGTTACTTCCTCCGAGAAGGGCCTGAACTCATAAAACACCTCGTGTACAACTCCACCATAGCTAGGGCCTTGCCTCCTCATTCGTACCCCCTACTCGTACTGTCAGGCTTAGAACCACGACAGTTGGCGCCCACCGTGGGGCAAGGTGTCTTAGCGACTTCTGGTGAGGTTGCAATCTTTTCTCCGACCTCCTTCATCATGGTTTCCGGCGGTGCTATGGCGTTGGGCCGCGATATCCGACTCCAAGGTTGTCAGAATCGTGATTTTGAATCGGATCGAACCTCAGATGGTAGGATCGCAAATCATAGAATCTTCACTATCAAGATCGTAGAAACGTAGATTCTATGAACCAAAATCGTAGAATCATAGGGGTTAGTTTGGATCGTAAAGTCGTAGAATCGTATAACAGAGATCCGACTCCAAGGTTTTCTCGTTTCTGAACGGGGAATCGACGCCAACCCAGAGAAGGTCAGCACCATCCTCTGAATGAAATGCCCCGAGCGTATACACGACGTCCAGAAGCTTACTGGTTGCCTGGCTGCGTTGAGTCGATTCATTTCTCGTCTCGGTGAGAAGGCATTGCCTCTCTACCGACTCATGAAGAAATCAGACAAGTTCGAGTGGAATTCCGAAGCCGAAGCAGCGTTTGAAGAGCTCAAAGCCCTGCTGTCCACCCAGCCGGTGCTTGCTGCCCCAGTCAGCAAAGAGCTTCTCCTACTATACATTGCAGCCACCGGACAAGTTGTCAGCACTGTACTCACGGTCGAGCGGGAAGAAGAGGGCAAGGCCTACAAGGTCCAGCGCCCAATCTACTACATATACGAAGTTTTGACTCCCTCCAAGCAAAGGTACCCGCATTACCAGAAGCTCGTGTACGGGATTTACTTGACTGCAAAAAAGGTTGCCCATTACTTCTCGGACCATACAATCTCAGTCGTCAGCGACACCCCGCTTTCAGAGATTCTGAACAACCGAGACGCGAGCGGTCGAGTGGCAAAATGGGCGATTGAACTTCTTCCGTTAGATATCAAGTTTGAAGCGAAGAAAGCCATCAAGTCTCAGGCTATAGCAGATTTTGTGGCCGAGTGGATAGAACAAGAGCTGCCGACTCAAGTTCAGTCGGATCACTGGACTATGTTCTTTGATGGATCCAAGATGTTGAACGGATCCGACGCAGGCGTGGTCCTGGTATCTCCCAGGGGCGACAAGCTCAGTTACGTTCATCAGATCCACTTTGACTCATCGAACAGCGAAGCTGAGTACGAAGCACTTCTGTACGGGTTGCGCATGGCCATCTCACTCGGCGTCCGTCGCCTGATGGTCTACGGCGACTCAGACTTAGTGGTGAACCAAGTGATGAAGGAATGGGACGCCAGGAGCCCGGCAATGACCAGTTATTGCAGTGCAGTGCGGAAGCTTGAAAAAAAGTTTGAAGGTTTAGAGCTCCATCACGTGCCCAGAGCCAAGAATCAGCTTGCCGATGACCTCACGAAGATTGAGTCGACCTGGAAGCGTATACCCAAGAATGTGTTTCTGGAGCATCTCCATACCCCTTCTGTCAAAGAAGACCCCTTCACGGAAGAACCCCCCGCAACCAGTCAGTGCGTCAGATCCGACTGAAGTCGAAGTGCCTGCAGTGGTCGACCTGATCATGGAGGTTTTAGTGATTATGCCCGACTAGACTGTGCCATACATATCATATCTGCCCAGGCAAGAACTCCCGGAGGATGAAGAAGAAGCGCGCCAGATCGTCCGCTGATCCAAGGCGTTCACTGTCATTCAGGGTCAACTCTACAGAGAAAGCGTCACCGGAGTCGCTCAGCGTTGCATCACCCCAGAGGAAGGTCGACTGATCCTGGATGAGATTCACTCGGGAACTTGTGGCCACCACGCTTCCTCTCGGACTATAGTGGCCAAAGCGTACCGAGCTGGGTTTTATTTGCCTCGGGCCAACGAGATGGCCAAAGATATTGTGGACAAGTGCGCAGGCTGCCAGTTCTACTCCAACATGTCCCACAAGCTAGCGTCTGCTCTGAAGACCATTCCACTAGTCTGGCCCTTTGCCGTTTGGGGCTTGGATATGGTCGGCCCCTTCAGAACAGGCAGAAGCTGATTCACTCACCTGCTTGTGGCAGTCGACAAGTTCACCAAATGGATTGAGGCCAACCCCATCAAGAACCTCGAGTCGAGCACCGCCATCAGCTTCATCAGGGAATTGATATTCAGATATGGAATCCCCCACAGCATCATCACGGACAATGGCTCCAACTTTGACTCGGATGAATTCAGAGCTTTCTGTGCTTCTCAAGGAACACGAGTCGACTATGCCTCCGTGGCGCATCCGCAGTCGAATGGACAGGCAGAAAGGGTAAACGGTTTGATTCTCCAAGGCCTGAAGCCATGGCTCATGCGTGACCTTAAGCATGCCGCTGGGGCTTGGGTAACCGAACTACCGTTTGTCTTATGGGGTCTGAGGACAACTCCAAACTGGTCGACTGGCCGAACCCCTTTCGTCATGGTCTATGGAGCTGAAGCCGTGCTGCCAAGTGATTTGTTACATAATGCCCCCCCGAGTGGAACTCTTCTCCGAAGCCGAAGCAGAGCAAGCTCGTCAGGATGCAGTCAACCTCTTGCAGGAGGAGCAAGAGATGGCCCTGATCCGGTCGACCATCTATCAGCAAGACCTGTGTCGATTCCATGCTCGCAACATCCGAAGCCGAGCATTTCAGGAAAGAGGCCCGGTTCTTCGAGTGCATCAGAAACGACCACACAAGCTCGCCCCGGCCTGGGAAGGCCCCTTCATCATCACCAAGGTACTTCACAACGGGGCATATCACCTTTACAACATCGCCAAGAAGAAAGACGAACCTCGTTCGTGGAACGCGGATCTGCTCCGCCGCTTCTACACTTGAAACACTCAAATAGTCGAGTTGTAATAAAGATTTTCCGATTTATTTCAAAGACAAGTTTACAGCAATCCTTTAATGATTGTTGTTTTCTAAGATGTTGGTCTTCAAAATCCCCCAGTGGGTGCTTAGCTGCGTACCCGATTCACCTAAGTTTCAAAAACTACTCCGAGTGAAGAGCAACCCTCTCACTCGGGGGGCTTAGCTGCGGTCTTCCGAGCTACGTCATAAGTATAATGTGGCCCTTCTTCCGAGCTCCGCCACAAATACAACGTAGCTTGGAATCGCCAAGTTACAAAAACTACTCCGAGTGAAGAGCAATCCTCTCACTCAGGGGCTTAGCTGCGACCCCGTGACTCGCCTAAGTTACGAACATTCACTCTGAGTGAAGAGCAACCCTCTCACTCGGGGGCTTAGCTGCGGTCCTCCGAGCTACATCATAAGTATAATGTGGCTCTGTCTTCCGAGCTCCGCCACAAATACAACGTAGCTTGGAATCGCCTAAGTTACAAGAACTACTCCGAGTGAAGAGCGATCCTCTCACTCGGGGGCTTAGCCGCGAACCCAATTCGCCTAAGTTTCAAAAACTACTCCGAGTGAGGAGCGATCCTCTCACTCGGGGGCTTAGCCGCGAACCCGATTCGCCTAAGTTTCAAAAACTACTCCGAGTGAAGAGCGATCCTCTCACTCGGGGGCTTAGCCACGAACCCGATTCGCCTAAGTTTCAAAAACTACCCCGAGTGAAGAGCGATCCTCTCACTCGGGGGCTTAGCCGCGAACCCGATTTGCCTAAGTTTCAAAAACTAATCCGAGTGAGGAGAGATCCTCTCACTCGGGGGCTTACCCACGAACCCGATTCGCCTAAGTTTCAAAAACTACTCCGAGTGAAGAGCGATCCTCTCACTCGGGGGCTTAGCCACGAACCCGATTCGCCTAAGTTTCAAAAACTACTCCGAGTGAAGAGCGATCCTCTCACTCGGGGGCTTAGCCGCGAACCCGATTCGCCTAAGTTTCAAAAACTACTCCGAGTGAAGAGCAACCCTCTCACTCGGGGGCTTAGCCGCGGTCCTCCGAGCTACGTCATAAGTATAATGTGGCTCTGTCTTCCGAGCTCCGCCACAAATACAACGTAGCTTGGAATCGCCTAAGTTACAAAAACTACTCCGAGTGAAGAGCAATCCTCTCACTCGGAGGCTTAGCTGCGGTCCTCCGAGCTACGTCATAAGTATAATGTGGCTCTGTCTTCCGAGCTCCGCCACAAATACAACGTTGCTTGGAATCGCCTAAGTTACAAAAACCACTCCGAGTGAAGAGCGACCCTCTCACTCGGGGGCTTAGCTGCGGTCCTTCGAGCTACGTCATAAGTATAATGTGGCTCTGTCTTCCGAGCTCCGCCACAAATACAACGTAGCTTGGAATCGCCTAAGTTACAAAAACTACTCCGAGTGAAGAGCAATCCTCTCACTCGGAGGCTTAGCTGCGGTCCTCCGAGCTACGTCATAAGTATAAAGTGGCTCTGTCTTCCGAGCTCCGCCACAAATACAATGTTGCTTGGAATCGCCTAAGTTACAAAAACCACTCCGAGTGAAGAGCAATCCTATCAATCGGGAGCTTAGCTGCGACCCCGTGACTCGCCTAAGTTACAAACATTCACTTCGAGTGAAGAGCAACCCTCTCGCTCGGGGGCTTAGGTGTGGTCCTCCGAGCTACGTCATAAGTATAATGTGGATCTGTCTTCCGAGCTCCGCCACAAATACAACGTTGCCGTCAAGACGTCGACTCAAAATCCAAGCGATCAAAAAGAGTCAGAAGCAAAATAATCAAATCCTGATAAACTCCCGCAAGATTCGGGCAAGAGTAACTGGGCCACAGGCCCACAAGAGTTTAACGATTACAAGATCACTCGGCATTCCGAGGCAAATTGAATCAAAGTACCAAAGTTCATTCACTCCTCAGGAGGAGGCGGACTCGCAGGTGCAACAAACTCGTCCAGGTCAATCCCATCGGCGATGCGGGTGGCAGCTTCCAGGAAAGTCTCCATGAAGGATTGGAACTGGAGCTCCTTCGTATTGGCGACCTTGAGCGCCGCGAGCCTTCTCTCCTTCACTTCCTTACAGTGCACACAGACCAGTGCACACAGACCAAGGATAACACCACGTCGCCTCCGCAGCGGGCACATGACTTTTTCCACTCCTGCACTCGACTTGGGATCTCATTGAGTCGAGTCATCAGAGACTGGAGGTCGTTCTCCTGCACGACTCCCCTCCAGAGCGCAGCGTCGATCCGAGCCATCACTGCTTTCAGCCGACCCAGGTAGCCCGTGGCAGCAGTAAGGCGGGACTCCAACCTCAAGATATTCATGGCAGCTTCGTCCTTGACAATGGAATTAGCTGGGTCTGGACCGGGTTCGACCCGCCCAGTCTCTTCGTCGAAGTTGCGGCAGAATTCTACACCACAAGAAACACGTCGAGTCAGCAAGCAAAATACGAGTCGACCGATCCCACTTAGTCTGAGCTAAAGAGACATACCTTCAAGTACGAGGTACCACTTCTTGGTGAGCTCGCTTAGATAAGCTTCCAGATCAATCCTCTTCTGGAAGAGGGCCTCGTATTTGTCATTCAGAGCACTCTTGGCATTCTTCAGTCGAGTCACTTCATGGTTAGCCGCGTCGAGGGAACCCTTCAGCCTGGTGATCTCCGCCTCAAGCGCGCCTACGGAAGCCAGCTTCTGCTCTGCCAGTTCTAATTTCTCTTGAGCCTGCTGCTGCGCTGCCGCCAAGTCGAGGTCTTTCTGCTCCAAGGCCGCCTTCATTTGGCCTACAAAAGACATCACTGGACAGATGAACATGAGGGAACACAAAGCATACTTATCAAAGGTCAGTCGACAAATTGCTCGCATCAGTTACCGGCTGCGTTGTCCCGCGTCTTCTTCAGGTGGTCCCGAGCCAGCTGCAAGTCGAGATTGAGCTGGATCTACTTCTTCTCAAGATCCGCAAATTTAGCTCCAAACTCGCAAGATTTCTGCATCAACACAATGAAATAGGATTCTAAGACTACAGTCAAGTCAAACACTCAACCGCAGTCTCGGGGACTACACCCAGTGGGTGCACTGAGCGTGCCCCCACTGGTTCTCACTCAGCTAAGATCAGTCTTGCTCGAGCTAAAAAAACAAGGAGGAAAGTTCTATCATCAGACCATGGCCGACTACCAGCAGTCGACCACGGTCTCGGGGACTACACCCAGTGGGTGCACTGAGCGTGCCCCCACTGTTCAAACTCGGCCAAGATCAGTCTGGCTCAAGCTCAAGTGAAGTTCAAAGCAAACGCTAAAAGGCTACACGTCAAGACAACACCCAGCGGGTGTGGCATCATCTTACGAACAAAGCAGTAGATTTTTTCAAACTGAAGATTTTTCCAGCGCAGCAAGCCAATCAGTTGGAGGAAACAAACCTAGACATTGGTCCAAAGGGCAGAACTAGCGTCGTAAGCAGCCATGCTGGCCTCGTACGCCGCCTTCGTCTTCTCTATCATCAGCCCCGCCTGGCGAACGGCTTCTTGAGCCGCGCCCACGGGATCCTCCGGGAGGCGATAGGTGGAGAAGAGAACGGACGACGGAGCTGGCGCTGGGTCAATGGCCGGAGCGGGCGCTGGGTCGATGGTTGGAGCAGGCGCTGGGTCGACGGCCCCTCCAACCGACGAAGCTGGGCGTTCGGTCGAGACTGGGATGGCGAAGGAGACCGTGGCCCAGGCCACGTCTTCCTATCGCTGGGCCTCTGGGCCAGAAGGCACCTTCCGGTCCTTCCTCCCCGTGCGTCGTCGAGCGTCTCCTGAGTGCTCCTCATCATCATCATCATCGTCTGGGAGCTCTATGATGTGGCGCGGTACTTCAAAACAAACAGTTGAGAGGTTCAGTCGACCGTCAGCTCTAATCGACGAAAAGCAAAGAATGGTCTACAACTCGCACCTGCGCGGGACGTAGCAGCATCCGCGGTCTCCTCATCGTCCCAGCCCTTGTCGATGTCCATCGAGGTTGCGGAAGCAGCAGCACTGAAGAATTTCCTTGAAGTTGAGTCGACGAAGACAGAGTCGACCTCCGAAGGGCAGAAAAGAACAAGGCTGAATAGCACTTACGTGGAGACGATGGGAACATCCACCTTGATCTTGGGCAGGGCCTTCCGGGGCTTTGCGGTGGTGACCTTGGGGTGTTTGGGCGCCTTCTCGGATGGATCGGGAGTGGCCGTACAAGCTCGCTTGGGCACTTGGGAGCTAGAGGGACCCGTCCGAGGGCGCACGGCCCCTGGGTCGTGCTTCCCCTTGGATCATTTCTCGTCACGGGGAGGTGACTCGACCTCCTCCCCACTGCTGTAGTCCTTGCTCTCCTCTTCGGTCTCTTCATCCGACTTCCACTCGGAGACGTCGCCCGCGCCCTCTTCGTCCTCTTGGACCTGGTCCCCGTTGGGCACCGAGTACATTTAAGTATAGATCTGCAGAAAAGGAAGATCATCCAAATGTCAGTCAGACTCATCAAGACAATTACAAGCCAATAACAGGAACACCACTCAGAAGCCAAGGACAGACCTTGTCAGGGAGATGGTCAACGTCGAATGGGAGGACCCTCCCGGACCCCCTGGGGTTGTCTTTGTTCCCCGCGACGCACTTCAGGCACTGTGCCACGTACTTCACGTCTGCCGCCTCCGGGTGGACTCGTGATGAGTCATCGGTGCCGGAGTACAGCCACATAGGGTGGTCCCGAGCCTGGAGCGGCTGGAAAATCCGCATGAGGTATACCTCAAGCAGGTCCAACCCTATGACTCCCTCGCGGACCAACTGGATGACCCGTTCCACCAACATGTTCACTTCCGCCCTCTCGGCCCGACCCACAATCATTGACGGAGGCTGGCTGGCTCGACCAAGAGAGAAAGGGGGGAGTCCGGTCGACTGACGGGGAGTCGGACTGTCCTTGTAATAGAACCAAGTCGACTGCCAGCCCCGAATCGACTCCGGAAGAATCATAGGGGGAAAAGCGCTCCTATTCCTAAGTTGGATTCCGAGCCCGCCGCACGCCTGGAGGACGTGCGTCTTCTCGTCACTCGGGTTCGCCTTCTTGACGGTTTGCGAGCGACAAGTAAAGATGTGTTTGAACAAACCCCAATGCGGCCGACAGCCGAGGAAGTTCTCGCACATAGAGACGAACACAGCAAGGAAGGCAATGGAATTGGGCATGAAGTAATGCAGCTGGGCGCCGAAGAATATCAAGAAAGCACGAAAGAAAGGGTGCGGAGGCATGGAGAAACCTCGGTCGACCTGGGTCGCGAGAAGGACACACTCGCCCTCTCGCGGCCGGGGCTCGAGCTCGCCCTCCGGCACCCGCCAGGAGCCGCGGGCGACCAGCCCCTCCTCCTCCAGTTCCTCCAAATCCTCCACCGTGATGGTGGACCTGATCCAATCGCCCTGGATCCAACCAGGAGGGAGCCTGGACCTCGACGACAATCTGCTACGGCCGGACCGCCTCCCCTTCCCCGTCGCCGCCTTCTTCGAACGCTCCATAGCCGCGGTCTTGTCCTTGCCCATGGCACGCGAGCCGACGGTTGCTGTGGAGAAAGCGAGAAGGAGCAGAGGCACGGCGGAGAGGTAGAGGCGAAAAGAACAGGGAATGGGCGCACAGTGCCCTCGCTTCGGGCTCGGCGCACACTTATAGCACCCCGGTCGAGTGGCTGACCGGTGGCCCCGAGCAATCTTATCAAATCCCGCAACAGGCATGGATGTTATACGTGGCGAAAAAGGTGGCACGAGGATCGAGGCGTCCCAAGCATACCCGTCTGATTGCTGCTGCACGACCCGCCCCGGGCGCTTCCCCAAATTTCGAAATCCCGTGAAATCCGGCGACCAGAGAGCAACCTTCCCCACCGAAAACTGTGCACGCCAATGGCACCCGACGCCTAGTGCAAAGTTCAGTCGATGGAAGACGCAACAAATGCACTCGACGGTTCTAGAATCGATCAACGCGACCAAGACAAGATTGAGGAAGACAGCCTAGTCCACCAGCTCAGAAGAAGACTACCCCAAGTGCGTCGAGCCAGGACCAAGGCTCCCTTCAGCACTCTCTCCCCTGCTTAAGCCTCAATCCATTCGGGGGCTACTGACGAGGTTACAGACCTAGGGTAGGGTCACGGGCCTGGCCAAAGTACCCCACCCAAGGTCACTACCCTAGAAGATCAAAAGACAAAACCTACGATGGTAAAGACAGTCGACTGAAACGACTCAAGAGGACATCCCACTCGACTAGACGTCACCTGCAAGACAACTCAACTCCACTCGACCAATCCAAGGCACTCGACCCCCGAAGGTCAAAGGTCCCTTAGGAAAATAACAGTCTGGTATTTACTCGCCGTAGTGAATGCCTTTATAGCTCTTTACTGCAGACATTACCAGTAACGTCTGCCTTAATGTACATTGGACCCTTAGTAACATGGAGCATGGTTGGGGTCCTAGCACACTATATAAGCCACCCCCTCCTCCAGTACAAGGCTTCGCATCCTTGTAACTCACACATATACACATATCAGTCGACCACCTCCGGGCACCGAGACGTAGGGCTGTTACTTCCTCCGAGAAGGGCCTGAACTCGTAAAACACCTCGTGTACAACTCCACCATAGCTAGGGCCTTTCCTCCTCATTCGTACCCCCTACTCGTACTGTCAGGCTTAGAACCACGACAGTGTTGGGGAACGTTGCATGGGAAACAAAAATTTTTCTCTACGTTCACCAAGATCAATCTAGGAGATGAAACTACGAGGGGAGAGTTGGATCCACATACCCTTGTAGATCGCTAAGCGGAAGCGTTCAAGAACGCGGTTGATGGAGTCGTACTCGCCGCGATTCAGATCGCCGAAGATCCTAGCACCGAAGCAACGGTGCCTCCGCGTTCTTCACACGTACGGCTCGGGGACGTCTCCTCCTTCTTGATCCAGCAAGGGGTGGAGGAGAGGTTGATGGAGAGACCGGCAGCACGACGGCGTGGTGGTGATGGTGGTGGAGGATTCCAGCAGGGCTTCGCCAAGCACCGCGGGAAGACGAAGATGTTATGGGAGAGGGAGGGCAGCACCGAGGCACAAACGTGTGTTAGCTGCCCTCCCTCTACCTCTCTATATATAGGGGGAATAGAGGGGAGGGGGGCGCCCTAGGGTTTCCCCTAGGGGGGCCGGCGGCCAGGGCAGAGGGGGGGCGGCGGCCAAGGGCTGCGCCAGGCCCTAGGATTTCCCCCCCTAGGTGCCTTGCCCCCCAAGCCAGGGGGTGCGGCAGCCCTAGGAGGGGCCAGCCCCCCATGCGCACTAGGAGAGGGCCCAGGGGGGGGCGCACAGCCCTATGAGGGCTGTTGTGTCCCCCCTTTGTGGCCCATTAGGCCCGAAACCCCTTCCGGGACCCCGAAACCCCTTTCGGTCATCCGCCGATTTCCCGATGCTCCCCGGAACACTTCCGGACTCCGAAACCTTTCATCCTATATATCAATCTTTGTCCCCGGACCATTCCGGAGACCCTCGTCACGTCCGGGATCTCATCCGGGACTCCGAACAACCTTCGGTAACCATGCACTGTTCTCACTAACAACCCTAGCGTCACCGAACCTTAAGTGTGTAGACCCTGCGGGTTCGGAAACCATGTAGACATGACCGAGACACTCCCAGGTCAATAACCAATAGCGGGATCTGGATACCCATATTGGTTCCCACACGTTCCTCGATGATCTCATCGGATGAACCACGATGTCAAGGATTCAGGCAATCCCGTATACAGTTCCCTTTGTCTCGTCGGTATGTTACTTGCCCGAGATTCGATCGTCGGTATCTCTATACCTAGTTCAATCTCGTTACCGGCAAGTCTCTTTACTCGTTACCGTAATACATAATCCCGTGACCAACTACTTAGTCACTTTGAGCTCATTGAGATGACGTATTACCGAGTGGGCCCGGAGATACCTCTCCGTCACACGGAGTGACAAATCCCAGTCTCGATCCATGTCAACTCAACAGACACCTTCGGAGATACCTGTAGAGTACCTTTATGGTCACCCAGTTACGTTGCGACGTTTGGCACACACAAAGCACTCCTACGGTGTCAGTGAGTTACATGATCTCATGGTCATAGGAACTTATACTTGACATGCAGAAAACTATAGCGATAACTGATACGATCAAAAGCTATGTTTAACGTTTGGGTCTCGTCCATCACATCATTCTCCTAATGATGTGATCCCGTTATCAAATGACAACTCATGTCTATGACCTGGAAACCGCGGTCATCTTCGATCAACGAGCTAGTCCTGTAGAGGCTCACTAGGGACACAAAGTTTGTCTATTCATCCACAGTTATAGCATGGATAATAAACGATTATCATGAACAAGGAAATATAATAATAACTCTTTTATTATTGCCTCTAGGGCATATTTCCAACAGTCTCCCACTTGCACTAGAGTCAATAATCTAGCATTACAAGGTAATGAATCTAAGACCCATAGAGTCTTGGTGTTGATCATGCTTAGCCCGTGGAAGAGGCTTAGTCAACGGATCTGCAACATTCAAATCCGTGTGTACTTTGCAAATACTTATGTCCTCCTCCTTGACCGAATCGCGGATGGAATTGAAGCGTCGCTTTATGTGTCTGGTCCTCTTGTGAAACCTTGGTTCCTTGGCTAGAGCAATGGCACCAGTGTTGTCACAGAACAGAGTCATTGGGTTTAGTGCACTAGGCACTACTCCAAGATCTGTCATGAACTCCTTCATCCAGACACCTTCCTTTGCCGCCTCCGAGGCAGCTATGTACTCCGCTTCGCATGTAAAATCGGCTACCACGCTCTGCTTGGAACTGCACCAGCTTACCGCTCCCCCGTTGAGAATATATACGTATCCGGTTTGAGACTTAGAGTCATCCGGATCAGTGTCAAAGCTTGCATCGACGTAACCCTTTACGACGAGCTCTTGATCACCTCCATAAACGAGAAACATCTCCTTAGTCCTTTTCAGGTACTTTAGGATATTCTTGACCGCTGTCCAGTGATCCATACCAGGATTACTTTGAAACCTTCCGGCCATACTTATGGCAAGGCTGACATCTGGTCTTGTGCACAGCATTGCATACATGATAGAGCCTACGGCTGAAGCATAGGGGACGACACTCATCTTTTCTCTATCTTCCGCAGTCACTGGGCATTGAGTCTTACTCAACTTTGTACCTTGCAATACCGGCAAGAACCCCTTCTTGGATTGATCCATTTTGAACTTCTTCAAAACTTTATCAAGGTATGTACTTTGTGAAAGTCCTATCAAGCGTCTTGATCTATCTCTATAGATCTTGATGCCTAATATGAAAGCAGCTTCACCGAGATCCTTCATCGAAAAACTCTTGTTCAAATACCCCTTCACGCTATCCAAAAATTCTATATTGTTTCCAATCAGCAATATGTCATCCACATATAATATTAGAAACGCTATAGAGCTCCCACTCACTTTCTTGTAAATACAAGCTCATTGTAAACTTGTACAAACCCAAACGCTTTGATCACCTCATCAAAGCGAAGATTCCAACTCCGAGATGCTTGCACCAGCCCATAAATGGAACGCTGGAGCTTGCACACTTTGTCAGCATTCTCTGGATCGACAAAACCTTCCGGTTGCATCATATACAATTCTTCCTTAAGAAAACCGTTAAGGAACGCTGTTTTGACATCCATCTGCCAAATTTCATAATCGAAATATGCAGCTATTGCTAACATGATTCGGACGGATTTAAGCATCGCTACGGGTGAGAAAGTCTCATCGTAGTCAATTCCTTGAACTTGTGAAAAACCCTTTGCCACAAGTCGAGCCTTATACACGGTGACATTCCCGTCAGCGTCCGTCTTCCTCTTAAAAATCCATTTATTCTGAATGGCCTTCCGCCCTTCAGGTAATACTTCCAAAGTCCATACTTTGTTTTCATACATGGATCCCATCTCGGATTTCATGGCCTCTAACCATTTGTCGGAATCCGGGCCCACCATCGCTTCTCCATAGCTCGTAGGTTCACCGTTGTCTAACAACATGACCTCCAAGACAGGGTTACCATACCACTCAGGTGCAGTGCGTACCCTTGTCGACCTACGAGGTTCGGTAGTAACTTGATCAGAAGCTTCTTGATCATCATCATTGGCTTCCTCTTCAACCTCTGCAGGCTCCACAAAAACATCTTTCTGCGCTGCGCTACTCTCTGGTTGAAGCAGAGGTTCAATAACCTCATCAAGTTCTACCTTCCTCCCACTCAATTCTTTCGAGAGAAACTCTTTCTCGAGAAAGGGCCTGTTCTTAGCGACAAACACTTTGCCTTCGGATCTGAGATAGAAGGTGTACCCAACAGTCTCTTTTGGGTATCCTATGAAGACACATTTGTCCGCTTTGGGTTCGAGCTTTTCTGGCTGAAGCCTTTTGACATAAGCATCGCAACCCCAAACCTTGAGAAAAGACAACTTCGGTTTCTTACCAAACCATAGTTCATACGGTGTTGTCTCAACGGACTTAGATGGAGCCCTATTTAAAGTGAATGCAGCTGTCTCTAACGCATATCCCCAGAACGATAGTGGCAAATCGGCAAGAGACATCATAGAACGCACCATATCTAATAGGGTTCGATTACGACGTTCGGACACACCATTACGCTGTGGTGTTCCAGGTGGCGTCAACTGTGAAACAATTCCACATTTTCTTAAGTGATCGCCAAACTCATAACTCAGATATTCTCCTCCTCGATCAGATCGTAGGAACTTGATCTTCTTGTTACGATGATTTTCAACTTCACTCTGAAATTGCTTGAACTTTTCAAAAGTTTCAGACTTATGCTTCATTAAGTAAATATACCCATATCTACTTAAGTCGTCAGTGAAGGTGAGAAAATAACGATATCCACCGCGCGCTGTGACACTCATCGGACCACACACATCAGTATGTATGATTTCCAATAAGTCACTTGCTCGTTCCATTGTCCCTGAAAACGGGGTCCTTGTCATCTTGCCCATGAGGCACGGCTCGCACGTGTCAAGTGATTCAAAATCAAGAGACTCCAAAAGTCCATCAGCATGGAGCTTCCTCATGCGTTTTACGCCGATATGACCCAGACGGCAGTGCCACAAGAAAGTGGTATTATCATTATCTACTCTACATCTTTTGGCATCAATGTTATGAACATGTGTAACATCACTATCGAGATTCAATAAGAATAAACCCCTTACTTCGGGTGCATGACCATAAAAGATATTACCCATATAAATAGAACAACCTTTATTCTCCGATTTAAATGAGTAACCGTCTCGCATCAAACAAGATCCAGATATAATGTTCATGCTCAACGCAGGCACTAAATAACAATTATTCAGGTTCATAACTAATCCCGATGGTAATCGAAGAGCGAGCGTGCCGACGGCGATCACATCAACCTTGGAACCATTTCCCACGCGCATCGTCACTTCGTCCTTCGCCAGCCTCCGTTTATTCCGCAGTTCCTGTTTAGAGTTGCAAATGTGAGCAACCGAACCGGTATCAAATACCCAGGCACTACAACGAGAGTTGGTAAGGTACACATCAATAACATGTATATCACATATACCTTTGTTGTTGTTGTTGTTGGCCCCCTTCTTGTCTGCCAGATACTTGGGGCAGTTCCGCTTCCAGTGGCCGTTCCCCTTGCAATAGAAACACTCAGTCTCTGGCTTGGGCCCAGCCTTGGGTTTCTTCACTGGATGAGCAACTGCCTTGCCACCCTTCTTAGAGTTACCCCTCTTGCCCTTGCCATTCTTCTTGAAACTGGTGGTTTTATTGACCATCAACACTTGATACTCCTTCTGGATGTCTGCCTCAGCGACTTTCAGCATCGAAAACAGCTCGGCGATGGTTTTGTTCATCCCTTGCATGTTATACTGCTGCACGAAGCTCTTGTAGCTAGGAGGGAGTGACTGGAGAATTCTGTCAATGATAGCCTCATCCGGGAACACAAGTCCCAGATCAGCTATGCGGGTATAGTACCCAGACATCTTCAGTAAGTGCTCACTGACAGACGAATTCTCCTCCATCTTGCAAGCAAAGAATTTATCGGTGGTCTCATACCTCTCGATCTTAGCATTCTTTTCAAAGATGAACTTTAACTCCTGGTACATCTCATATGCACCATGACGTTCAAAACGCCTTTGAAGTCCTCCTTCCAAGCCGTACAACATGGCACACTGCACTATTGAGTAGTCATCCGAACGCGACTGCCAGGCGTTCAAAACGTCTGCAGAGGCTGTAGGAGCGGGGGGGTCACCTAGCGGTGCATTTAGGACATAAACCTTTTGGGCAGCTGTGAGGATGATCCTTAGATTGCGGAGCCAGTCCACAAAGTTGCTCCCATCATCTTTCAGTTTAGCTTTCTCTAGGAACGCATTAAAATTCAGGGGAGCTACTGCGCGAGCCATCTACAACAAAAGATTTGCAAAGACATTTTAGACTATTGTTCATGATAAGTGAGTTACTACCTAATCAAATTATTTATAACTCCCACTCAAATTGACATCCCTCTGGTCATTCGAGCGTGACATGATCCAGATCCACCAACCCAAGTCCGATCATCACGTGAGATGAGGTGGTGTCAATGGTGAACATCTACATGTTGATCATATCTACTATATGACTCATGCTCGACCTTTCGGTCTTCCGTGTTCCGAGGCCATGTCTGTACATGCCAGGCTCGTCAAGTCTAACCCGAGTGTTCTGCATGTGCAAAACTGGCTTGCACCCGTTGTATTCGAACGTAGAGTCTATCACACCCGATCATCACGTGGTGCTTCGAAACGACGAACCTTCGCAACGGCGCACACTCGGGGGGAACACAATTTTATCTTGAAATTTTAGTGAAGGATCATCTTATAATGCTACCGTCGTCCTAAGCAAAATAAGATGCATAAAAGGATTAACATCACATGCAAATCATAAGTGACATGATATGGCCATCAACTCGTGCTTTTGATCTCCATCTCCAAAGCACCGGCATGATCTCCATCGTCACCGGCGCCACACCATGATCCCCATCATCATGATCTACATCATCGTGTCGCCATCGGGGTTGTCGGCGCCCACCATGCTCTTACTACTATTGCTACCGTTTAGCGATAAAGTAAAGCATTACAAAGCGCTTAATGATTGACACACAGGTCATACAAAAATTAAAGACAACCCTATGGCTCCTGCCGGTTGCCGTATGCATCGACATGCAAGTCGATATTAACTATTACAACATGATCGTCTCATACATCAAATATATCTCATCATGTCATTGGCCATATCATATCACATACATACCCTGCAAAAACAAGTTAGACGTCCTCTAATTTGTTGTTGCATGTTTTACGTGGCTGCTATGGGTATCTAGCAAGAACGCTTCTTACCTACGCAAAGCCACAACGGTGATATTTAAGTTGCTATTTAACCTTCTACAAGGACCGCCTTGTTCTGTTCCGATTCAACTAAGATAGGAGAGACAGACACCCGCCAGCCATCTTATGCAACAAAAGTCACATGTCTGTCGATGGAACCGGTCTCATGTACGTGGACATGTAAAGTTGGTCCGGGCCGCTTCATCCCATAATACCGCTGAATCAAGAAAGACTAAGGAGGGAAGCAATCTAAACATCAACGCCCACAAACCCTTTTGTGTTCTACTCGTGAAAGCATCTACGCAAGATCCTAGCTCATGATGCCACTGTTGGGGAACGTTGCATGGGAAACAAAAATTTTTCTCTACGTTCACCAAGATCAATCTAGGAGATGCAACTACGAGGGGAGAGTTGGATCCACATACCCTTGTAGATCGCTAAGCGGAAGCATTCAAGAACGCGGTTGATGGAGTCGTACTCGCCGCGATTCAGATCGCCGAAGATCCTAGCACCGAAGCAACGGTGCCTCCGCGTTCTTCACACGTACGGCTCGGGGACGTCTCCTCCTTCTTGATCCAGCAAGGGGTGGAGGAGAGGTTGATGGAGAGACCGGCAGCACGACGGCGTGGTGGTGATGGTGGTGGAGGATTCCAGCAGGGCTTCGCCAAGCACCGCGGGAAGACGAAGATGTTATGGGAGAGGGAGGGCAGCACCGAGGCACAAACGTGTGTTAGCTGCCCTCCCTCTACCTCTCTATATATAGGGGGAATAGAGGGGAGGGGGGCGCCCTAGGGTTTCCCCTAGGGGGGCCGGCGGCCAGGGCAGAGGGGGGGCGGCGGCCAAGGGCTGCGCCAGGCCCTAGGATTTCCCCCCCTAGGTGCCTTGCCCCCCAAGCCAGGGGGTGCGGCAGCCCTAGGAGGGGCCAGCCCCCCATGCGCACTAGGAGAGGGCCCAGGGGAGGCGCACAGCCCTATGAGGGCTGTTGTGTCCCCCCTTTGTGGCCCATTAGGCCCGAAACCCCTTCTGGGACCCCGAAACCCCTTTCGGTCATCCGCCGATTTCCCGATGCTCCCCGGAACACTTCCGGACTCCGAAACCTTTCATCCTATATATCAATCTTTGTCCCCGGACCATTCCGGAGACCCTCGTCACGTTCGGGATCTCATCCGGGACTCCGAACAACCTTCGGTAACCATGCACTGTTCTCACTAACAACCCTAGCATCACCGAACCTTAAGTGTGTAGACCCTGCGGGTTCGGAAACCATGTAGACATGACCGAGACACTCCCAGGTCAATAACCAATAGCGGGATCTGGATACCCATATTGGTTCCCACACGTTCCTCGATGATCTCATCGGATGAACCACGATGTCAAGGATTCAGGCAATCCCGTATACAGTTCCCTTTGTCTCGTCGGTATGTTACTTGCCCGAGATTCGATCGCCGGTATCTCTATACCTAGTTCAATCTCGTTACCGGCAAGTCTCTTTACTCGTTACCGTAATACATAATCCCGTGACCAACTACTTAGTCACTTTGAGCTCATTGAGATGACGTATTACCGAGTGGGCCCGGAGATACCTCTCCGTCACACGGAGTGACAAATCCCAGTCTCGATCCATGTCAACTCAACAGACACCTTCGGGGATACCTGTAGAGTACCTTTATGGTCACCCAGTTACGTTGCGACGTTTGGCACACACAAAGCACTCCTACGGTGTCAGTGAGTTACATGATCTCATGGTCATAGGAACTTATACTTGACATGCAGAAAACTATAGCGATAAATGATACGATCAAAAGCTATGTTTAACGTTTGGGTCTCGTCCATCACATCATTCTCCTAATGATGTGATCCCGTTATCAAATGACAACTCATGTCTATGACCTGGAAACCGCGGTCATCTTCGATCAACGAGCTAGTCCTGTAGAGGCTCACTAGGGACACAAAGTTTGTCTATTCATCCACAGTTATAGCATGGATAATAAACGATTATCATGAACAAGGAAATATAATAATAACTCTTTTATTATTGCCTCTAGGGCATATTTCCAACAGACAGGGCTCTCGCCCCCTCTCTCCCGGTTGCGCCGGAGTGCCGTTGGGGCAAGGATCGTGACGACGATCTACATCAACAATCTTGCTACCATCAACACCAACTTTCTCCGCCTCTATGCAGTGGTGTAACCTATCTATTACCGCTATAATTCTATACTTAAATATGATGCTCAACACTATATATTATTATCCAATGATATGTGGTTATCCTATGATGTTTGAGTAGATATGTTTCGTCCTATGGGCTAATCATGATCGTGGTTGGTATGAGTTGTATATTTTATTATGGTGTTGTCCTACGGTGCCCTCCATTTCGCGCAAATGTGAGGGGTCCCCGTTGTAGGATGTTGCAATATGTTCATGATTCTCTTATAGTGGGTGGCGTGAGTGACAGAATACACATACTCGAGTAAGGGATTTATTGCGTATGGGAGTAAACAAGACTTGATACTTAAGGTTGTGGTTGGGTTTTACCTTAATGATCTTTAGTAGTTGCGGATGCTTGCTAGAGTTCCAATCATAAGTGCATATGATCCAATTATGGAAAGTATGTTAGCTCATACCTCTCCCTCATATAGAATTGCAATAATGATTACCGGTCTAGTTATCGATTGCCTAAGGACAAATATTTCTGTTGGGTTACAAAAAGCTTGCTACTACACTACTAAGTTTATTGTCATGCAAAGTAATCCCTAAGTACTTCTAATTTTATTATTGTTTTAGATAAAGCAAACATTAAGTGTGCATAGAGTTGTATCTGTGGTCGATAGAACTTGAGGGAATATTTGTTCTACCTTTATATCCTCGTTGGGATTCGACACTCTTACTTATCAAAAAATGCTACAAACAATCCCCTACACTTGTTGGTTATCAGGGATGCCGACACATGTCAACGAGAAAGAAGAACAAAATCGTTAACAAGAAGACCGGTATAGTGAGGATGAGAATGACTTGAGAGGATATCGATACATCTCACCTCAGGTTTTGTAAAGTATCGTGAAGCAAAGGAATATCACATGATAACCAAAGGTTCATCGAATGTCATTTGTGTACTCATAGGGATAGATATGGATGTCCACATTTCCATTATCGGGACAAGAAGGGTTTTGTTCATGTCTATGTTTTACCGAACCAACAGGGTCACAAGCTTAAGGTAATCACGATCTGCTGAGTGTTAGTAGGACGGAAATAATGAGAATATATTTGTGAGATAGTTTCACTAATATTCTAAATAGTTTCAAGAGGAACCAGAAGCGTTTTGGGGTCACCGGAAGGGTATCATAGTTTATCGGGCAATATCGGGTATTTTCGATAAATAATACGCCCTCCATCCCAAAATAAGTGACTCAAGTTTGTACTAACTTTGTACTAAAATTAGTACAAAGTTGAGTCACTTATTTTGGGACGGAGGGAGTATATAAGTGGAAATATTTTCCAGTGATTTTAAATAAATAATAAAATGCTCCAATGATAGTTAGGAGGATTTTATATTTAATTTAATATCAACGGGTCTTAAAAGGCCAAGTGGTGGAAAGCATATTGGGCCACTTGGGCCCAATATAGGTGGTGCCTGCTCTCCCCATGGAAAGGAGAAAGGGGAGGCCGAGTTGGAGGGAAAATCCCCTCCTCTTGGCTAGCCTCCCTCCTTGTGGCACCCCTCCTCCCCCTCCAACATATATGTACTAGAGGTATCAGGCACTTTTGAACACACAAGCTTTGGAGTCTCCTCTAGTTCTCTAGTTTGGTTCTAGTTGTTTCAATTAGAGCTAGATCTAGTTCCTCTAATCCTCATAATTAGAAGTCAGTGTGGTTCTGATCTCCCCCCTCCAATTCTTCGGCCAATATTAGCTCTGGACGGTGAACCGCTGACGGATCATAAAGACCGTACGCTTGCAATCTGTGGAGAGGTCGTGCTTTCGGTCTTCCATTTCAGGGACTGTTTGTGGGCGGTTCACGAGATCGTTCATCTATTCTTTGAGGAACTCCAAGTACAATCTACACAAACTCGTCTTCTTCTAACACAACTCAGAGTTGGTAATGATCTAATCCAAATCATTTACTGCATCTTCATAGTGTTCGTGGGTGATTGTATGACGATTTGTTTTGTTTTCTACTATGTTTGCCAACAGAAAACGTTTTGGTTCTTCAATAATATGAGAGCTCAGTGGGGCCTGCATAGGATGTGCAATCCAGGCCTCTCGAGGACAACCTTTACACACTTTCTACTTGGTAAAATGGGAACGAGTCATGTAAGAAGGCCCATGGAACTTCCGAGGGAACACAGTTCTGCTAACTCTTTAAAGGGTGATGATAGGCACCTGTCGACCAGTCTGATTGGATAATTTATAACTGTCACATGTGATTCCCTTGTTCCCTCTTTTGGTAACACACTCGAGCTGAAAGGGTCCCTCATGTTCGCCGTCCGCCACGCTCGCACCTCGCACCACTCCACGTTCGCCCCTCGCCGCCACGCTCACTGGCCACATGTCAGGGTGTTGGTGCGACATATGCCAACGGGTGGCTTATCATGCATGGGGACAATAGAGCATCGCCGGGCCCTGGAAGCGGGATAATGCGGAACTTAGGACGCCTACGAATCTTACCCAGGTTCGGGGCTCTCCGAGGAGATAACACCCCTAATCCTGCTCTGGAGGGACTCCACGTCATGACTAATGTCACTAGGGTAGCTACAAGGTTAGTCCTTGAGCTGTGTCATCTAGAGGAGGAAGAAGAGCAAGGCTAGCTCACTACCTTCGCTCTAGGGAAATGGGATGATCGCTAGGGTTTCTCCCTATCTCTCCCTATGTGTCTCTCTTCCTTCTAGATTTCAACTAACCAACCCCTCCTCATGGAGTACCCTCGGGGGTTTATATAGGCCTACCCCCCAGGGGTACAATAGTAATCTCGGCGGAACGGCCCCCAGATGTCAGCGTCTTTGGGTGTCGGCCTTGCCTCCTGTCTGCTGGGGTCCGCCGCCTGCGGGCCTATGTGATTGCCTTTCACTGTAGGCGTGCTTCTGCTGACGGCAGCACCGTTAGGAGGGAAGTGGTTACAGTGCCGCCATCTCCTTTCATACACTACCGCCACGTCCTGTCTTGTCATCTTGATGAGGTTCAGACTCCTAGGGTTTGGTGAGCTACCTGGTACCAGGCGGGCCGCCTCCCCTGGCCGCCTGCCAGGGGCCGTCTGTTTCTGTCTCACCCGCTGGCCGATGGGGCCGGCCGCCTGCTGGCCTCGCCGCTTGTGGGTAGTGGGATCGTGGCTTCCTCTGACCGAAGCTTGGTCACGGGCAGCATGGCTACAGTGACACGCCGCTTAAGAGGCGCCCATAGGGTACACATTCACTATATCCATGCCGTTGTAGATTCTCTTAAGGACATGCTCAACTGTAGCCATACCTCAGCTGTGTTGTGGTCCCCTAGCACGCATCCCGTGGGGGAGGCATAGGACTGTCTGCTAGCTGCTGGCTATGGGGCTGTCGCCTGTTTGTGCCCCTGCCGCCTGCTGGCAGCCAACTCCGGGGTAAATTCTCCCAGGAGGCGGCCCGACGAGCAGATGGCTGGGGGATAACAGGCGGCCCCCAATTGTCTTGAAATACCATGGGTGAACAATGAGGACACCCGTGGTCAATATCTCCGACAGTAGTCCCCGGAGCTGGTGGAACTCGGCGGTTCGCAATTAGGGGCTGCGGGGTTCCAGCAGCTTCCCTCCCCAAGTAGGATTGGCTTCCTTCGTCCATCTTCTGAAGAGAGCTGTCTGCTGGCAGCCAGACCTCAGCAAAGGGGACGACTCTTGGCAGCCGGACCTTCGTCTTCAAATCTTCGGAGAAAAGATACCGTGTGGTCGGCAGGCTGCTACACAGGCCTGCCGACCGTTGGCGGCTCTCCACGCATCGTCGCTCCGTCGCGTCAGCCTGCCAGCCCACGCGCATGACGGGACGTAGCAGTGGGCTAGGGCCCGCCACTACAGGGCCTTGGTCCGCGCGCGAATCCAGTGTGGCAGGGCAATCGATTGCCCTCCCCACGTGCAGTTAATGCGCGCGGATTAGGCGTGCAAAAGGTGGAGATCGTGCGGGGCGTGGAGCAGTTAATCCCACGCCCCGCCCCCTCGACGTCGCCGCCCCGAGCCTATAAGTAGGCCGGGGGAGGGGGTTAGCGCCGTTCTCGCGCCCGCCCCTCTCCATTCCTCTTCGTCTTCCTCGCTCCCATCCGCACTTCTCGCCACTTCCGCACGCAGCGGCCCACCAGCAGTGAGCCTCCACCTCGAGCCATGGCTACCGCGGCGCCGGTCCTCCATTCCAGCGAATGGGATGGCAGCGACGTCATCGAAGACCACATCCACTACCTCCGCCGAGCACGGAAGCTGCCCCCTACAGACAAGGTTGTTGTGCGCCTGGCGCCGGCGGCGGAGATAAGGCCGATGCCGCGGTTTGGCGAGCGGGTCATCTTCCGCTCGCACTTCCCGTGCGGCTTCGGCCTCCCTGCCAGCGGTTTCTTTCGATCTTATCTGGAGTTCTTCAACATCCAACCCCACCACCTCACGCCGAACATGATGGTGACGCTGTCCTCCTTCGTTGTCATGTGCGAGGCGTACCTCAGCATTCTTCCCACGATGGAGTTGTGGACCGAGCTTTTCTACATGAAGCCCGGTACCGCGGTCCAGAGCGTGGCCGCCCAGTGCGGGGGATGCATTGCGGTGAAGCGCAGCGGGGCCAAGAACTATTTCCCGGTGCCTCAGCTCGTGGCGTCGGTGAAGTTGTGGCAGAAGACGTACTTCTACGTCTCCAACGTCGACTCTGCTCAAGATTTCATCGGCTTGCCGGACTAGGCACCCGGCCCGCCTGCCAAGCCCCATAACTCCTGGAAGACCCGGCCCACCACCCTCACAGAAGGTGCTTTCATCGCCGTGCGGCGTCTCCGGGAGCTGAGGGACAATGAAAACATGGTGTTTGCGGACCTCCTGCTCACATTTGTAGAGCGCCGGGTGCTGCCGTTGCAGGCCCGCCCGCACTTAATCTACGATATGAGCGGGCACCGGGACCCGAGCCGGACGTGCACCAAGCTGATGCCATACAAGGAGGTGGCATACTTGGTGAACTATATATCCAACTGCAAGCTCTCCGACTCCAGCTGGGCCTTTGGCAAGTCGTCGTATAGCCGCAACAATCAGCTGCCCGCGGTGAGCTCGCTTCTTTCTTTATTCTTCTTTCTCCTCCTTCCGTCTGCCCCGGCCGTCTGATTCTAGTGCCATCTGCAGATCTTACCCGGCCAGCCGGTGCCGGGCTCTGGCCAGCCGGGCCGCCCTCTGGAACCAGACCGCTCCCAAAGCGACACGAGTGACCCCGACCTTGGGGCCGCCGCCATGGAGGAGGAAGAGGTAACAGGCAGCGGGGGCCAGCCAGCAGCCGGCCAGCTAGAAGGCGGCATCGAGAGCTGGCCGGACGAGGAGGAGGAGGAGGAGGCGCCAATCCGCGTCCAGGAGGCGGATCCGCCTGGGGGCGGCAGCCAGCAGGCGGGGCCGTGAGCTGCAGCCGGCGGCGTGAAGCGCCGGCCCTCTGCGGGGCCGTTTGGCACCAAGCCCAAGAAACTCCGGCTGTCGGCCGCCGCCACCAAGCGCCGGGAGGCGGCCGCCAAAGCGGTCCTTCCTAAGCTTCCCAAGCCTAGGCCAGGCGTATCCGGGTAAGTACTTCGTTTCTTTCTTTTCTTTGATATTTATCTCATTCTGCCGCCCCCAACTTGGCTGACTGGCTGTCTTCTTTGGGATGCCCACACAGTGCGCCGCTCTCTCTTTCGCAAGCGCCAGTGGGATCCATTGTTGGGGGCACGAATGTCTCCCCTGCACCCCGCCGTGTGGATCTCGTCGCCGCGCTCCGGGAGGCGACAGAGAGAAACGCCCGCGAGGCGCGCGAGGAGCAGGAGGCCGCGGACCGTGAGCGGGCGTTAGCTGATGCTGCTGCCAGGGCGGAGGCCGAGGCAGCCACTAAGGCCCAGGCGGACGCCGCTGCCCGAGCCCAGGAGCAGGAAGCAGGCTTCCCGCAGTCGGCGGACTGTACCATCCCCCAGGAGACGGGCTCTCTGGAGCCGTCTGTCCAAGTGTCGGTTGCTGACGAGCAGCCGGCTCTAAACAACAAGGGGGACTGTCGTGTCGCCATGGAGATAGAAGTGACGCCCCCCGCGCCGCCTGCTGGGACACGGGGCAGCCGGCCTGCAGGAGCGGAGGTGCCGCCGGCTGAGGGCGTGCTAGTGACAGGCCCGCAGTCGGCCCCCCGAATTCCTGCCCGCCCGCGCCCTACAAGGGCAGTCTCCGCACCACGACGAGTAGAAGCCGGCGGCACCAGCTCGTCCACGCCGGAGGGTGATGCTACCAGCGCGGCGCCACCAGGCTGGACGCCCGGAGGCGGCGGTGCGCTGATTGTCGTGTCGCGAGACATTCTCGACCGCTTCAACTCTCTGAGGGAGGTCGTGCAGACGGTGATGCGGGAGTTCGTGGCTACGCGAACTTCTGTTCGGGTATGTTGACTCCATGTTTTTGCTTTTATTCCTTCAGTTTCTTCCGTGGGTGCGTGTCAGCGCACCCACTGGGTGTAGTCCCCGAGTTTCGAGCTGGCTGCTGAGCAGGTGTGCTTGGAACTCCAAGGTGTACTTTGCGGGTTAATTTGTGTCTTGCTTGTAGGATTACCACAACCTTCGGGTGGCCTCCTTCAACGCCCAGCGTCAGGAGCTGGCACAACTGCGGACTGCTCTGGCAGACAGCCAGGGTGAGTGTTTCTCTCCTCCTTGCGGGGGCGCGTCAGCGCACCCGTTGGGTGTAGTCCCCGAGTTCCGAGCCGGCTGCTGAGCAAGCGGCTTGAAACTCCAAGGTTATCTTTTTGCTGATGTTGATGTTCTTCTTCTTCTCTTGCCAGCGGTTGCGACCAACCTCCGCAACCAGCTGGGCGAGGTCCAAGCAGAACTCGCCGCCAAGGAGCGGGAGCGCGATCTCGCCGCCTAGGACCGTGACCGCCTGGCCAAGGAGCTGGCAGACCAGGCGGCGACGCACAAGGCGGAGCTTGGGAAGTTGTCGGACGCCGAGATGCTCCTTCGGGCAGAGTTCAAGACCGAGCGTTCGAACTGGGCCGAGAAGGAGGCGGCTCTGCAAGACGGCTATGGAGCCATTGCAGACATGGTCAACGGTAAGACGCCTGCCCCTCTTTCTTGTGGTTGCCGTCTGTTACAGCTATCTCTCTTTCTTCTGACTCTTTATCTGGTTCTTGCAGAATTCTTCCCGGGCCACTTTGTGGCCGCCATCTAGGCCATCGAGGCCCAGTGCGACGAGAGGCGCAAGGCGGGCCGGGTGATTGCGCCCAACGCGCCTAGGACTCCCGCCGAACAACTTCTTGCTGTCAAGGCACGCCTCCAGCTGGCCCACCGCCTGCTTCGCCGCCTGCAACGTGCCGGTGCCCAAGTGCTGGCCGCCCTCTGGCCAGGCGTTCCATTACTCCGCACTCCCAGCCGGACTGCCGACTGGTTGGAAGTGGCCGGCCACCGCTTCGAGGCCTGGAAGGGCGCCGCAGCGAGGGCTGGTGCGCGGACCGCCCTGGAATTTGCCAAGGGCTGGTACCCAGACATGAATCTCGCCCAGCTGAAGACCTTCCACGTGGAGGCTGAGCCCGAACTGGCCGCGGTGCAAGGAGATCTCGCCAAACGTGTCGCCGCCCTTGCCGAGTATGCCGACACCGCCATTTCCATCCCAGAGCTGGATGAGAATGGTCATGTGGTGCCACCTAGCAATTTCGGGCTGGACTTGGCGGCATCGGAGGAGCTGGACGAAGAGATCGCCTCCAGTGATGAAGGCGAGGAGGAGGCCAGCTCCCAGGAGGCGGATCCGTCTGCTGGTCATCAGCCCGACCAAACCTCAACAAGCGGACCTGGCGGGGCGGCGCCGCCTGCTGCAGGAGGCAGCCAGGCCGAGACACGTCAGGCGGCTCCCTCAGCAGCCAGCTCCGTCGTGCCACCCTCTCCGCCTGCTGCGCCTTAGGCGTCATTCTTGTATCTTTTAATTCCTGTTTTTTCTTAAGACTTGGTAGGATCAGTCCGAACAATTCCACCCACTGGGTGTATCAGTAAGCTACTGCTGGAAGGCGGCCCTTGAGGCCTTTTTGCTGTAGATATTCTTTTAATGCTGCATATGTTTATGCAATTTGCCGGGTTTTGGGATTAGCACCGTCCTTTGTTCCTTAGGGCGATTTTCTCTTGATGTCTCCTTTAACCGCCGTCCTACCAGCCAGACAGCCACTCTGTGGTTCTGCGGCTGGGTCAGGTACTTAGCTGTTTTCCGGGTAGGCAAGTATCCCGCCCTCTGGAAGGCAGTGTAGCTAAGCCAGAAGCCGGTTGGCCGGCTGTCAGGACCGGTCCTTCAGTAAAATAATTACCGGAAGACCGACCTTTTTATTAAACCAGCGAGGAATATTATTACCTGTTGGCAGACAAATCCTTGATACAGAATTCCATTACACTGAATATTTTACAAGGTTGAGCTGGGGTTGCTCAACAATTTTATTACAAGCGCGCCAATATAAATACATAACGGTAGATATGACACAAGGCAGGGTGGCATACTACTAACTCGTAATAAAAGGTGGTGGATATGTCACAGTGAAGTGGGTGATGTGACTTCAATATATTACAGTTCATCGAGTGTCGGAGTGAGACCCGATGAATTTATTTGGTGGTAGGCGGAAGCGGTTTATAAAACAGTGATCAACTCCAGGATCGCAAGGGACTGACTGGGACTCCACTAGACGTCGGACTCGCTATCGAACTCTTCATCCATGAGATCGCCTTCGTCCACATCTGGCGAAATCAACAAGCCAGGTGAGTACTTTGTATGTACTCGCAAGACAATTCGAACTTAAGATATAACAATTGCCAACATGGTGCATATGAGTATTCCAGCAAAAATGCGACCGGAATAAAATATTAATGTGCTGTATGCAATGATGGAAGTCGGGCGGTAATCCTCCCGAAATCCAAAAGATAAATAGAAGAAGACCAAACGAGTGTCGGAGTAACGCCTCGTAAAATAATAAATGATAGCGGGCCACAGTCGGGCGTCTGAGCGACACCACATAAAGGGCTTATAGCAAAACAAATAACAAGAATGCCTCAGTCGGACGTTTGAGCCACATCGCATAAAGGGCTTATAAATAAAAGGAATGCCACAGTCGGATGTCTGAGCGACATTGCATAAAGGGCTTATAAATATAACGAATGCCACAGTCGGACGTCTGAGCGACATCTCATAAAGGGCTTATAACGAAAAGAATGCCATAGTCGGACGTCTGAGCGACATCACATAAAGGGCTTATAAAGAACAAGAGTATAATGATGAAATACTTCTGGAAGTTAATTAATTCAGAGATAGTTGATGAGTTCATCTACCAAATGAACTTGCCGAAATCACTGCTCTTGTTACCATCAAGAATTCACTAGAGACTTTCACCGGTTGACCCGAAGATTTTGACCCTAGGCCATAAACATGGCTACTGAAGGAATTTAACTCTGCAGAGCTTGTACTATTAACTCATAGCCAACGGATTCTACTAGCCCTCGGGGCTAGTTCCGTCTACAGTGTTTTAGTAGAAACCCAACTAACCAGTACACACCCATTTAACATCCTGCTGTCCGGAATCACCCGCGACAACATTCACGAAAAACTTTAAGACGGGGAGGCTACAACCTCGAATAGCATGGGATCAAATTTATATATGCGCGCTCTAAGGGGTGCCCCCCTCTCGGTCCCAACCGGAAACACCCATGCCCCCTGACCGGATGACGGGCTTTAATCCAGGGCCATGGAACCCTCATCCCGACCCCTCTACTTGGTGTGTACTCGGGAAGTGGTTTACAACTGACTGGACCGTAATCTCAACAGACGGTCTATGATAGTACCAAAAAGGAGATGAACGGAATCACGACATGATCTCCATTGATATTGAGTTAACCAAATACTGGCATGCTCCAACAATACCAGCATTCGACCCATCATGTCACCACATGATCGAGGTGGTTCAACCATTATCATTCGGGGCTCACCCGAAGCTTGCTTGCATGAAATATAACCATACACATATGCTTATATGACCATGCTTATGAAAAGAACTACTCGAGCAAACATATGCAACACACTCATCATATCAAAGGTTCAAACATGCTTGCCTGGTTCTGAGAAGTCGGAGTCTATCTCGGTGTGTTTCGCGGCTCCGTCACGTCCTTCGGTATCTACGTATTCAAACAAATGTATACTAACATAAATACCGCGCGTGCAAAAAAAAGTTGCTCCAAAAATTTGCACATAAATATGAGAAAAAACTAGATAGAAAACTAAAGAGGACAGAAAAAGAATCAGCTCAAAATCATCTTTAGTTAAAAAGATATTAGAGTTTCTGTCTAGGGACTCATCTGTAATGAAAAAGAAAAGTTCCAGGGGCTAGAACAAAAAACAGCAAAGCGAATCGGTACGCAGTACGTCAACCGCAGAGGGGAAACGTACTTTGCCTAAAGGCGCTTACAGAAAACGGTTCGGAGGGGAGAGGTGTGAGGCTGAGAAGGGGCCCCACATGTCGGGTTTCAAATCTGGAGCAGAGTCGCGCAGGCGCCTGTGCTGCGGTGGTCGTCGGCGCCAATCCACGGCGAGTTAGGGGAGGGGAGTGATACGTACGGCTTCTCGGTGATCTTCCGCGTCGAATGGTGGTGGAGTTGAGCGTCGGCGAGCCCCACGTCGACGGCGACCCTGTCTCCGGCGGACGGCGGCTCGGGTGGTCGTGGGCCTTGTCGGAGAGGGTTCCTGAGATCAAATTGAAGTGGGGGTTAGGTCTAGGTGGGTGCCAGGGTGCTACGCTCGAGTCCACGGCGGCGGAGAAGCTCTCACCGGGATGAACGATGCTGGAGCCCGAGGCAGAGGGAGTTGGCCGGAGTTGGAGAAGAAGGGCCCCTCGAGGCTCTTCTAGAGGCTGGGCGTGGTCTAGGGAGGTAGTGGAGATGTGCGGGCTCGAGAACGAGCTCGGGGGTGCCTTATATAGCCGACCCGAGGCGGTTGCCGTGAATGGATAAGTCCGGCGAGTCGATTACGGTGATGCGGTGGTTGGACGGCGGAGTTAGGGGCTTGAGCATCGACTAGAAGGCGTAGTGGTTCCATTCCCGCACCTAACTCAGCAGGGGAGAGAGAGTTACGGGCTGTCCTCGACGGAACGGCCGCGTGGCACGTCGGTGGCAGAAAACGCGCTCTGCGCGCGCAAGGCCACGGCGACGGTGCGGCAGGCGTGCGCTGGCACTAGAGGTGGACACGCGGAGCGTTGGGGTGCTTTGGGTGGCGCCAAACGGCGTCGAGCTGCGGGGTTACTTCTGTCAGCCGCCACGGGCGGCGCTGTTGCCGTGGCAGTCGCCGGCGCGGTCGGGCCAGCGCGCCACCGACGCCCAGAAGCAGCCAAGCAACCGTGCGGCGCTCTGGATAAGAAGATGGTGCAGTGCAGCGTCGAGCCAAGGAGGTTACTGGTGAGATTGTCGAAGTTGCCTGATGAAACTAACGAACTGTCGAACTGTCTGTCGACAGTTTCAGTTAGTAGTTTCTGAACTTGACAGTACAGTGCATGCTAAGTATTTGATGAAATGTTTCTGTCATGTGTGAAATATTTCTAGTGCTGATAGTTGGTGGAGTGACCTCTTTATGTATCTAGAGGCTGCCTGATTTTTCACAGGATTTTTGGAAGAAGATAAATATGAATTTCACCAAATTTTGGAAATCTGGTCCAAACTTGCAGCAGGTGAAATTTGAAAATTTTGAACTGTGGACCAGTGAAACAAGGTGGATCTAGGTTGTGGGTACTAAGGACCATCTAGGAGAGTTGGTTTGGAATCAAATAACTAGATGGAAATGGTGGCTCCTTTGTAAATCACCAAGGTCCACTATAAAAGACATAAATAGTTTTGGAGTGAAATGAATAGAGGAAAAATCCCAATAAGGTCAAAACTTACTGGAATTGATGAGAGACTTGTCCTAAGGTGTGAAGAGGGTTTTGGAGATAAATATTTTTGTTGGGGTCATGGCAAGATGAAGGTTGGAGGGGGGGGGGGGTAAGTCCAAGATCAAATTTGAAAGGCATAACTCAAGTAGGGGAGAATTCAAACAACCTCTTTGAAACTCAACTTGGGCTTGAGCCAACCCAAGAGAAGATCTTCAAGGTCAAAAACCAAGCTTGAGAAAACACCAAAAACTCTGGCCAGAAAGATCTTAGAAGAGGCTCAAGAAAAGATCAAACAACCCTCTTCCAGAAGGCCAAAAGTTTGGAAGAAAACCAACTCAAAAATTTGGGGTGTTACAACACCTACCCCCTTAGGAAAAATCTCATCCCCGAGATTTCAGCTGATCCTCAAATAGGTGTGGGTGTTCTATCTGAAGGAAATCTCCCCTTTCCCATGTTGCCTCATCCTCTGTGTGATTACTCCACTGAACCTTGAGAAATTTAATTGACTTCTGACGGGTCCTCCTTTCAGACTCCTCCAAACAATTTCCTGGGTGTTCCCGGTAGGTGAGATCTGGTTGCACATCAAGGTTTTCATGTGACACATGTTTCTCTAGGTTGCTTACACACTTCCGTAGTTGCGAGACGTGGAACACGTCGTGGACGTCTGACAGTTCCTTGGGAAGGTCCAGCTGATAGGCTACTGTGCCTCTCCGTGCAATTATACGGAAGGGTCCAATGAATCGGGGTGCTAGTTTCCCTTTGACTTTGAATCGTTGCAGTCCTCTCATAGGTGATGCACGTAAGTATACGTCTTCACCGGGCTCAAAACTTATTTCCCGATGCTTTTGATCGTAATAGCTCTTCTGTTGGCTTTGAGCGGTTTTGAGTCGATCCCATATTATTTTTACTCTCTCCTCAGCTTCCTTTAACATATCTGGGCCGAATATACGACTGTCCCCTGTTTCCGACCAGTTTAATGGAGTACGGCATCTTCGTCCATACAAGGCTTCGAAGGGTGCCATCTGCAGGCTAGCTTGGTAACTATTGTTGTATGCGAACTCGGCATATGATAAGCTTTCCTCCCAACTGGTCCCATATGTGAGGACACATGCCCTTAGCATGTCTTCGAGTATTTGATTTACTCGTTCCGTTTGTCCTCCAGTCTGGGGGTGATAAGCTGTACCAAACGTTAGTTGCGTTCCGAGGGCTTGCTGCAACTGGTCCCAAAATTTGGAGACGAACTGAGTGCCTCTGTCGGATATTATAGTCTTGGGAACCCCATGTAGGCATACTATACGGGCAAGGTAAAGCTTGGCGAGCTTTTGGGTGGTTTGGGTTGTCTTGACTGGTATGAAATGTGCCACCTTGGTCAGTCTATCCGTGATGACCCATATGGCATCATTACCGTGTTGTGACCGTGGTAGTCCAACAATAAAATCCATTCCAATATCGTCCCATTTCCATTCTGGTATCTTGTTTGGCTGTAATAGCCCTGCGGGTTTTTGTTGCTCAGCTTTAATGCGTTGACATGAATCGCAGCATGCAATAAATGTGGCTATATCCCTCTTCATTCCCTGCCACCAAAATCTTTCCTGAATGTCCTTGTACATTTTCGTCCCTCCAAGGTGGATTGAGTATGGAGCGGTGTGGCTTTCTGCTAGAATTTGCTGTTTAAGGTCGTTGTTATTTGGTACGCAAAGTCTGTCTCCGAACCATAATATTCCTTCACTGTCTATGGTGAATTCTGAGGCCTTGCCCTGACTTACTTTTCTTTTTTTCCCTTCGATGCTGGGGTGTCCATGCTGAGCCTTCTTTATTTGTTCTATTAGCGTAGGCTGTATTTCCAGCTTGGACACTTCGCCTTCAGTGACCATCATTAGGTTGAGTCTGTCGAATTCTTGCTGAAATTCGCGTCTCAGGTTCTGTATGCTGCCGCTGTTCGGGCTGGGGTTACGGCTGAGAGCATCCGCTACCACGTTTGCTTTTCCTGGGTGATAGTGGATACCAACATCGTAATCTTTTACCAGTTCCAGCTAGCGTCGTTGTCGTAAATTGAGCTCTGGCTGCGTGAAAATATATTTGAGGCTCTTATGGTCCGTATATATTTCACAACGGTTTCCAAGTAAAAAGTGTCTCCACTCCTTAAGTGCATGTATGACTGCTGCTATCTCCAAATCGTGAGTAGGATAATTTTCTTCATGTTTTTGTAGTTGCCGGGAAGCGTAGGCTACTACTTTGCCTTCTTGCATTGGTACGCATCCGAGGCCTTTCCGGGATGCGTCAAAATATACTTCAAAAATCTTGTGTATATCTGATACGATCAATACCGGGGCTGTTGTTAACTTCTTTTTGAGCTCTTGAAAGCTGTTCTCACATGCTTCGGTCCATTCGAACTTCTTATCCTTCTTGAGTAACTGTGTCATCGGTTTAGCTATGGTGGAAAATCCTTCAATAAACCTTCTGTAATATCCGGCCATACCGAGGAAACTTTGTATATCCGTTACACTGGCTGGTGACTTCCAGCCAAGTATGGCCTTGACTTTATCTGGGTCCACAACAACTCATTCTTGTGTCAATACGTGTCCTAGGAAACCCACTTGCCTCAACCAAAATTCACATTTGCTGAATTTGGCGTAAAGTTGGTGTTTCCCTAATTCTCCTAGTACAATGCGGAGGTGTTCAGCATGTTCTTCCGGTGTCTTTGAATATACCAAGATATCATCAATAAATACCACCACAAATTTGTCCATGAATTTCATAAATACTTTGTTCATGAGGTGGATGAAATATGCGGGGGCGTTGGTCAGTCCAAACGGCATTACCGTAAATTCATAAAGTCCGTATCTGGAGGTGAATGCTGTTTTCGGGATATCTTCTGTTCGTACTTTCAGTTGATGATAACCTGACCTTAAATCAACTTTTGAGGAAACCTTGGCTTGCGCGAGCTGGTCAAATAAATCATTTATCCGTGGCATCGGATATTTGTTCTTGATTGTGACCATGTTGAGCGCTCGGTAGTCTATACACAACCTCATGGTCCCATCCTTCTTTTTGGCAAATAATACCGGCGAACCCCAAGGTGAGGAGCTGGCCCGTATAAATCCTTTGTCTAGCAGTTCCTTTATTTGCTTCTTTAGTTCAACCAACTCGGATGGTGCCATTCTGTACGGTTTCTTGTATATGCGGGTGGTTCCAGGTGCTAGCTCAATAATGAATTCTATTTCCCTGTCTGGTGGCATGCCTGGTAGTTCTTCGGGAAATACGTCCGGAAATTCACATACAACTGGAACCCTACTTAACTCAGAAGTATCCACCTTGTTTAATTTTGGTTGCCGCGATACTGGCCTTTCTTGAGCTACGACTCTTATTGTCTTTCCGTGATGATGAGTCAGAATCACTGTCCTGTTGAAGCAATCGATAAATCCTTTATTGGTGGTTAGCCAATCCATACCCAGGATAACATCCAGCCCCTTGTTTTCCAACACGATGAGGTTTGCGTGAAATTTCAATCCCTCAATTTTAATGGTCAAACCTTGGCAGTAACTCTGAGTGATCTGCTTACTTCCAGGGGACTTGATGGTCATTGATTTTCCCAAGGGAAGCATTGAAAAACCATGTTGCAAAGCAAAACTCCTCGAAATGAACGAATGAGAAGCTCCAGAATCAAACAAAACCGTGGCAGGTATTGTGTTGACAGGGAACGTACCGAGTACAATATCCGGGGCATCCTGTGCTTGCTCCTTGGTCACATGGTTCAGGTGGCCTTTCCTGTGATTGTTATTGGGGTTGAAGTTGTTACGCTTGGGCGCGGAATTGTTTCCCTTGCTGTTTGGCTTCGGTGCTGAGTTTCTTGGCTTAGGGCACTGTTTAGCATAGTATCCCTCTTCTCCACATGCGTAGCAGGTAACACCCGGGCGATAGGTGAAATCCTTGTCTCTTGCATGAAAATTCTTGTTTGGACCTGTGTCATTGGTCGTGGGTCTGTTAGCCCCATTCCTCTAGAAATTCACCTTATTCTTGTTGTTGCGAGGGTGGTTGGTCTGATCCCTTTTTCTCTTGCGAATGTCTTCCAGACTACGAAAGTCATTTTCCAACATAATGGCTTTGTCTACCAGTGTCTTGAAATCTGGGAAAGTGTGTACGACTAACTGGCATTTTAGTGCTGGTGCCAGTCCATCCAGGAATTTCTCCATCTTCTTATTTTCAGTCATTCGCTCTTCGTTGGCATAACGGGATAATTGCGCAAACTGACTATTGTATTCCTGTACTGTCATGCCAATTTGCTTGAGGTCATCAAATTCTCTTTTCTTGATCTTCATAATGCTCTTGGGGATGTGTGCCCCACGAAAGCCTTCCTTGAAATCTCCCCAGGTGATATTATTTATGTCGGGATGCATAAGCAGAAAATTTTCCCACCATGACGCGGCTGCTCCAGTAAGGTAATGTGGTGCGTACAGCACCTTTTCATGGTCTGAGCATTGCGCCACAATTAATTTCCTTTCAATATCACGAAGCCAATCATCGGCTTCAAGAGGTTTGTCTGTGTGCGAAAATGTCGTTGGACGTGTCTTCTGAAATTCAGATAACTTTGAGTGCTACTGGTATGGCTCACGGTGATTTCCCATGTTAATGACATGGTTCATCATTTCTTGGTGTTGTTGCTGACTTTGCTCGTAAAGACGGCACACTTGAGAAAATGTTGTCTCACTGCCGTGCTGACTTGACTGCCCCTGTGTGAAATTGTTGTCTGTCTGTGTGCCATAATTTTCTTCCGGCGGACTTGGCATGGAACGTGTCCAGGGACGAGTCATTTCTTACTCTGGGGTAATAAAGCAGAGATCCTGAGAAGAACCGATCAGCAAAATAAACCAAGATTTTTGCAAAAGCGACAAAACACGAGCTCGAAAGAGATTTTCGAAATAAACTGCTTGATTGCGCACGGAGAAGGGCGGCTAGTACATATTTTACATGCAGGTTCTAATTATACATACGTCACTCAGGGTGTGCGTACACATCCTGACATGTTATTTAAAACTAGTGCACTCCTCCAAGATCCTACATGATGCGCAAACAGACTACTCCCATCAACCTATTTTACATATCACACACATATTACAAGCGAGCACAGTGCGTCGCGGAATAACGCACTAGTCGGAGATGTTGAAGATTTCCCTCGGCCTGCCGAGGGTAAGGCCCAGTGGTGCTGGAGACTCAACTTCCTCCTCACTAATAGGCTCCTGGCGCGGAGTATGGGTACGAGGTGTCGAGGCAGGTGCAGCAGGCGGTGCAGCTCTGACTGGGGTAGGAGCAATGACTTGGTCAAACTCCTCAGTGGTAGGCAGACGGCGAGCAGTGGCTATGATGGAAGGTGTGTAGGATGCAGCGGACGAGACAAATGTCATTGGTGGTGCAGTATGGAGTAGCTCCCTCCTGTTGGCGGAGCCACTCTGGACCAATTCCATACGGGTGGCCACCAAGTCGTCCACAAGATTATCAAAGGCTGCCTCAAGTGCCTTGAGGTACTCAACCATTGATTCAATGGCTTCATCACGCTCCCCATTTGCGCACGCAAATGCATAGTGACACGTATATGGCACGTGGCATGGGAGGTATCGGTAGCGACGAGTCTTCATGGAAGGAAGGATGTCCCGGAGACAAGCTATCGCCTCACGGGCAGCCATTTGCATGGCATGCCTCTCCGTAGGCATGGCTCTGCCCACAAATCGGAGGCGGCGCGATTCAGAACGCCCTCCTTTGAAGTGCACCACGGCCTGATGCATAGACACGCTGTCGTTGAGCTTGTGACGGTAGAGTGTAAACTCTGGACGGGTGGATGGCCCAATCGCGACTTTGGTGATGGCGAAGAGGAGCTTGACAAACCCCTCAGGAATGTTGGTGAACACCTATGCATCACAGTCGTTGCTGGCCATCTACAAAAGTAGACAAAAATTCTGAATAGTCAAGTCATAAATTTATGCTGACCAACAGAAAATTGCTACAGATGTAAAAATGCTCAATAGCAATTTTTTTCGCTAATAACCGATTAGCGAGCGCACCTAGTGGCTTCCTACAGTCAGCCTGGCTCTGATACCAAGGTTGTCAGGACCGGTCGTTCACTAAAATAATTACCGGAAGACCGACCTTTTTATTAAACCGGCGAGGAATATTATTACCTGCTGGCACACAAATCCTTGATACAGAATTCCAGTACACTGAATATTTTACAAGGTTGAGCTGGGGTTGCTCAACAATTCTATTACAAGCGCGCCAATATAAATACATAAAGGCGGATATGACACAAGGCAGGGTGGCATACTACTAACTCGTAATAAAAGGTGGTGGATATGTCACAGTGAAGTGGGTGATGTGACTTCAACATATTACAGTTCATCGAGTGTCGGAGTGAGACCCGATGAATTTATTTGGTGGTAGGCGGAAGCGGTTTATAAAACAGTGATCAACTCCAGGATCGCAAGGAACTGACTGGGACTCAACTAGACGTCGGACTCGCTATCGACCTCTTCATACATGAGCTCGCGTTCGTCCACATCTGGCCAAATCAACAAGCCAGGTGAGTACTTTGAATGTACTCGCAAGACAATTCAGACTTAAGATATAACAATTGCCAACATGGTGCATATGAGTATTCCAGCAAAAATGCGACCGGAATAAAATATTAATGTGCTGTATGCAATGATGGAAGTCAGGCGGTAATCCTCCCGAAATCCAAAAGATAAATAGAAGAAGACCAAACGAGTGTCGGAGTAACGCCTCATAAAATAATAAATGATAGCGGGCCACAGTCGGGCGTCTGAGCGACACCACATAAAGGGCTTATAGCAAAATAAATAACAAGAATGCCTCAGTCGGACGTCTGAGCGACATCGCATAAAGGGCTTATAAATAAAAGGAATGCCACAGTCGGATGTCTGAGCGACATCGCATAAAGGGCTTATAAATATAACGAATGCCACAGTCGGACATCTGAGCGACATCTCATAAAGGGCTTATAACGAAAGGAATGCCACAGTCCGACGTCTGAGCGACATCACATAAAGGGCTTATAAAGAACAAGAGTATAATGATGAAATACTTCTAGAAGTAAATTAATTCAGAGATAGTTGGTGAGTTCATCTACCAAATGAACTTGACGAAATCACTGCTCTTGTTACCATCAAGAATTCACTAGAGACTGTCACTGGTTGACCCGAAGATTTTGACCCTAGGCCATAAACATGGCTACTGAAGGAATTTAACTCTGCAGAGCTTGTACTATTAACTCATAGCCAACAGATTCTACTAGCCACGGGGCCTAGTTCCGTCTACGGTGTTTTAGTAGAAACCCAACTAACCAGTACACACCCATTTAACATCCTGCTGTCCGGAATCACCCGCGACAACATTCACGAAAAACTTTAAGATGGGGGAGGCTACAACCTCGAATAGCATGGGATCAAATTTATATATGTGCGCTCTAAGGGGTGCCCCCCTCTCGGTCCCAACCGGAAACACCCATGCCCCCTGACCGGATGACGGGCTTTAATCTAGGGCCATGGAACCCTCATCCCGGCCCCTCTACTTGGTGTGTACTCAGGAAGCGGTTTACAACTGACTGGACCGTAATCTCAACAGACGGTCTATGATAGTACCAAAAAGGAGATGAACGGAATCACGACATGATCTCCGTTGATATTGAGTTAACCAAATACTGGCATGCTCCAACAATACCAGCATTCCACCCATCATGTCACCACATGATCGAGGTGGTTCAACCATTATCATTCGGGGCTCACCCGAAGCTTGCTTGCATGAAGTATAACCATACACATATGCTTATATGACCATGCTTATGAAAAGAACTACTCGAGAAAACATGCAACACACTCATCATATCAAAGGTTCAAACATGCTTGCCTGGTTCTGAGAAGTCGGAGTCTATCTCGGTGTGTTTCGCGGCTCCGTCACGTCCTTCGGTATCTACGTATTCAAACAAATGTATACTAACATAAATACCGTGCGTGCAAAAAAAAGTTGCTCCAAAAATTTCCACATAAATATGACAAAAAACTAGACAGAAAACTAAAGAGGACAGAAAAAGAATCAGCTCAAAATCATCTTTAGTTAAAAAGATATTAGAGTTTCTGTCCAGGGACTCATCTGTAATGAAACAGAAAAGTTCCAGGGGCTAGAACAGAAAATAGCAAAGCGAATCAGTACGCAGTACGTCAACCGTAGAAGGGAAACGTACTTTGCCCGAAGGCGCTTACAGAAAACGGTTCGGAGGGGAGAGGTGTGAGGCTGACAAGGGGCCCCACACGTCAGGTTTGAAATCTGGAGCAGAGTCACGCCGGCGCCGGTGCTGCGGTGGTCGCCGGCGCCGATCCACGGCGAGTTAGGGGAGGGGAGTGATACGTACGGCTTCTCGGTGATCTTCCGCGTCGAATGGTGGTGGAGTTGAGCGTCGGCGAGCCCCACGTCGACGGCGACCCTGTCTCCGGCGGACGGCAGCTCGGGTGGTTGTGGTCCTCGTCGGAGAGGGTTCCTGGGATCAAATTGAAGTGGGGGTTTGGTCTAGGTGGGTGCCAGGGTGCTACGCTCGAGTCCACGGTGGCGGAGAAGCTCTCACCGGGGTGAACGATGCTGGAGCCCGAGGCGGAGGGAGTTGGCTGGAGTTGGAGCCCCTCGAGGCTCTTCTAGAGGCTGGGCGTGGTCTAGGGAGGTAGTGGAGATGTGCAGGCTCGAGAACGAGCTCGGGGGTGCCTTATATAGCCGGCCCGAGGCGGTTGCCGTGAATGGATAAGTCTGGCGAGTCTATTACGGTGATGCAGTGGTTGGACGGCGGAGTTAGGGGCTTGAGCATCGACTAGAAGGCGTAGTGGTTCCATTCCCGCACCTAACTCAGCAGGGGAGAGAGAGTTACGGGCTGTCCTCGACGGAACGGCCGCGCGGCACGTCGGCGGAAGAAAATGCGCTCTACGCGCGCCAGGCCACGGCGACGGTGCGGCAGGCGTGCGCTGGCACTGGAGGTGGACACGCGGAGCGCTGGGGTGCTTTGGGCGGCGCCAAACGGCGTCGAGCTGCGGGTTTACTTCTGTCAGACGCCACGGGCGGCGCTGTTGCCATGGCAGTCGTCGGCGCGGTCGGGCCAGGGCGCCACCGACACCCAGAAGCAGCCAAGCAACCGTGCGGCGCTCTGGATAAGAAGATGGTGTAGTGCAGCGTCGAGCCAAGGAGGTTACTGGTGAGATTGTCGAAGCTGCCTGACGAAACTGACGAACTGTCGAACTGTCTGTCGACAGTTTCAGTTAGCAGTTTCTGAACTTGACAGTACAGTGCATGCTAAGTGTTTGATGAAATGTTTCCGGCATGTGTGAAATATTTCTGGTGCTGATAGTTGGTGGAGTGGCCTCTTGATGTATCTAGAGGCTGCCTGATTTTTCACAGGATTTTTGGAAGAAGATAAATATGAATTTCACCAAATTTTGCAAATCTGGTCCAAACTTGCAGCAGGTGAAATTTGAAAATTTTAATTGTGGACCAGTGAAACAAGGTGGATCTAGGTTGTGGGTACTAAGGACCATCTAGGAGAGTTGGTTTGGAATCAAATAACTAGATGGAAATGGTGGCTCCTTTGTAAATCACCAAGGTCCACTATAAAAGACAGAAATAGTTTGGAGTGAAATGAATAGAGGAAAAATCCCAATAAGGTCAAAACTTACTGGAATTGATGAGAGACTTGTCCTAAGGTGTGAAGAGGGTTTTGGAGATAAATATTTCTGTTGGGGTCATGGCAAGATGAAGGTTGGAGGGGGGGATATGTCCAAGATCAAATTTGAATGGCATAACTCAAGTAGGGGAGAATTCAAACAACCTCTTTGAAACTCAACTTGGGCTTGAGCCAAGCCAAGAGAAGATCTTCAAGGTCAAAAACCAAGCTTGAGAAAACACCAAAAACTCTGGCCAGAAAGATCTTAGAAGAGGCTCAAGAAAAGATCAAACAACCCTCTTCCAAAAGGCCAAAAGTTTGGAAGAAAACCAACTCAAAAATTTGGGGTGTTACACCGGCTGCACAACAGCCTGGCAATTTGTATGAAAGGCCATCTTGCCTTTAACTCCCGCCAGTCGGACAGCCGCGTTCTCCGAGTCTGTGACAGAAGGCGGGAGAGGGCTTGGATGCCATCACATTACCTGTCAGACTGTTAAGGAAAAGTTTTAAACATAGGGCTAGGCGGCCAGTCCCCGGGCCGTCTGCTAGGCTCCGGTGCCGGACAAAGGAATGAACAACACTCATTCATAGGCATAATTCTTATCATATAGATAAAGGGTTGGGCAGTCCCCGAGAACTCCTCGGGGGTCCCATTGGTTCTCAAAATAAATTTGATAGCGCGACACATACTATCTTTTAGCTATAAAAGCGACGAAGTAGGTTTGCGTTCCACGGGCGCTCCGACTCCTTGCCCAAGTCGTCTCTCTTGTGTTCCCTTGGCTTCTGGGCATCGATGAGGTAGTATCATCGTTGCCTAGTACCTTGCTGATGATGAACGGTTCTTCCCAAGGAGCCGAGAGCTTGTGCTGGCCGGCTGTTCGCTGGAACAGCCGGAGCACAAGGCCCTCCTCGCCAAAGGAACGTGGCTTGACCCGCTGGCTGTGATAGCGGCGGAGACCCTGCTGATAGATGGTGGACCGACTGAGTGCTACCAGCCGAGCCTCCTCCAGCAGGTCCACACCGTCTTCTCGTGCTTCTTTGGCTTCGGCCTCTGTGTACATGGTGATGCGAGGCGAGTCGAACTCAACATCTGTTGGGATGACGACCTCGGCCCCATAAACGAGGAAGAAAGGAGTGAAGCCGGTTGACTTGTTCGGAGTTGTCCTGAGGCTCCAGAGGACAGACGGCAGCTCTTTGATCCAGCAGCCGGCTGATCGTTCCAAGGGTTCGACCAGCCGGGGCTTGATGCCGGACAGGATAAGGCCGTTAGCGCGCTCAGCTTGGTCGTTGGACTGTGGGTGGGCAACGGACGCTAAGTTCAGTCAGATGCCCTGTGTTGCACACAAACGGGCCAATGCGCCTTTGGCAAAATTTGTGCCGTTGTCAGTGATGATGCTCTACGGTATGCCATATCGGACTCTGATGTCTGCGATGAAGGTCACAGCAGTTGGGCCGTTGAGTTTCTTGATTGGCTTCGCCTCGATCCACTTGGTGAATTTGTCCACTGCCACGAGTAAATGCGTCAGGCCGCCTCGGGCTGTCTTGAAGGGGCCCACCATGTCCAGCCCCCAGACGGCAAATGGCCAAGTGATCGGAATTGTCTTGAGTGCAGAAGCCGGCAAGTGTTGCTTGGAACTAAAGCGCTGGCAGCCATTGCACTTCTTTACCAAGTCTTTGGCGTCGTCCAAAGCAGTCGGCCAGAAGAAACCGTGGCGGAAGGCTTTGGCAACGAGAGATCTTGAGGCCGCGTGGTGGCCGCATTCCCCTTGATGAATGTCCTTCAGAATAGCCAGACCCTTTTCTACTTCCACACAGCGCTGGAAGACGCCTGTTGCACTTCTTCTGACAAGCTCTTTGCTGACAATTGTGTATGCTGAAGCTCGGCGTTGAACTTGCCGTGCCAAAGTTTCGTCTGCTGGCAGCTCTCTTCTAAGCAGAAAGCTGAGGATTGGCTGTGCCCAAGACGGCGCTGAGACTCCTGTTGTTTCTGCCAAAGAGACCAGGGCGGTTGGGCTGGGAGGCGGAGGGCTGGAATGAGCCGCCTGTTGTGCTTCTGAAGTCCCCGGGCCGGCTGCAGCAGTCCCCGGGCCGTCTGTTGGAGCTGGCGCCTCTTGGCCGCTTGCTGGCGCAGTCCCCGGGCCAGGAACCAGCGCAGCGACTGCTGGAACGTCTGCTGGAGTTGGAGTATCTAGGCCGCCTGCTGGAGCAGTCTCCGGGCCGGCTACTGAAGTTGACGGGACGTCTGCTCCAGGATCGGCTGGTATGAAGATTGACTCCGATTCTCGTGAAGGGTTGATAGACAGCTTGCGCAGGCATTGTGGGGACACGCTAGCTGGTATTGCTTGGCAGGTGGAGCCGATTCGTGCCAAGGTGTCGGCTTGCATGTTGTCGGCTCGTGGCACGTGGAGGAACTCGCAGCCGTCAAAATGCCCACTGATCTGCTAGACAAGGAAACGGTAATTTGCCATATTTGCGTCCTTGGCGTCCCAGTCCCCAGATGACTGCTGGACAACCAAGTCTGAGTCACCATAGCACAGCACTCGGCGGATGCCAATCTCTTTGGCCATCCGGAGCCCGTGAATGAGCACCTCATACCCGGCCACATTGTTGGAGGCGGCAAAGTGGATTTGCAGGGTGTACTTGAGCTTGTCGCCCTTGGGAGAGGTGAGGACGACGACGGCTCCCAAGCCAGTGCACATCTTTGATCCGTCAAAGTGCATCCGCCAATGGGTTGAGTCTGGAGCAGGCGGCAGGTACTGGGTCTCGGCCCAGTCGACAAGGAAGTCGGCCAATGCTTGCGATTTGATGGTGGTGCGGGGCTGGTAGAAGATGGTGAAGGGGGGCAGCTCAATGGCCCACTTGGCTACTCTTCCTGAAGCATCTCTATTGCCCATGATTTCAGCAAGCGGATCCGTACAAACGACTGTGATCGGGTGCTCTTGGAAGTATTGCTTGAGTTTCTTGGCGGTGAAGTACACGCCATAGCACATCTTCTGGTAATGGGGGTAGTTCTGCTTGGAGACTGACAACACCTCGCTCAAATAATAGACTAGCCTTTGGACGGGAAAGGCTCTGCCGTCTTCTGGGCGCTCGACCACAATGACTGTGCTGACCACCCGGCTGGTGGCGGCTATGTAAAGGAACATGGGTTCCTTGTCTGTTGGCGCCGCCAGGACAGGCGGTGTGGACAACAATTTCTTGAGCTGCTGGAAGGCTTCATCCGCCTTGTCGTTCCACTCAAAGCAAGTGGTTTTCTTCATCACTTGGTACAGTGGGAGTGCCTTCTCACCCAGCCGGCTGATGAAATGGGTGAGGGAGGCCAGGCACCCCATGAACTTCTGGACATATCGTACACGAGTCGGCCACTCCATTCTCTCAATGGTCTTGATCTTTGCGGGGTTACACTCGATGCCGCGCTCGGATACCAGGAAACCAAGGAGCTGGCCTACTGGTACCCCGAAGACGCACTTCTCCGGGTTTAGCTTGATCTGAAAGCGGCCCTTGTTTTCAAATGTCTCTTGGAGATCCTCCAAGAGAGTTCCCCTCTTCTCCGTCTTCACCAAGATATCGTCCACGTAAACGTGGGCGTTTCTACAAAGTTGCTTGAGGAGACACTTCTGCATGCAACGCTGAAAGGTGGCACCAGCGTTTCTCAAGCCGAACGTCATGGTTAGGTAGCAGAAGGTCCCAAATGGTGTGAGGAAGGCGGTCTTCAGATGATCGGCCGGATCGAGTTTGATCTGGTGGTACCCGGAATAAGCATCAAGGAATGACAGCAGCTCGCATCCGGCTGTGGAGTCAATCACTTGATCTATTCGCGGCAGAGCAAACGGATCTTTAGGGCAAGCTTTGTTGAGGCTGGTGTAATCAATGCACATGCGCCATTTGTTGTTCTTCTTCAGCACTAGGACTGGGTTTGAGAGCCATTCTGGATAAAAAACTTCCATAATGAAGCCGGCTGCTAGCAGGCGGGCGACCTCTTACCCAACAACTCTTCTTTTCTCTTCTGACAGGGCGGAGTGGCTGCCTGACCGGCTTTGCATCTTCTCTCACATGTAGCTTGTGCTCGGTGAAATCCGTCGGGACACCCGGCATGTCTTTGGGGGACCATGCAAAGATGTCTCGATTCTCACGGAGGAAATCGACGAGCTCGCTTTCCTATTTGCTGTCTAGGTTTGATCCTATGACAGCAAATCGCTCTGGGTGAGATGGGTCCAAGGTAATCTTCTTTGTCTCCTTGGCAGGCTGGAACGAGCCTTGCGGCTCCGCCTCCCTGGGATCGGATGGTATGGCTGGCTGCTCGCCAGCCAATGCCACCAGCCATTCCAGGCGGCATTTTTCTTCAGCCACGACAAGGGACTCGGCCAGACGGCTACTGGCAGTCGCACATGCGATGGACTTCTCATAGTCCCCGGCCACGGTGATTATTCCTTTGGGACCCGGCATCTTCATCTTGAGGTAAGCGTAGAGGGGTATCGCCATGAACTTTGCAAGAGCTGGCCGGCCCAAAATCACATGATAGGGACTTTACAGGTTCACCACTTCAAACCAGACTGGCTCCCTCCGGAAATGCTTCTTGTCACCAAAAAGGACATCAATCTTGGCCTTGCCGATCGGTGAGCAAGAGAGGCCTGGCACAATGCCGTGGAACACAGTCCTGGTAGGCTGAAGCTGTTTTTCTTTGATGCCCAACTTCTCCATGGTATCACGGTACATGATGTTGATGCTGCTGCCGCCGTCTACTAGCATTCGGGAGAAGCGACAGGCCCGTCTGTCGGTGCAGAGAGTTGCATCCAGAACCAAGGCATAGGCCCCTGGTGAAGGCATGATAGTCGGGTGATCTTCACGACTCCAGCTGATGGGCCTCTCAGACCAGTGCATGAATTCTGGGGCTTCGATGGCAACTGTGTTGACTTCTCTGCGCTGCTGGCGCCGGCTGTGCCTATCGTCTGCTTGGCTTGTGAAGACAACGTAGGCTCCGTTTTCTTCCGGGAATGCGTCCTGGACCTGGCCACCAGGACGTGCAGCCGGTGGATTGGGAGGCGGGGCCGCCTGCCCAGCTGGTGGCGGCGGTAGAGCTTCCCCTCTGGCAATCCGTGTGAGCCAATGACACTTTCGCGTGGTGTGATTGGAAGGCTTTGCGCCGCTGTGGAACTTGCAGGGGCATCCAGAGCTTGATCGAAGGAGAAAGCTGGCTACCAAGCTGGCCTGCCGCCCTTCTGGCGCTTGGGTCCCGCTTGTGCCTCTGGCTGCTGGCCATCAACTGCTGCCACCAGCCGGTTGTTGGTAGCCGGCGCGTTGGTCTTGCGCTTGTGATTGTTCGGCTGCTGGCGTCGGCTGGGCTCTCCAGTCGGCGTTTTAGGAGCTGGGGGAGTCATTTTTACAAAAGCATCCACTTGCAGCTCGGTCTTCATGGAGGAGTCGGCAGTGGCGTATTTGTCTGCTATGCTTAGCAGCTCATCCAGCGTGGCAAGCTCGTCGCAGAGGAGTTTGTGCTTGAGCAAGGTGCCTTCTCTACACCCGGCCGTGAAATATTCGATGGCTTGTACCTCGTGCACTCCCTCGCAAGAGTTGCGCAGCTCCGCCCAATGCGTCAGGTAATCACGGGCTGACTCATTTGGGCCCTGAACACATAAGGAGAGCTGGCGCGGCTTGGGAGGACGCTTGTAGGTGCTGGTGAAGTTGCGAGTGAAGGCGTCGGTGAAGTCGAACCAGCCGTTGATGATGTTGGGTTTGAGGCTATTCAGCCATGTCCGAGCCGTGCCCTGGAGCATGAGCGGCACGTACTTCACTACAACACGCCTGTTGCCGGTTGCTATGCTGACGGCTGTGGAGTAATCTACCAGCCAGTCATCTGGCTTCACTGACCCGTTGTACTTGGGGGTATCTCTGGGGAGTGAGAAGCCCTTGGGGAAAGGCTCGTTGCGGATGCGTTGGCCGAAGCAGGCTGGGCCGAGGTCATCTTCTTCTTCGACCGCCTGGGACCAAGCCAGTCGGTCAAGGCTGTGGCGGGCGTCGTTCTCCCAGACTCCCTTGCGGCGGCCCAAGAGGCCTGCTAGAGAGGGATGGTCAACAGGCGGAGGAGACGCACGCCTCTCCCGTCGAGGATGAGGCGGGCGTTCCTCTCGCCGCTCTACGGCCCTTGGGCGGCCATCTTCGTCGCGCTCGATGGTGATGCGAGTCTGTCGGCTACGGCTAGCAGCCGGCTCTGAGTCACACCGGTTGTGGGTGCCGACTATTGGGGAGCCGGACGTGGCTCCTTGCTCCCGCCGAAGGGGGTGGTTATTTACCTGCGCGCCGGCCTCTGATGCCCGACGACGGGCCTCCTGCTGTGCAGCAGCCGCGTCGAGGAGCTCGCGGGCGCGCTGAGTCATGCAGCAAAGCTCATCTCCCTCCAAGTGGCCCAGCTCGTCAAATGTCGCCTGGGCAGCCCTTATGTTCTCCGACGGAGTGAGGTACACGGGCCGTGGGCCCCCCAGCATGTCTGCCAGCACCCCGCCGCGATCGCGAACTGCACCAGCCCGGATAGGCTCGCCAGCAGCCGACGTGCCGCCTATGGCACGGTCCATCTCGCAGTGGTAAGCTTCAGTGAGGCGTGGGGAAGCGGCCAGCTTGATGGCTCTGTTGAGGATCGAGACACGGTGCCTCCAGCGCTGCATCGTCTGCCCCCGCCGCAACAGGTGCGGCGAGGTCCTGCATGGTGGCCTGGAGCGGATCTTGGCCCGACCCGCCGGACGGCTCGTCGTGGCTGGTGGCGAGCACCTCCGTGATGGTGCTGACGGTGCTGCAGCTAGCTGCCATAGGGAGGGGTCGTCGATGATCACCACGTGCTCGGGGAAGGAATCGACGGGCTCCGCATCGAGGTCGATGATCATGTCAACTGGTGGGTCAGAGGAGCCCACTGACTCTACGTCAGAGGCGCGCTCGTCGATGATGTGGAGCTTGTCGAGGAGCTCGACGAGGCAGCTCTATAGAACAACTGGCTCTGCAGCCAAAGAGGGCTCGTCATGAATGCAGACGCCGACGAGAAGGTCGGCGAGTCCGCTCGCGGTGCATGCGGCCTCAGCGCCGTGGAGCATCCTGGTATCCACGCATGCGGGCGTGCCGGGCTGGTTGTGCTCGCTAGGAAGGAACAAAGTTCCCATCTAGAGCATGTCTCCGGACGACGGTGCACCTAGCTCCACGGTGGGCGCCAAATGTCGGGGTGTTGGTGCGACATATGCCAACGGGTCGCTTATCATGCATGGGGACAATAGAGCGTCGCCGGGCCCTGGAAGCGGGATAAGGTGGAACTTAGGACGCCTACGAATCGTACCCAGGTTCGGGGCTCTCCGTGGAGATAACACCCCTAATCCTGCTCTGCGGGGACTCCGCGTCATGACTAATGTCACTAGGGTAGCTACAAGGTTGCTCCTTGAGCTGTGTCGTCTAGAGGAGGAAGAAGAGCAAGGCTAGCTCACTACCTTCACTCTAGGGAAATGGGATGATCGCTAGGGTTTCTCCCTATCTCTCCCTATGTGTCTCTCTTCCTTCTAGAGTTCAACTAACCAACCCCTTCTCATGGAGGACCCTGGGGGTTTATATAGGCCTACCCCCCAGGGGTACAATAGTAATCTCGGCGGAATGGCCCCTAGATGTCAGTGTCTTCGGGTGTCGGCCTTGCCGCCTGTCTGCTAGGGCCCGCTGTCTGCGGGCCCATGTGATTGCCTTTCACTATAGGCGTGCTTCTGCTGACAGCAGCACCGTCAGGAGGGAAGTGGCTACAGTGTTGCCGTCTCGTGCCGTACACTGCCGCCACGCCATGTCTTGTCATCTTGATGAGGTTCAGACTCCAAGGGTTCGGTGAGCCGCCTGCTACCAGGCGGGCCGCCTCCCCTGGCCGCCTGCCAGGGGCCGCCTGTTTTTGTCTCACCCACTGGCCGGTGGGGCCGGCCGCCTGCTGGCCCCGCCACCTGGGTAGTGGGATCGTGGCTTCCTCTGACCGAAGCTTGGTCACGGGCAGCATGGCTACAGTGACACGCCGCTTAAGAGGCGCCCATAGGGTACACATTCACTATAGCCATGCCCTTGTAGATTCTCTTAAGGACATGCTCAACTATAGCCATGCCTCCGTTGTGTTGTGGTCCCCTAGCACGCATCCCGAGGGGGAGGCGTAGGACCGTCTGCTAGCTGCTGGATATGGGGCTGCCTCCTGTTTGTGCCCCTACCGCCTGTTGGCAGCCGGCTCTGGGGTAAACTATGCCAGGAGGCGGCCCGACAAGCAGACGGCTGGGGGATAACAGGCGGCCCCCAATTGTCTTGAAATACCATGGGTGGTCGATGAGGGCACCCGTGGTCAATATCTCCGACACAACCCGATCCATTCGTGCTCACCCTTTGCCGCTCATGCTCCCGGCCACTGATACGTCTCCAACGTATATATAATTTTTGATTGTTCCATGGTGTTATAATAATTCTTGGATGTTTTACAATCATTTTATAGCAACTTTATATCATTTTTTGGGACTAACCTATTGACATAGTGCCGAGTTCCAGTTGTTATTTTTTCTTGTTTTTTACTTCGCAAAATATCCCTATCAAAAGGAGTCCAAATGCAAAGAAAAACTTTTTGGAGATTTGTTTTGGACCAGAAGATGACTTGGGAGCCAAGGAAGCACCCGAGGGGAGGCCCATGTGTCCCATAAGACACCAGGGTATGCCAGAGCCCCTGACATACCCTGATGGATTGTGGGTCCCACATGGGTCTCCTCCATCGCCTCTTCGCTCTATAAATTCATAGTAATTCTAGAAACCCTAGGGGAGCAGACGAAACACAATTCCAGCCGCCACAAGTTCCAGAACCACGAGATCCAATCTAACACCATCACCGAGGGGTTCATCATCCCCATTGGTGCCTCTCTGATGATGCGTGAGTAGTCCACCATAGACCTACGGGTCCGTAGGCGGTAGCTAGATGGCTTGTTCTCTTTCTTGATTATCAATACAATGGTGTCTTGGAGATCTATTTTATGTAATGACTTTTGTGGTGTGTTTGTTGGGATCCGATGAATTTCAAGTTTATGATCAATTTCTATCCATGAATATTATTTGAGTCTTCTTTGATCTCTTATATGCATGATTACTTATAGCCTCGTATTTCTTCTTCGAATCTTTGGTTTAGTTAGGCCAACTAGATTAAATTTTCTTGCCATGGGAAGAGGTGCTTTGTGATGGGTTCGAGATGGGGTCTATTCCTACATGAATAGATCTTGTCTACATCATGTCACCATGCTTATTGCATTACTCCATTTCTCCATGAACTTAATACACTAGATTCATGCTTGATATAGCGGTCGATGTGTGGAGTAATAATAGTAGATGCAGAATCATTTTGGTCTACTAATCTTGGACGTGATGCCTATATAATGATCATTGCCTTGGATATCGTCATAATTATTTGATCTTCTATCAATTGCCCAATAGTAAATTTTTTACCCACCGTACGCTATTTTCTTGAGAGAAGCCACTACTGAAATCTACGGCCCCCGGGTCTATCTTTTATCATATTGCTTACCGATCTAGTTTTCATCGCTTTTGTTTTCATATATGTTATTCCAAAAACCCAAAAATACCTTGCTGCACTTCTTATTTGCATCTTTTATTTTGTGTTCTTGCATGAACTATTTATCCAATCTTACACAAACAAATCTATCTTTTTACCGAGGAGGGATTGACAACCCCTCTTACGCGTCGGGTTGCAAGTATTTGTTCATTGTGTGCAGGTACCGTTTACATAGTGTTGCTTGAGTGGTTCGATAACCTTGGTTTCACACCTGAGGGAAATACCTACCGTAGCTGTGCTGCATTATCCCTTCCTCTTTGTGGAAATACCGACGCAGTTTCAAGCCGCATCAAAAGGAATTTCTGGCGCCGTTGCCGGGGAGATATCATCAACGCCTATCAACTTCCTAATCACAAATCTCATCTCTTGCAATTTATATTATTTTTCATTTGCCTCTCATTTTCATATACCTCACTTCACAAAAATTTGCCATTTTATTCGCCTTCTTTTGTTCATTTGCTTTTTTTGTTCGATCTTTCGCTTGAACTTATTATCATGAATGATTTTGGTATGGCAGAAACAGATGATGGCCGAAATCCTAAAATTGGACGATCTGGCAATCTGAATGCTAAAACTTTTGTTTTGGGTCAAGGGACGTTATAGGAAAAGAAACTATCCAAGAATTTTCAATTGTGTTGGAACTTTGAATTGCGATGATGGTCCTATACTCGAAAGAACTAAAACTTATGCGCAGGCTATTTCAGCACTAGTTCTAAAACTTGAAAATAGATTTATCCATACTCATCCTACCGACTAAGGCATAGCCTAGTGGTGGGAAGGGGCTGATGGCTTCCCACCCACCCAGGTTCAAGGCATGGTACTTGCAATTTGGGTTTGTTGCACCAATTATACTGTATGGGGTTCCCTTACAGTCTTTTTGTCAAAAAAAAGATTATTTTATGAGCTACCCGTTATAAAGGATCTGAAAGCTAAATAATTAGCTACCCGTGTTCTTATGAACGAATTTGATCACATAGTACGGGAAGCTAGGGAAATGTTTGATTTTTATGGTATGAGCCATGAAAAACCGGTAATAGATGAGATCCTTTACAATAGTGATTATATGTTAAGGCATTTGCTTAGAAATAATATTTTTTATGAGAATCTTAAAAAGGAAATCCCTGTTTCAGACGTGATCCAACAAGTTTTTAATGATGTTAATCAACAATATTCTTGGATCGTAGCCGAGAATCAAAGGGGATATAAAGATGGACAACTTGATAATGCTAAAATCTCTATGGAAAATGTGTTTCAAGTTATATTTGAGAAACCTCCTGACAAAACCACAACTATGGAGGATAACAAGAAAGATGACAATACTTGAATCTACGCATTATGCCTAGCTAGGAGCATTAAACGATAGCGCTTGTTTGGAGGCAACCCAATAGTTATATTTTTGCTTTTTTTGCTTTTTATTATGTTTTTCAATAAATACACATTAATACTTCTATAAGGATTGTGTTTTTTGTGTTTTAATTAGTTTTTGTGCCAAGAAAAGCCTTTGGGATTGATTTGGGTGAGAGTTGATTTGATTCGGTGCATCAACATAAATTTTTGCGTCCAGTGGCAGAATTGTTGCCATTTGCTGGAGCGTGCAAAATTGCTAAAAAAATTACACAGAATTATATACAAATTCTCACGTTGTCCAATTTTTTAGAAGTTTTAGAGTTAAAGAAGTATGACTAAAAATTACGTCTTTGCGTACTATTCTGTTTTTGACAGATTCTGTTTTCGTTACATTATGTGCTTATTTTTGATAAATGTATGGTTTGTATCGAGGGGTATAAGCCCAGGTAAAGTTAGAATACAATAGATATAATGTAATAAAAAAATTGAATTGGTTTTCTACAATACTTATAGTAAATATTATTTTTATTATACTAACGGATCTCACGAGGTTTTGTTAAGTTTTGTGTGATTGAAGTTTTCAAGTTTCGAGTGATATCACGATGGATGAAGGAATAAGGAGTGAAAAAAGCCTAAGCTTGGGGATGCGCATGGCAACACAAGATAATATTCAAGATGTATTAAGCAACTAATCTTGGGCATGCCTCGGAAAGCATCCCCTCTTTCTTCTAACGACCATCGGTATTTTACTTGGAACTATATTTTTATTCATCACATATCATGAGTTTTGCTTGGAGCGTCTTGTATTATATGAGTCTTTGCTTGTTTTGCTTTTTATTTTTTCACAAGTATCCTTGCTGGACACACCTACTTGAGAGAGCCAAAATTATGCTATGATTTGTTAGGATTTCTCTTTATGCTTCACTTAAATCTTTTGAGCTGTGGAATTGCTCTAGTGCTTCACTTATATATCTTTTTAGCACGGTGTGCTTTAATACTTTTGAAGAAATACTCTCATGCTTCACTTAGATTTCTTTGAGAGTTAGTAAATTTTTGAAGAAATTCTCTCATGCTTCACTTATATTATTTTGAGAGATGAAAATCTTTATGCTCATGTTCTTCACTTAAATTTATTTGAGCTTGTCAAAAGCAATTGCAACATATGAAATTAGTCCCAAAATGATAGATATTCAAGAGGGATATAATAAAAACTTTCATGAAGGTCATTGGACAAAATAAACTTGATTCCTTGTAGTAGTTTTGAGATATAATGATAGTGATATATGAGTCATGTTGGTGACTAATTATGTTCTAGTAAGAATATTGGTGTTAAGGTTTGTGATTACCTGTGCAAGCACGAAAGTCAATAGTTATGCAATGAAATTACATCCTACTTGTGTTGCATTATTCGGTGTTAGTTATGCTTAATGTTCTATTATGATGGTTTTCGTTCCTTGGTTGGTCGCTTCTCAATCTATTTGCTAGCCTTCACTTGTACTAAGTAGAAATACTACATGTGCATCCAAATCCTAAAACCCAAGTTGTGCCAAATGAATCCACCATACCTATCTATATGCGGTATTTACATGCCGTCCTAAGAAAAATTGTACGTGCGAACTTTAATTTTCAAAATAAACTTCTCTTTTGTGTGCCCGTACCACTCATGAAGCGGCGAGGGGTGGCCGTCATTTTCCATGATGAGTAGGTTATCCTCAAGATGAGTATTTATTCACTTGTCATTGCATGAGATTATGGCAGTAATAGGGATGCCCAGTCACGAAATGCAAAAAAATACTACAAATAAATTCCTTGGTATGTGTTGGTATGGAAGGCACCCGTGAATTCGGCTAGCATGGATTGTGAAAGAATGGTGGAAAGAAAATAAACTTTATTTTATGTTTGGGAACCACCTATGATTTACTTAGCATGGAAGATATTGGGGACTCTTAGTCGTTCTTGTTGACGAGAAAAGCATGCCATCCAAAATAATTTTATCTTTCATTTTAAGCTTTGAACTCTGGCACCTCTAAAAACCCCTAATTCCCTCTGTGAAGGGCCTATCTATTTAATTGTATGTAATTTTTATTTTATTTGAGTCTCATCTTCTCTTATAAAGCACCAACTACGGAACACTATTGTCGGTGCAACAAACCTAGGTGTATGTTGTGCAGAGTGTACACAGGCACGGAGCCAAGGTTGAAGCACCCAAGACCAATACCAAGCAGAAGAATATAGCCCTTTGAGAAATCAAGGGGCGGATCAAGATGACCAAGCCAAGGCAGAGGAGTAAAGCATCACTAAGGAGAAGACCTCCCTTGCCGGGCACGCGAGTCTGGCAAGGATGAGGTTGCCCCGAAGGCAAAACCCAAGACTCCCCCAGCGGGCCTGCCGAGGACGCGAAGGGCGGATTATCCCGCCAGGGCACCACAGTGCCACCCCACAGCAACACAAGTCATCGATCGGTGCGGTGTCAAGCCACCAGGTGACTAAGTGGCAGCTATTTTCCACATGGCGGCCACTTCCAGCAAAGATACCCTACAGATGACACCCCTCCAGCAACATGTCAAGCAGATAGGCGAGGAGGTGGCAATATTGGCCCGACAAGGCTTGCCGGACAACTCCTTGACATGACACTAAGTGGCGCATTTAATGCACCTTGTCCTATCTGCAGAGTTAGATATGATTGCACTGTTTGCTATCTAATCAGTACGCAATGACTGATTTGCCACTGTGGTAACCCCTTAACCTATAAAAGGAGGCCCTTGGCAGCCATAGAGGGGCTTTGGATCCTGGACCTTTGTACTCATGTACGCACGTAGTGGCTCTCGCCCCAAGGCAACCCTTGCTGGTCAAGAGTGTTGTGTTTTTTCACCACAATCCACCCATCAATCCACCAAATCAGGAGTAAGGCTTTACAACTCGTAGCGGCCCGAACCTGGGTAAAAATTGCCTCTGTGATCGTCACTGTGCTGCTCCACGCCCTCAGCTCTTTGTACAACGCACCCTTCCCCCTTGCCGAACCACAAAGGGGCCAAAGGCCCCGTAGGTGTCCGCGTTTCCCCATGACAACTATTATCACACTTGAGCATTAGATGTAGCTAATATTTGGATGTGTTGCATGAATGGATCAATGATTGAGCATGATGGTCTAGGGATAACTTTCTTTAGTGTTGATATTTTGAAAGACATGGTTGCTTGGTTATAGCTTGAGTATTGAAATCTTCATGCCAAAACTAGATTATTGCTTTGAATAATCTAAAAATTCCAATTGTCCATGCTACAAAACAAAAGATTATGTGATGAACATGTGTCAGGACCCCGATCCTAAGTCACACCGATCTAGCTGTAACACGTCATATCACTTTGCGGCCTCACGCACGGTAACCCCACGGGTGCCACCTTACCTGGCCCGGGACCATTTGCGTATTTTGGCACACGTATATGACAGTGTCGCTAGCATCCATATGACAGAGAACCCGGGCCGACATGGCTAGTTATAAACCAAAAGTGGCACTAAATTACAAAGACAGGCATCCATGACCCAGCAACGAACGTGTCGTTCATCAACGTATGAACCCAAGTCGTAGCAAGCTACATGGACTTAAAGGAGCAACGCGTGACATTTCCCCTAAGGGACAGACACAGGAACGAAGAAGGACACATGCCGGCCAGCCTACGTGTTCCGAGCAGTAGCAAGCTACCAAGGCTCGTTGGAATCACTAGGAGGCATTTCCCTGTAAGATAGGCTACCAAAGGAAAACAACTAGGTGTCGAATCCCACACATACCAAGCATTTCAACCATACACACAATATGCTCAATATGTGCAAATACAACATTGCATCACAACAGAACTCTATGACTCAAAGTACTTTATTTAAGAGGCTCCAAGAGCCATACATAACATATCCATACAAATAGGGGTCACATGACCCAACACTCAAGTCATACAGTCATACAAGCACAAGCGGAAGCTACATGTCTGAGTACAGACAACTTAGAAAATAAAACAGGCTTGGTGTGGCCTGACTATCTACAAGGCCCTTCACAAGCTCCAGATCTCCGTCTGGGTGTCAAGATACTCGTCGACGTCAACGTCTATGTAGAACCCATCAGCAGGGGCAGGGTTCTCCTCTGCAACAGTTATTAAGAAAACATGAGTACAAAGGTACTCAGCAAGTCTTACCACAGAACCTATCATACATGCAACATTATGAAAGGGGGTAGTGGAGTTCATAGCAGAATGCCAGCTTTGACTCTTGGCTAACCTATACTACAACTCTCAATGGATTGCAAGATGTTATTACGAACACGAGTCCTCTACTCACCACAACAATACACTACCGAGGATCCTCCTCCGTCATCCTACGGAAGGGCCATCCACGGCACTCACACTTATCTTGAGGCTTTTAGTAGTATCCATCAACTTGTCTATGAACTGTAAGAGCAACCAAGTAGTCCGTACCGCGAACAACGGCTATTCGAATAGATTGATAACCCTGCAGGGGTGTACTTCTTCACACATGTTTCCACCACTTAGCGTCTGCACACGACATGTGCTCGGCAGACTTCAAGCGAAAGCCGACGTGGGTGTAGACCACGACCTAACCAACCACTCAAGTCTCTCGTCCAGGTTTATCGCCTATTTGGGTTCCATCCGTGGGGAGATCCGGCCGGGGTGTCGCTCACGGCCCCAAACGATGTGTACAGGGTTCCCGAGTCACCAAACGGGCAACCGGTACACTGTGCCACGTACATGTCGCATCATAGCCCACCCCGAGGGTCAGCGCTGTGCACGACCTCCAGTAAACTATAAACACCAGAAACTAGTTGCAACTCCTGGACAGAGAACATGGCAGTCGATAAGTCGAGCGGGGTCATATTTCAGGGCCCAATGTGTGGTAGTAACTGTAACTTGAATCACACACACAGATCTCGGGTCCTATGGACGATTCCAATGAAACAACCCACCACGTACTCCTACATGGCCTTTCATCGATACCTTTACCAAGCGTATTCCACACTTCCTTCTCTTTATCGGTATGACTGTTTCACTCTGGTCCATCACCCCGATGAACCAGACCTGACACAACTCTAAGCATAGCAGGCAACATAAGCAAATAGCATGGTGGATCACACATCAGATGGCTCAATCAACTCCTACACATGCTAGTGGGTTTCAACTATTTACTGTGGCAATGACAGGTCATGCAAGGGAATAGGGTTCAACTACCGCAGCAAGTAGCAGTTCACACGCTGTTGCCTTAATGCAATAAAAGAGAGCAGGAGCGAGAAGATTGGGTTTGTATCGGAATGATCAATGATTGCTTGCCTGACAAGGTGGTTGTCGGGTACTGCTCTTCAACTGGATACGCAGCAGTATCCTCGGGAGCAGGACCTAACACAGAGAATACCGGCGATACAATCATTAAACAAACAAATGCAACAATATGATGCATGCTCATGACATGGCAAGATTCATGTGTTTTGGCTAATGCAACTAAAACCAGAAGGGTTTGAACCTATTTGAATCAAAGATTCAAATTGGAATTCAAACTATTATTTAATTAAGTGCATTATCATGTTTTAATGTATACAGCAAGGTTAACTTGCTCAAACATGCATGAAACCAGTGCCATTGGAAAGATTGGATTTTTCTGATCATTTTTCATATATAAATCTTTTCCATCTGAGCTACTGTTGAATTTATATGATTTTTTGAAGTTTAGGCATTTTCTGGAATTTCCTGAATTATTTTAAATCTAAAAATACCAGAAAATCCTTTACTGCGTCAGCATGACATCATGCTGACGTCAGTCAGTCAACAGGGCGGCCCAGGTCAAACCTGACCAGTGGGACCCACTGGTCAGTGTCACAGTTAACTAATTAACTACTTAGAATTAGATTAACACCTAAACTAGGTTTGACTAGCAGGCAGGGCCCACATGTCAGTGACCCAGGGGGGTCAAACCCGTGGTCAAACAAGCCCAACTCGTCGGCGTTTAGCCGCCAGCGAGGCCAAACACGGCGGTGAGGTGCGGGTTTCGTGCTCCGGCTGCCAAATCAACGGCGGAGCACACCTACGGTTAGCTGGAGGCAAGCCGCATCGAATGGAGGTGGTGGCTGGCCTTGGGGTCATCGGAGATGACGCCGGCGACGAGTCCAGCGGCTGCCGGAGTTCGGCGAAGTCGAAAACGACGGTGCGGTGCTCGTAGAGGAGCGTGAAGTGGTCCTACAGCACCTACGCGTGACGGTGAATCTGATGGGCACGGTGGCCGGACCAATGGATGCCCGAAGCCTCATCGGCGACGAGCTCCACGGCGGTGCGTGCACGTGAGCTTCGTGCGGTGCGTTCCAGGGCAGTAGAGAGGCAACGGAGAGGGGGAGGACGAAGCTGGGCTCACAGGGGTCGCAGCAGGCGCCGGAGCGGGCTTGGGGGTGGTCGGAGCTGAGCGGGACGGCGAGGGGGATCTCCGCGGTCGGAGTTGGGGAAGAAGGAGTCGGGGGCGTCTCCAGGGCTGGCGAGCGCTCGGGGCTCGGCCTGTTCGAAGTAGTCGAGGGCGGCGGAGACGACGGACACGGCGACGGGGCTCAGGGACGACGGTGGGCGCGGCTTCTACGACGGTGCGAGCACGGCGGCGTCGGCCATGGTGCGGGGAGGGCGAAGGAGAGGAGCTGGGGAGAGTGGGGGGTGTCTGCGAGGTCGGGGGCGAGGTGTGCGACCGATCCAGGCCTCCAGGACGGCGAGGGGAGGAAGCAGGGCGGCGGGCAGCTGCGTGGCGCGCGCTGTGGCCGCCGTCGAGCACCTGCCTGCCTGCCTGGCCGAGCCAAGCAGCTCGCTGGAGCGGCAGCTGGGCTGGGCCGGCAGGTGGGCCGGGTGGGGCGCCAGGTAAGTCCTTTCTCTCTCTTTCTTTTTTCCTATTTCTTTTCTGTTTCATTTGTTTTGCAACTTTGTTTAATTAATAAAAATGCCAGAACATTTTTATAACTCATAAAACTTGTCATGCCCACTGTATATATTATGAACAGTATGGAACATTATAGTTTATGATTATTTAAGCATTTAAAATATTTTATAGCATTTAAATGCCCAAATACAAATACCATATGATTTAATCCAGAGACCTTAGATGTCCTAGAAAATTGTGCACCATTTTTGGCAGAGGTTTAAGACCAAGACAGAAATGATGAACATTTTTGAAGGGCATTTTGGGTACATTGGAAAAGATTTTATCAAACCCTAGTTGTTATGAGAGGGGTGCTGGGGTTTCTGTCATTCCCATTTCAAGTTTCTTTGATAAGTAAACATGATGCACACTCTAGCTAGTCCTAATGCAAGTACTAAACTAGGGATGTGACAACATGTTAGGCAGCATTCCACATCAAAAGTTTTGTTTTTATGAATTACCTACTCGAGGACGAGTAGGAATTAAGCTTGGGGATGCTGATACGTCTCCAATGTATCTATAATTTTTGATTTATCAATGTTGTTATATTATCATTCTTGGATGTTTTACAATCATTTTATAGCAACTTTATATTATTTTTTGGGACTAACCTATTGACAAAGTGCCAAGTGTCAGTTGTTGTTTTTGCTTGTTTTTTACTTTGTGGAATATCCCTATCAAACGGAGTCCAAATGTAACGAAACTTTTTGGAGATTTGTTTGGACCAGAAGCCGACTTGGGAGCCAAGGAAGCACCTCGAGGGAGGCCCGTGGGTCACACAAGACACCAGGGCACGCCAGAGGCCCCTCGTGCGCCTTGATGGTTGTGGGGCCCATGAGGGTCTCCTCCATCACCTCTTTGCTTAATAAATCCTCAGAAATTCCAGAAACCCTAGGGGAGCAGACGATACACAATTCCAGCCACCACAAGTTCCAGAACCACAAGATCCAATAGAACACCATCACGGAGGGGTTCATCATCCTCATTGGTTCCTCTCCGATGATGGGTGAGTAGTCCACCATAGACTTACGGGTTCGTAGGTAGTAGCTAGATGGCTTCTTCTCTCCTTTTTATTCTCAATACCATGGTCTTTGGAGATCTATTTGATGTAATGGCTTTTGCGGTGTGTTTGTTGGGATCCGATGAATTTCGAGTTTATGATCAGTTTCTATCCATGAATATTATTTGAGTCTTCTTTGATCTCTTATATGCATGATTACTTATAGCCTCGTATTTCTTCTTCGAATCTTTGGTTTAGTTGATGAAAATATGCCCTAGAGGCAATAATAAAGTTGTTATTATTTTATATTTCTTTATTCATGATAAAATTTTATTATTCATGCTAGAATTGTATTGAACGGAAACTTAAATACATGTGTGGATACATAAACAAATACCGTGTCCCTAGTGAGCATCTACTAGACTAGCTCGTTAACCAAAGATGGTTAAGGTTTTCTAACCATAGACATGAGTTGTCATTTGATAATAGGATCACGTCATTAGGAGAATGATGTGATGGACAAGACCCATCCATTAGCATAGCATATGATTGTTTAGTTTATTGCTACTGCTTTCCTAATGTCAAATGCATGTTTCTTCGACCATGAGATCATGCAACTCCCTGATACCGGAAGAATACCTTGTGTGCTATCAAACATCACAACATAACTGACTGATCATAAAGATGCTCTACAAGTATCTCCAATGGTGTCAATTGGGTTGGCATGGATCGAGACTGGGATTTGTCACTCTGTGTGACGGAGAGGTATCTCTGGGCCCTCTCGGTAATACAGCATCACAGGAAGCTTGCAAGCAAAGTGACTAAGGAGTTAGTTGCAAGATGATGTATTATGGAACGAGTAAGATTGAACTAGGTATTGAGATACCGATGATCGAATCTCGGGCAAGTAATGCACCGACAGACAAAGGGAACTACATATGTTGTCATAAAGGTTCGACCGATAAATATCTTTGTAGAATATGTAGGAACCAATATGGGCATCCAGGTCCCGCTATTATTAACCGGAGAAGCATCTTGGTAATGTCTACATCATTCTCGAACCCGTAGTGTCGTGGAATTGTCACGGCAGATGTCCTAGTGTGAGGACTTAGTCGTGAGGCCAACGCATCTATGTGGTAGCTTGAAAGGGGTTGAGCGGAATCAAGAAACACAACACAAGACAAGGGTTTAGACAGCTCCGGGCCCTGGGAAACATCATCCGGTAATAACCCTACATGTTGTTGAGGCTAGGTCTCATTATCCTTACGAGGGAGTTGCCGGTAAACCGGCTCTTTGTATCTAGCCCTAGAGATTGTTTCTTCTTGCCCGCCCCTCTTTGGGGAGCCCTGCCCCTCCTTATATATGTTCAAGGGGAGGGTTACATGACCAGTCCTAGTAGGATTAGGATTACTCTATTACAAGTGGAGTCCTAGTCTTGCTTCCTTTGTAGGAGAATATTCCTTGTGCTTTCCTCATAAACCGGCCCACCATAACATGAACCGGCCTTCCATAAACCGCCTTCTTGGCCACCGGGTCTTGTCGTTCCTCTAACCCGCTCGCCAGGTCACCCATGAGTCGCCAGGCTCGGGCGGGTCACTTAGTGAGTCGTTCAGTCAGGGCAGGTCTTTAGTGAGTCTCCAAGTCCGGTCGGGTTATACTTCCGGCCGGGTTACGCCGCGGGGTATATCCCCGACATTAGCCCCCAGTTTAATTTGGATTTATCCATGTTAAACTAATCTGCAACATAAACACAAGAACAAATTTGGCGGTTTGTGCTCCGGGTTAAATATTCTTATAAACCGGCAATTGATCATCCTTAAATCCTTGTCATTTATTCCTTCTAAAAAATCCGAGCAATAGACCAGCTTCATAATCAATTTGCTTGCAGAAGATATTTTGCAAATAAAAATCCATTTGAATCGGCCTTCAATTCTCTGATTTGACAAAAATATTGATCTTCAAATATTTCAACTGATATCCAGCCGGTTTGAAAATGTAGAACTTGCCGGTTTATGATTGCCAAAATTGCCGGTTTATGATATTGATAGCACCGGGCCATAATTGTAGGTAACATCAAGCTTGAAAATATACCTTTTATATGCCTATCACTTGTAGCCCCCAAGTCTTAAGAAGGTAGCGTAGCAACAGCTTAAGACTTGCTTCAATATAAATGTCACAACCTTAAAGAAATCCGGTTTATTCATCTCAGTCAGGAGTCATAAATTGAGTATTCCACATATGTAGCCCCCAAGTGCCGGGTTGTCATGCTTGCAGCAACCTAGGACTTGAAATTGCCCTTTTCTCATAAAAAACTTCAACCAGTGTAGCCCCCAAGGGCTGGGTCATTATGCAATAATGAGCAGGGACTTTGTAAATATAACCATGTAGATTTGAGCAATGATGTGTAGCCCCCAAGGACCAGGTCATTATGCAATAATGAGCTGGGACTTGATATATACTTCAATGAAAATAACATCTTATAATGTAGCCTCCATCGTAGGGCTTGAACCCACGTCCACAAGGTTAAGAGCTTTATGCTTTACCAACTGAGCAATGAACCCTTTAATATAATGGATTAAGGCTTGTGTACCTTGAATTTTTTACAGGAGCAATTGGTAGTCCCCAAGGGCCGGCTCATTATAATGTGATGAGTCGGGTCTTTCAATAAGGTGAGCAAAAAATGACTTTGCATTAGCCCCCAAGTGTCATGGTGCATGCTTGCAGCGACATGAGACTTGTATATTTGATGTAATCCCAAATTGAATAATGTAGCCCCCAACTGTCGGGTCGTAAGCCTGCAGCGACTCGGGACTATTCCTTTGTAGAATAATTCATACCCATTGATAAAATAATATCCATTGCGCTGAAGCGACTTTGAACACCTCAATCATAATATTGGTTATTGATAACCATAATAAAAATCCAGCCATGTTGGCTATTTAAAATTTTGAATAATATAACCCGGTTTGAAAACCGATTCCTGCCATATAAACCGGTATATCCGTGCCCATATGATACATGCTATGATGATGTAATGATGATGCAATGTATGACGCAATATATGATGATGTATGTGTATGATCAAGAGGGTTTAAGCTATGGTTCGGATATGACCAGAGCCCCCAAGTAGTCATAATTGTGGCATTGCGCCAATCAAGAGGTGTAGCTATGGTTTGAATAGGACCAAGCCCCCAAGTGATTTCCCTGGTGCCCTTATGCCTATCAAGAGGTGTAACTATGGTTCGAACCCATAGCCCCCAGGTGATTTCCCTGATGGCCTTAAGCCTATCAAGAGGTGTAGCTATGGTTCGGATACGACCAAGCCCCCAAGTGATTTCCCTGGTGCCCTTATGCCTATCAGGAGGTGTGACTATGGTTCGAACATAGCCCCCAAGTGATATTGTGAGTTGTGCTCAAGGGATACCCATGTTTGAGCTGTGTTGTGCATCAGACTCTCTTTGGCCCCTTATGATAGTATTGGCTTGATAGCCGGATTACCGAAGTAACCAGTGATGTGCTCTTATGATAATATTGGCTTGATAGCCGGATCAAGAGGTAATCATAGCTTAGCTCAAAAAGCCGGAAGCCCCCAAGTGTTTTTGTAAACATGGCGTATAAGCCGGATTAAAAGGTAATCATAACTCCGCTTTATAAACAGAAGCCACCAAGTGATATATTTCTGAGCTGTGCTCGCCGGGTGCCTATGTTTGAGTTGTGCTTTTGCAACACTCTGTTTGGCCCCTTTTGACTTTTCTGAGAACTTGAACTTTGCGAGAGATATTTCTTGTTGAACCGGATGTTAAACCAGATATTGAGATCTTAAAAGCTTTGTGGGAGACATATTTCCCTTGAACCGGATCTTAAACCGGACTCTTCATTTTCAGCCGGAATTTTTCTGATGGCCTTTAAACTCGAACTTGCGAGAGATTAATTCTTTTTGAACCGGATATTCTTAAACCGGATATAAGAGCTTCAGAGCTTTATAGGAGACATATTTCCCTTGAACCGGATTGTAAACCGGATATTTGAAGCTTCAGTAAGACTGATGTCCTTTGAGCCGGATTTTAAACCGGATTCCTTTCTGATGACTCGAAAACTTCTTCATTGAGTCGGGGTTTTGTAATTGTCATATACTTTTTTAGCCGAAAATTTTCTGACGGCCTTTAAATTTTCATCAATATAGCAGTTGCCTCTGGGACCGGGTTATCTTTCCCTCCATCGTCCTGGGGTTCTTAAATTTGCTGAAACTGGCAAGATTTGCTGAGTCATGTCATCGTAGCCCCCGAGTCTTAAGATGACTCGAGGAGTTGCCTTGAGATTCTTTGTATTTGACCATAGCAGAAGGTGTATATCATTGGTGTTGATAGCGCGATGTGAATCCACAGAAGGTTGAGGTGACTGCAGCGGGTTATAAATGATCCCGTACGAGCCATGTCAGCAACTCGGCCAATGGTTCCTTCCAACTGGCGATTTGAAGTTAACCAAACTGTAGTGACGGCGACTTGTGTGCCTGCCCATTGAGCCACCCAGTGCAGACGGCGGTTGATAGTATATGATAGTTTGCCTCCATTTTGTTGAAAGAAAACCGGGCTACCCAGCTGTGACTTGCTCATACTCAATAAACAGCTCATGCAGACAGGTGCGGCTCAGTATGTTGATGTAAACTAGGCCGTGAGAGACGGACGGCAAAGACGAACGCAGCTTCAGAGGCAGCATAGATAGATGAGTCGGCCGCGGTGTTATAAGCCGGCGTGGTAAACCGCGTGAACGGGCGAGTTAGCCGCATTGTGTTGACGTAGACCGGACCACATAAGCCGCGGCTTGCACATATATTCATTTAGCATTATGGCATGGTCAGATGTTGGCGCATGATAATAATGGCACGAACTATATATCCATGACCCTTTACTCTTTGTAGTGAACAATTATCCTGCATCCAAAAAATATACAAACCAAAGTAATTGTTATTTTAAAGAAAGAAATATGTAATATGAAAATATACTGGATGGATTTCACCTGATATGTCAGGCCAGAAATTATTCACCGCAGAATTGATGATCATCACGATGAAACTGAAATCAATCACGAATGAGTCGCCCGTGGAAGCAGACAGATGAGTTAGCCGTGGCATTGTAAGACGGTGTGTACGGGAGAATCGGCGGCAATGTTGTAAGCCAGCGCGGACGAGAGAGTTTGGCCACGACTTTGGAAATGGCTCGGACGTGGGCAAGTCGGCATGGGCATGGACGATGAGTTAGTCACGTGTGTTCATGTAGAATGGGGCGGCGACTTGCGCACATATCCGCCCAACAGCACGGCACGGACAAGTGCTAGTGCAAAAATAATATTGGCGCACGTTCCTTTGGGGCACCTTTGTAATGAATAATGGTCCTACAAAAAATACCACAGACCAGAGTGATTGTTCGCAGGCGAATTAATATGCTGATTAAATACAGAAGAAAGATATCACCTGATGTATTTGGACCTTATGATCCTCATTGGTGTCCGTTAGCCAACCCGGCATGTTGAGTAGGCCGGACTACAGGGCGGATAGTAAAACGACCGCAACATTAGAGGCAGCACAGACACATGACTTGGCCGCGGTGTTGTAAGCCGGCGCAGACGAGCAAATTGCCCTCCGCGTTGTAAACCAGTACGGACGCATGAACCGCCACGAGGGCAGATGAACGAGTCATCCGTGGCGTTGTAAGGCGGCACGGACGGGCAAGTCGGCCAAGGCATTGTAAGCCGGTGCGGGAGTCCGTTGAGTAAGGACAACCACCTGTGTCGAATGATGTTGGCACACCACTATCTCCGTGGTATAATGCCACTTTGTAATGAATAATTCTCCTGTATATAAAACACAGCAGGGGAAAGTAGTTTTGCTCAGACAAATTAATATGTGCTTGAAAAACAAGGTAAATAGCACCTGATATTTTTTGTCGGATGAATATGGACAGTGGAGTAGCAGTGGTCCGCTCATAGTGAGGCCACGATATGGACGGTGACATGCCAAAGTAGTATTTTAATGAATCCCGACGTGATCACCCAACTAGTACTTTAGTAGATGAATTGATTCTTGCTCTTCACGTGGAGGTGGCAGCAACAACAGTTAATATTTTTAGGTATGTCCACTCCGCACAAAAAACCAAGTTCTAGGGGCGCCTTGGGTACAACCATGGGTCAGTCTGTTCCCGAGTCGTGGACGGCTCCCTGATTTTTTGATCGGACAGCTTCACGTTCTCCTTATTTCCGTCAGGTGATCACTAGTAGCAGATGTGACTTGTCCAATCTCCTGTTGATCTCAGAATAGAAATGCTGCAGATAAATCGCTCATGCAGTACACCTTGTCTCGGGCTCAGCATATCCGAACGATGGCAGTGGCAAAAAATCGATCGGCCTTCGGATTCGACGAGTCGCCGAGCCATAAGCGGGGCGGGCACCCAAACCTTAAAACCTCATCAATCTCATATCTGTCAGCTTCAAAGTTTAACCATAATTCTGAAAAAAATTGTCGGCTCTGCTTGTGATTGTCCAGTGGCTCACGCGACCGTTCCGTGCCGGCTCTTTCTCATCCGATCAACCACGAGTTTCTCGATCCATGAGATAGATCCCTTCAAGAACTCAACACCACCGTGCGCAGGCCCCACGGTGGGCGCCAATTGTCGTGGAATTGTCACGGTAGATGTCCTAGTGTGAGGACTTAGTCGTGAGGCCAACACATCTATGTGGTAGCTTGAAAGAGGTTGAGTGGAATCAAAAAACGCAACACAAGACAAGGGTTTAGACAGCTTCGGGCCCCGGGAAACATCATTCGGTAATAACCCTACATGCTGTTGAGGCTAGGTCTCATTATCCTTACGAGGGAGTCGCCGGTAAACCGGCTCTTTGTATCTAGCCCTAGAGATTGTTTCTTCTTGCCCACCCCTCTTTAGGGAGCCCTGCCCCTCCTTATATATGTTCAAGGGGCGGGTTACATGACCAGTCCTAGTAGGATTAGGATTACTCTATTACAAGTGGAGTCCTAGTCCTGCTTCCTTTGTAGGAGAATATTTCTGGTGCTTTCCTCATAAACTGGCCCACCCTAACATGAACCGGCCTTCCATAAACCGCCTTCTGGGCCACCGGGTCTTGTCGTTCCTCTGACCCGCTCGCTGGGTCACCCATGAGTTGCCAGGCTCGGGCAGGTCACTTAGTGAGTCGTTCAGTCAGGGCAGGTCATTAGTGAGTCGCCAAGTCCGGCCGGGTTATACTTCCGGTTGGGTTACGTCGCGGGGTATATCCCCGACACGTTGGGTTCGCACGCTTAACATTCGTTGACGATATAGTATTATATGAGTTATGTATGTTGGTGACCGAATGTTGTTCGGAGTCCCGGATGAGATCACGGGCATGACGAGGAGCTCCGGAGGTAAAAATTGGTATATTGGATGAAATGGTTGGGCCAAGGGGTAAGGCCCACGGGGCTATAGGTCGTGCAAAAGGAAGTTTTGTGGAGCTCATTACCAGACGCCAGGGACCCTGGCGTCTGGCCCTAGGCTAGACGCCGAGGTCCATGGTGTCTGGGCCAGATGCCGAGGATTGTGGCGTTTGGTCCTTGAAGTCCAAGAAGGACTCTTCCTTGCAGGCTAAATCGACTTTGAGGAGGATTTTTCTCCAAGATACGACCCCAGGGCTCAACATATAAATAGAGGGGCAGGGCTAGAATCCGGAACACATCAAGATTCACCAAGTCATGTGTCGGCAACTTCGCCCCCTCTAGTTTATCCTCAGTCTAGTTTCCGTTATGCTTGGCGAAGCCCTGCGGAGATTGTTCTTCACCATCATCATCGTGTTGCCGGAACTCATCTACTACTTCGCCCCTCTTGCTGGATCAAGAAGGCGAGCACGTCATCGAGTTGAATGTGTGCTGAACGCGGAGGTGTCGTACGTTCGGTACTTGATCTGGACGGATCGTGAAAGTGTATGACTACATCAACCGTGTTGATAAACGCCTCCGCTTAGTGATCTTCAAGGGTATATGAAGATGCTCTACCCCTCTCGTGGTTGTGCATCTCCATGGATAGATCTTGCGTGTGCGTAGATTTTTGTTTTGTTTTCCATGCAACGTTCCCCAATAGTGGCATCATGAGCCAGGTCTATGCATAGATGATATGCACGAGTAGAACACAAAGAAGTCATGGGCGGTGATATTCATACTACTTACCACCAACATCTTATTTTGATTCTGCCGTATTGTGGAATGAAGCAGCTCGGACCAACCTTACATGTCCACATACATGAGACCGATTCCACCGACTGATGCAACTTGTTTTGCATGAGGTGGCTGGCGGGTATCTATTAATTTCTCCTACTTTAGCTGAATCGAATTTGACTACGGTCGGTCCTTAAAGAAGGTTAAAACAGCAAACTTGATAAATCACCATTGTTGTTTTGCGTAGGTAAGAATAGTTCTTGCTAGTTACCCATAGCAGCCACATAAAACTTGCAACAACAAAGTAGAGGACGTCTAACTTGTTTTTGCAGGGTATGATGTGATGTGATATGGTCAAGACGTGATGTGATATACGTTGGTGTATGATATGATCATGTTTTGTAATATCGATAATCGGCAGGAGCCTTAGGGTTGTCTCTTAATTATTGTTTGAAATGTAAGTGGCATGTAATTGCTTTACTTTACCGCTTTTAGTTAGCAGTAGTTGTAGAAGCAATAGTTGGCGAGACGGCCCCGACGCAATGATGGAGATCAAGGTGTCGAGCCGGTGACGATGAAGATCATGACGTTGCTTTGGAGATGATGATCAAAAGCACAAGATGATGATAGCCATATCATGTCACATATTTTGATTGCATGTGATGTTTATCCTTTATGCTTCTTATTTTGCTTAGATCGACGGTAGCATTATAAGATGATCCCTTCACTTAATTTCAAGAAGAAAATGTCCTCCTTGAGTATGCACCATTGCTATAGTCATCGTTTCGAGACACCTCGTGATGATCGGGTGTGATAGAGTCTACGTTCACATACAACAGGTGTAAGCCAGTTTTACACACGCAGAATACTTGGGTTAAACTTGACGAGCCTGGCATGTACAGACATGGTCTCGGAACACCGGAGACCAAAAGGTTGAACATGAGTCATATAGTAGATATGATTAACATATAGATGTTCACCATTGAAGACTACTCCATCTCACATGATGATCGGATATGGTTTGGTTGATTTGGATCATGTATACCTTAGACAACTTGAGGGATGCTGATTTAAGTAGGAGTTCTTTAGTAATTTGATTAACTAAACTTAAATTTATCATGAATTTATTCTTAATAGTTTTTGCATATCTATGTTGTACATCAATGGCCCGTGCTACCGTTCCCTTGAATTTTAATGCGTTCCTAGAGAAAGCTAAGTTGAAATAGGATGGTCGCAACTACACGGACTGGGTCCATAACTTGAGGATTATCCTCATTGCTGCACAGAACAATTATGTCCTTGATGCACTGCTAAGTGACCCACGCGCTCCCGCCAGTCTAGACGTTATGAACGCGTGGCAAACACGGGTTGATGATTACTCGATAGTTCAGTGTGCCATGCTTTATGGCCTAGAACCGGGGCTCCAAAAGTGTTTTGAGCACCATGGAGCATATGAGATGTTCCAAGAGCTGAAATTGATATTTCAAGCTAATGCCCGGGTTGAGATATATGAAGTCTCCAACAAGTTCTTCAGCTATAAGATGGAGGAGAACAGTTCTGTCAGTGAACACATACTCAGAATGTCTGGGTACCACAACCACTTGACTCTACTGGGAATTAAGCTCCCATATGAGTGTGTTATTGATAGAGTTCTTCAATCACTGCCACCAAGCTACAAAGGCTTTGTGATGAACTATAATATGCAAGGAATGACAAAAATGATTTCCGAGCTCTTCGCGATGCTGAAATCGGGGGAGGTAGAAATCAAGAAAGAGCATCAAGTGTTGATGGTTAACAAGACCACCAGTTTCAAGAAAAAGGGCAAGGGAAAGAAAGGGAAGTTCAATAAGAACGACAAGGAAGTTGCTGCTCCCGAGAAGAAGCCCAAAGTTAGACCCAAGCCTGAGACTGAGTGCTTCTACTGCAAGGGTAATGGTCACTAGAAGTGGAACTGCCCCAAATACGGATAAGAAGGATGGCAAAGTGAACAAAGGTATATTTGATATACATGTTATTGATGTGCACCTTACTAATGCTCATAGTAGCGCCTGGGTATTTGATATTGGTTCGGTTGCTCATATATGTAACTCAAAACAGGAGCTGCGGAATAAACGAGGATTAGCCAAGAACAAGGTGATGATGCGCGTCGGGAATGGTTCCAAGATTGATGTGATCGTCATCAACACGGTGCCTCTATATCTACCTTTGGGATTAGTTTTAGACCTCAATAATTGTTATTTGGTGCTAGCATTGAGTAGGAACATTATATCTGGATCTTGTTTATTGCGAGATGGTTATTCATTTAAGTCAGAGAATAATGGTTGTTCTATTTATATGAGTAACATCTTTTATGGTCATGCACCTTTAATTAATGGTCAATTCTTGTTGAATCTCGATCGTAGTGATACACATATTCATAATATTGATGCCAAAAGATGCAAAGTTGATAATGATAGTGCAACATACTTGTGGCACTACCGTTTAGGTTATATTGGTGTAAATCGCATGATGAAACCCCATGCAGACGAACTTTTGGAATCACTTGATTATGAATCATTTGATACTTGCAAACCATGCCTCATGGGTAAGATCACTAAAACTCCATTCTCGAGAACAATGGAGCGAGCTAATGAATTATTGGAAATAATGCCTACCAATGTATGCGGTCCGATGAGTGTTGAAGCACGCAACGGGTATCGTTATTTTCTAAACTTCACAGATGATTTAAGTAGGTATGGATAAATGTTGACTACGATGAGACTTTCTCACGCGTAGCGATGCTTAAGGCTATTTGAATCATGTTAGCAATTCCCGCATTTTATGATTATGAAATCTGGCAAATGGACGTCAAAAGTGCATTCCTTAACGGGTTTATTAAAAAAGAGTTGTATATGATGCAACTAGAAGGTTTTGTCGATCCTAAGGGTGATAACAAAGTGTGCAAGCTCCAACGACCCATCTATGGACTGGTGCAAGCATCTCGGAGCTGGAATATACGCTTTGATGAGGTGATCAAAGCATGTGGTTTTATGTAGACTTACGGTGAAGCATGTATTTATAAGAAAGTGAGTGGGAGCTCTATAGCATTTCTGATATTATATGTGGATGACATATTGTTGATTGGAAATGATATAGAATTTCTGGATAACATAAAAGGATACTTGAATAAGAATTTTTCAATGAAAGACATCGGTTAAGGTTCTTATATATTGGGCATCAAGATCTATAGGGATAGATCGAGACGCTTAAGAGGACTTTCACAAAGCATATACCTTGATAAAGTTTTGAATAATTTCAAAATGGACCAGTCGAAGAAAGGGTTCTTGCATGTGTTATAAGGTATGAAATTGAGTCAGACTCAAAGTCCGACCATGGCAGAAGATAGAGAGAGAATGTAAGTCATTCCCTATGCATCAGCCATAGGTTCTATTATGTATGCCATGATGTGTATCAGACCTGATGTGTGCCTTGCCATAAGTTTGGTAGTGAGGTAGCAAAGTAATCCAGGAGTGGATCAGTGGACAACGGTTAAGAATATCCTGAAATACCTGAAAAGGACCAGGCATATGTTTCTCGTTTATGGAGGTGATGAAGAGCTCGTCTTAAAGGGTTATGTCGATGCTATATTTGACACAAATCCAAATGACTCTAAGTCACAAATTGGATATGTATTTATATTGAATGGTGGAGCTGTCAGTTGGTGCGGTTCCAAGCAGAGCGTCGTGGCAGGATCTACATGTGAAGCGGAGTACATAGCTGCTTCGGAAGTAGCACATGAAGGAGACTGGATAAAGGAGTTTGTATCTGATCTGGGTGTAATATCCAGTGCATCTGGTCCAATGAAAATATTTTTGTGACAACACTGGAGCAATTTCCCTAGCGAAGGAATCCGGGTTTCACAAGAGAATCAAACACATCAAGAGACGCTTCAACTTCATTCGTGAAAAGGTTAAGGATGGAGACATAGAAATTTGCAAAATACATACGGATCTGAATGTCGTAGACCCGTTGACTAAACCTCTTCCGCGGGCAAAATATGATCAGCACCAAGACTCCACGAGTGTTGGATTCATTACTATGTAATCTAGATTATTGACTCTAGTGCAAGTGGGAGACTGGTGGAAATATGCCCTAGAGGCAATAATAAAGTTGTTATTATTCTATATTTACTTATTCATGATAAAGGTTTATGATTCATGCTAGAATTGTATTGACCAGAAACTTAAATACATGTGTGGATACATAAACATCACAACGTAACTGGGTGATCATTAAGATGATGTACAGGTATCTCCAAAGGTGTCTGTTGGGTTGCCATGGATAGAGACTCGGATTTGTCACTCTGTGTGACAGAGAGGTATCTCTGGGCCCTCTCGGTATTACAACATCACAAGAAGCTTGCAAGCAAAGTGACTAAGAAGTTAGTTGCAAGATGATGTCTTACAGAACGAGTAAAGGGACTTGTCGGTAATGAGATTGAACTAGGTATGAGTGTAACATCCCAATTTTCAATTTGGATGTTAACATAGATCATTCATATGCATCCATCATTTGAGCATTTTGAATTTGAGTTTATTTGAAAATTGATCCAAAAAGTTTAAGCAACTCAAGGACCCAAGTGAGAGAGTTGGAAGTCTTCCCAAAAAGAATCTATTTTTTTATTATTTTCTAGTGGGGTTGGATCAAATATTATTTTTGCCAATTTTCATTTTCAATATTTTAAAATAAATGAGAGAAGATAATATGACTTCTTTAAAAATAGAATAAAAATATTGGAATTTGAATTTTGAGTAAAACTATTTTTATTGGATTTTTATTTGTAACTTATTTATTTTAAAAATTGCATTAAAAAATTACTTTATTTTAGGCATTTTTATTTCAGAAAAATGTTCACTTTCCCAAATATTAGGTGGGAACGGAGAAAATTGTTTCTGAAATTTTAGGATTTTTTTATATTTATTTTGATTTTTTTTCGTCGTTCCGCGAAATTAAGAAAAAATGGTTTGGGCCAAAGCCTAGCCGGCCCAGCCGTCCGCGCCACCGCCTCCGCCGGTCGTGCGCCGGCCAAACTTGGAAGAGTCCGACTCGCCGCCGCCTCCGCTTGCCCCTACCGCAAGCCAAGCCACCCCCCGGCCCCCTTTATAAGCCGACCCCGGCCCCCCTCGATCCCACACCACCACCGCTCGTCGACGTCGTCGCCTGCTGCACGCCGCCGCCCGCCCACAGCCGCCGCTGCCGCCGCTGCACCACCGCATCGCCCCGCGCCACAACCACCCCCGCCCCGCGCCGCGCCAGCACTCGCCGCTACGGCCCCGTGCCGAGCCGCCGCCACCGGACACCGCTGCCAGAGCCCCGCAAACCCGCCGCCGCGCGTGAACCCGACCCGACCTGCCGGCCGAACCCGATCCGCGAGGTAAAACCCGTCCGGTTTTTTTAGGTTTTATTTTCGTTTTTTAAACCTTATATCGTTTTTTATAAAACCTAGATTCATTTTCTAGGTTTTATTAAACAGCGAACGTCCGCTGTTTAGGTCAGAAAAACGAATGTTCGCTATTTAGAGTTTTCTTTTTCTGTTATTTTTGTCAGGGACCTATCCACGATTAAAGTTTTTACAGATCAGCCCCTGGTATTCAAACGATCGTTACTTTTTACTCGTTAGTCGAAATTAGATGAAACCAACGCCAAATTCTTCGTTTTGATCTTATATTTTTAGTACTGCAACTCAAATCTGGTTTTGAATACTTTAAAATTTGAATTCAAACATATTTGTATTTGAACTTCTTTTGATCATAACTTGAGTTTCGTAACTCCGTTTGAGTTGATTCTATTTGCAAATCGAAGCTCTTAACCTAAACTTCTGATAAGGCCAAATTCACTTAACTTTGGTACTGTTAGAAAAAAAATTCTATTACAAGAGTCGTTTGCTTGTTTTCGTGCTCTTTTGAGATCAGTTCTTCGATTCTGTTGCATGAATGCTTATGTATGCTATTGTTTGATTGCGATAGAATTTTTGGAGTGCGAAGCGTGCTACTACGAGTCACTAACGATCGTCAGCAAGGCAAGTTCATACTTTGATCATACTTTCCAATACCCATTTTTTATTGCATTAGTTCTATCCTCAAAGATTACATGAGTAGGACTTGATTACATGTGGTATTGCTGAGTAGTTCATGAGTTAGGAAACCAATGACTTGAGATCAACCCAAGGGAATATACACTTTGTTACTTATTGCTTAGCCATGCTTGTAGACGTGGATTGGTATGTGAGATTTCATGAAAGTTGTGAGTGTAATAACAACAAAGGGAATGTTAAGGTGGTAACTTTAATTCACCACTGGGTGGATTGGTTGCAGGGCACCAGGAGAATCCAGTGTTGTCCTAGGAGATCCCGGAGGACCCGTGTGATTATCCTATGGAATGTCACCCAGGCTCAAAGGGATCATATATCATTCATGCCTAGAAACTTCCGTGCGCTGCCACATGCCATTATGGGATCTAGCATAGTTGAGTATGTTGTGTGAGCTCTTTCAGTGGTGGACTAGCAGATGTAGGGGAAAGTAGGTGTACCTTTCCATCCGGGGTAAAGAGTAAATGCTTCTAAAAGATTGTGTCTAGGTCATCCGGTTCTCAAACACCATGTAGTGCGAGAAATTAAACGGAGGCGATCGAGTCTTGTGGGGAAAAGTACACAAACCTCTGCAGAGTATACAAACTATTCATGAGTAGCTGTATCCCCGGTTATGGACATCTTGAGTATCCTAGTATTTGAATTATGGACTAATCTCATCACTCTATTAATTAACTTGTTGGGTTATTAATGACTTTAGTAATTTGGGATTGAGATGGAGGAACCATTCTCAATATTGCTTAATACAACTGAGTACTAAATAAAATGTATTCCTTTGTTGTAGGGAAAAACTAGCTTTATGCAAAATTTAACCTTACAGCCTCCACCAGCCAAATATGCATAGAGTTGTAGACATGTGTTCATCATTACTTTCTACAGTGTGTTCTTGCCAGCATATTCAATGTGCTGATCTACACGGCTGCGACGTCTCACGTTGCAGAGTTTACCGACGAAGAATAAGGTGCGATTAGGTCATTGTCATGCACTCAATGTTTGCCGTGGAGCTGGATGGACTCAAGTTATCTTCGATGCTTCCGCAAGATTTCGTATTAGTTTATGGCCTTCAACCATCTTTTGTAATAAGACTCCTTTTGAGGATTTCCGATGTAATAAGTCAGATTGAAACTCTGTTATAAATCCTCAAAGTACTATGTGTGTCAGCATACCGATCCAGGGATGACACTGAGCACAGAGACTCCGGTCCATTCGGATCGAGGTCGCTTCATGGAGATACCGATGATCAAATCTCGGGCAAGTAACATACCGACATACAAGGGAACTACGTATGTTATCATAAAGGGTCGACCGATAAAGATCTTCGTAGAATATGTAGGAACCAATATGGGCATCTAGGTCCTGTTATTGGTTATTACCCGGAGAAGCATCTCAGTCATGTCTACATCATTCTCAAACCCGTAGGGTCCGCACGCTTAACGTTCGTTGACGATATAGTATTATATGAGTTATGTATATTGGTGATCGAATGTTGTTCGGAGTCTCAGATGAGATCACGGACACGACGAGGAGCTCTATAATGGCCCGGAGGAAAAAATGATATATTGGATGATATGGTTGGGCCAAGGGGTAAGGCCCACGGGGCTTTAGGTCGTGCAAATGGAAGTTTTTCAGAGGTCGGTACCAGACGCCAGCGACCCTGGCGTTTGGCCCTGGGCCAGACGCCGAGGCCCATGGTGTTTGGGCCAGACACCAAGGACGGTGGCGTCTCGTCCTGGAAGTCCAAGAAGGACTCTTCCTTGCGGGCTAAACCGACTTTGAGGAGGCTTTTTCTCCAAGATACGACTCCAGGGCTCAACATATAAATAGAGGGGCAGGGCTAGCACCCGGAACACATAAAGATTCACTAAGCCGTGTGCCGGCAACCCCGTCCACTCTAGTTTATCCTCTGTCTAGTTTTCATTGTGTTTGGCGAAGACCTGCGGAGATTATTCTTCACCACCACCTTCACCACGCAGTTGTGCTGCCGGAACTCATCTACTACTAGTACTTCCTCCCTCGTGCTGGATCAAGAAGGCGAAGAGGTCATCGAGCTGAACGTGTGCTGAACTCATAGGTGCCGTACGCTCGGTACTTTGATCGGGATGGTTCGTAAAGGCATACGACTACATCAACTGCGTTGATAAATGCTTCCGCTTAGCGATCTTCAAGGGTATGAAGATGTTATCCCCCTCTCGTAGCTATGCATCTCCATGGATAGATTTTGCGTGTGCGTAGATTTTTTTTGTTTTGTTTTCCAAACAACATTCCTCAACATTAGTTAGGCCAACTAGATCGATTTTTCTTGCCATGAGAAGAGGTGCTTTGTGATGGGTTCGATCTTACGGTGTCCTCGCCCAATGATAGAAGGGGTAGCGAGACACGTATGTATCATTGCTATTAAGGATAATAAGATTGGGTCTATTCCTACATGAATAGATCGTGTCTACATCATGTCCCCATTCTTATTGCATTACTCTGTTTCTCCATGGACTTAATACACTAGATGCATGCTGGATAGCGGTCGATGTGTGGAGTAATAGTAATAGACGTTGAATCGTTTTGGTCTACTAATCTTGGACATGATGCCTATATAATGATCATTGCCTTGGATATCGTCATAATTATTTGATTTTCTATCAATTGCCCAAAAGTAATTTGTTCACCCATCGTATGTTATTTTCTCAAGAGAAGGCATTAGTGAAATCTAAGGCCCCCAGGTCTATCTTTTATCATATTGCTTTCCGATCTATTTTTCATCGCTTTTGTTTTTAGATCTATTATTCCAAAAATCCAAAAATTCCTTGCCGCACTTTTTATTTGCATATTTTATTTTGTGTTCTTGCACGATCTATTTATCCAATCTTACACAAACAAATCTATCTTTTTACCGAGGAGGGATTGACAACCCCTCTTACGCGTCAGGTTGCAAGTATTTGTTCTTTGTGTGCAGGTACCGTTTACATAGTGTTGTTTGAGTCTCCTACTGGTTCGATAACCTTTTTTGACAGAAAGACAGTAAGGGAACCCCCTACAGTATAATTGGTGCAACAAACCCAAATTGCAAGTACCATGCCTTGAACCTGGGTGGGTGGAAAGGCATCATCCCCTTCCCACCACTAGGCTATGCCTTAGTCTGCGGTTCGATAACCTTGGTTTCACATCTGAGGGAAATACCTACCGTAGTTGTGCTGCATCATCCCTTCCCCTTTGGAGAAATACTGATACAGTTTCAAGCCGCATCACCCACCCCCGCCAACTGCACTTGCCCCTCCGCCGCTCGTGCCTTTGCCGTTGATGATTATAGCTCACCCACCGGCCGGTTCCAATGTGCGGCCACCATGGTTGCGACATCCCTGCGCCACCGCCTCTGATTATCTCCGGCAGCGGCTAAAACAACCGTGTGCTCCAGCAAAAAAAATCTTAGTAAACAATACTAATGTAATTGTTGGTGCTTGCAAAAAGATGTGCCGGTTCCAGCAAATTTTCCAACAAAAATGTCGCCATCGGTCCCAAAAAAAATCTCGCCTATCTGTAGCAAAAGTTCATTTTGGTTCTAGCAAAAATTATTCTAGTCCCACCAAAAACGATCTAAACGTCATCCGATTCCAGCACCGGTCAATAGCGGTTGCAGCTTTCGACGGCTGGTTCCAGCAAAAAACGCTCTCGAGTTGCAGCACTGGAGTCCTGCGTCTCCACTGCTGGTTGCATCAAACATTGACGTTGGTTCCGGCAATAAAGCTTCCAGTTGCAGCACCTTAACCCTTCATCTCCACTGTATGCATCTATTGATTGCAGCAATCATGGCCACTGGTTCCAGCATTGTCGGACACTGGGTCGCAACTTTTTGATGACGATCGCCGCTGGATGCATCCCTAGCAATCGCCAGTTCCAGCTGGTCTCCTCTAGTGGCTCATGTGGTGGTGTGTCATCGCCACAGCATCGTAGTTATGCCCGCGGCAGGGGCTCGCAGGGCGGCGTCCGAACGCTCACATCTGCGTGCTCCCATTAGCGGAGGGTGGTGTTCCCTTGCGGCTGCGAATTTAGGAGAAGGAGGAATTGGAGATGCAATTGTCAATGTCAAAACCGACAGATCTCGGGTAGGGGGGCCCAAGTTGTGAGTCTAAGAATCGATGGTAATGATGGACAGTAGGGACACAATGTTTACCCAGGTTCGGGCCCTCTTAAAGGAGGTAAACCCTACTTCCTGCTTGATTGTTTTTTGAATATAGGGGTTACAAGAGTTGATCTACCTCGAGATCGTAATGGCTAAATCCTAGCCGTCTAGCCTATGATTATTCTGATGGTCTCTACGGACTAAACCCTCCGGTTTATATACACACTGGAGGGGTCTAGCGTTTGTACAGGGTCGGCTTGCAGAAGAAGGAAACATTACACCTGGACATCAAACTTGCCGTTCTACACACATAGGAGTCCTACCCAAACACGGGGGACGGTCTTCTGCTTTGTCTTCACGGCCCATCAGTCCGGCCCATAACGAATAGTCCGGACACCCGAGGACCCCCAAATCCAGGACTCCCTCAGCGCTCGCCTGACACGACAGAGGGAGCGGTTGGGGCCGAGCAAACAGCAAATCTATGACACCATGGAGCTGAAGTGGCCAGCGCACACGATAGTCGAAAGTCATTTTGTACGGTTACGTTAGGTACCGATAGATCTGAGAACCCACTTTTTTCCGAGTCTCGTGAGAATGTATGGCCCACCTAGATGTATAGCACTAGTATTTTTCTTGTATCTTTCTTTTTAGTAAAATCAATGTATGTTTAATGACCGCCAATGTACACCTTTTGTCGGCGAAGGTATGCATGGAGGTCTCTCCTTGCACTCTACCCGCAGAACCAATTCATAGGCATTATTTCCTCTTAGACAATTTAAATCAACCATATTTTTAAACTATAGACTTGTTTTTGAAACCTTTTATATATTTGGCTCCTGGCGTCAAGAACTTTAGAATTAGAACAATTTTGGATAAATTTCAAACGCATTTAAATTTTGACATTTCCCATTTCATATGTGAAATAAAGTAATTTCACTAGAAAACTAAAACGACCCTATTTCACTAGAAATATGTGAAAATAACATTTTCAGATAAACCTATTTAACGCAATTCTGAAACTGAAATGTCAACTTGTGAAACTAATTATTTGGAAATGTGTAAAATTATATTTCAAAACAATAAAGTATGTTATTTCAAGAATGTGCAATTAAAATAGATGTTATTTCTGTGAAGCAAGCCAGTGAAACGTGAAATGCACCTTCTTAAAGTGAAAAAATGTGAAACTAAAATCTCAACTTATGAAATTGAAAATAGAGTGAAATATATTTTTATATAATATGGAAAAGCATATTTCACTCTTTTGTAAAACATATGTGATTTTTGTGAAACAAGCTAGTGCAAAGTGAAATGTAGGTTCTGAAAGTGAAAATCAATATGAACTGAAACGTCAACTTGTAAAACTGATTTTTTTTTTTTTTGAAAATGTGTGAAAATTTATTTCAAACAAGTGAAACATGTTTTTTTATCTGCAATTGAAATATATGTGTGTTTTTGTGAAACAAGCCACCGAAAAGTGAAATGTAGGTTCTGAAAGTGAAAAATAATATGAAACTGAAATGTCTACTTGTGAAATTGATTATTTGGAAATGTAAAATGGTTTATTTTAAAATACTAAAATATGTTCTTTCAAAAATGTGCAATTGAAATATATATGATTTTTCCAAAACACACATGTGTAAAGTGAAATGTAAGTTTTGAAAATGAAAAACAACATGAAACTGAAATGTCAACTTGTAAAACTGCTTGATAAAATTTCATCCAGAAGATTTCAAACGGGTGAAATATGTTTTATGAATTTTAAACTCATTTAAAATATATCCAAAATCAATCTTATTTTAAAGCTCTTTGTAACATGATCTCAAATATATAAATTTATATATTTCTAGGGGAGGCCTAGAAGTGTACCACATCATGGGGGATGCCAGAAATGGCTGGAATGGACCAAGGATGGTCGGCGGCAAAACCGAATCGACAGAGGGGGGGGGGGG
>LR738711.1:796913850-797124528 GCA_902687465.1 Secale cereale
GGAGGGGGTCATGGCCACCTATGTTTTGACCCGACAACATTGGGCTAGGCCGGACCTCGGACACGGGCTAGGCCCAAAAATAAATTCAAATAATAAAGATTGAAATTAATAAAAGATTAAAAGTAATATAGATTCAACATAATAAAAGACTCAAAGTAATAAAAATATTCAAAGTAATAAAAAGATTCAAAGTAATAGAAACATTCAAAATAATAACTACAATATTATAAAAAGACACAAAAATATAAAAGGCTCGATAATAATAATAATAATAATAATAATAATAATAATAATAATAATAATAACTCAAAAAATATAAATTATGAAAAAACACAAAATAATAAAAAGACCCAAAGTAATAATTTTAAAAATAAAAAACGAAAAATAATAAATAACTCAAAGTACTTAAAAGACTAAAAATAAATAAAAGAGTCAAAATAAAATAAAAATAGCTATGGCTTGGCAGTTTTCAATCAACGCAAAAGTAATATAATTTTGAGTCTGCAATAGTGCTGATGTCGATTGAAAATGACGCGCCACCAACTCAAAATTATAAAAAATATGTCAACACCATCACCTTAATGGTGATGCTGATTGAAATTGGCGCGCCACCAACAACTGACCTTTTCTCTACTAGTGGGTGTCTAGGGCACGGGATAGCTGAAAGTCATTTTGCGTGGTTGCGTTAGGTACCGGTACATCTGAGACCATCCATTTTTTTTCTGAGATTCGTGAGAATGTATGGCCCACCTAGATGTATAACACTAGTATTTTCCTTGTATTTTTCTTTTTAGTAAAATTAGTGTCAGTTTAATGGGTCCCAAAGTACACCTTTTGTCACGGAAGATAAGCATGCAGGTCTCTCTTCTCACTCTCTCCGCAGATCAAATTTATTGACTTTATTTTCTCTTAGACAATTTAAATCAACCATATTTTTTGAACAATATACCCGTTTTTGAAACTTTTTTATATCTTTAGACTCCTCGTGTCAGTAACTTTAGAAGTAGACCAATTTTGCATACATTTCAAATACATTTAAATTTTGACATTTCACATTTCATATGTGAAATAAACCCATTTCACTAGAAAAAACTGAAATAAACCTATTTCACTAGAAATATGTGAAATAATATTTTTTTTTCACAAAAATCTACTTAACCCAAATATGAAACTGAAATGCCACCTTGTGCAACTAATTATTGGGAAATGTGTAACATTTTATTTCGAAAGAGTAAATATGTTATTTTAAAAATGTGCAACTGAAATAGATGCCTTTTTTTTGTGAAATAAGTTAGTGAAACATGAAATGCACCTTCTGAAAGTGAAGAAAATGTGAAACTAAAATCTCAACTTGTGAAATTGATAATTTTGAAATGTGTAACAGTTGCATAAAAAGAGTGAAATATGCTTTTTCAATAATGTGAAATTGAAATAGATGTGATTTTTGTGAAACAAGCTAGTGCAAAGTGAAATGTAGGTTCTGAAAATGAAAAACAATATGAACTCAAATGTCAACTTGTGAAACTGTTTTTTTTTAATGTGTAACCGTTTATTAAAAAAAATGTGAAACATGTTCTAAAAAAATGTGCAATTGAAATATATGTGTTATTTGTGAAACAAGGAAGTGGAAAGTGAAATGTTGGTTCTCAAAGTAAAAAATAATATGAAACTGGAATGTCAACTTGTGAAATTAATTATTTCGAAATCTGATATGATTTATTTTAAAATAGCAAAATATCTACTTTCAAAAATGTGCAATTGAAATATATATGATTTTTCTGAAACACGCCTCGGTAGAGTGAAATGTAAGTTCTGGGAATAAAAACAACATGAAACTAAAATGTTAACTTGTGAAACTGCTTGAAAAAAAATCATCCAGAAGATTTCAAGCGGGTGAAATATGTTTTACAAATTTTAAACTCATTTAAAATGTATCCAAAATCGGTCTTGTTGAAAGGTCTTTGCGATATGAGCTCAAATATACAAATTTATTCAATTGGAATATTGGTTTGAAAGATATGAGAGCAACTCCAATGGGGCGATCCATTTCGTCCGCCCACGTCCGTTTGGGTTGGCGCGGACAGAAAAGCCGGCCCAACGCGCCGACCCAAACGGACGCGCGTCCGCTTTCGTCCGCCTGTCGACCCATTCCCGACCCATTTTTGAGTCGGATTTGCATGGGCGCGGACATAAGACGGACGCGCGTGCACTCCTTCCCGGGCCCGTTGGTCGGTGGCACATTGGCCTCTCCACATCCAAGCACGCCCTGGCCCGCGAGCTTCGTCGCCAACGCCGCCGGTTATTTTTTCCGATACAAAAAATGGATACATAGATTTCTAAACGTACACAGAAAAAAAAAAAAAGAACTAATCTTCGCTATCCGACTCCGACTCGGTAATGTCCTCCTCGGACGTCTGAATGTAGGCGTCTGCCTGATGCTCGTCCACGAAGTCGTCCCACCCCGATGTTTCTCATAGCTCCAGTTTCATTTGAGCGGTCAGCTTCCGCGCACGCTTGTCCTCCCGATAGGCGGCTCGCTCCGTCCTCCTCGCCTCCCTCTCCGTCCTCCTTTGCTGTAGAACAGACGCTCGTCGACGATGTCATGCGGGAAGCATTCGCGCCACACCACCATGGCCTCAACATCGTTCTCGGCGATGGCGAGGTGGCGATGCCGCCTCTGGTGGACACGGCGATCCTCGTCAGCGAAAAGCCAGGGGAGAGGCGCGAGATCCTACGCCCGCTGCCTCGACACGTCGGGATAATTCATCTCCCGACGAGGCCTCAGGAGGCTCCACGCCGCCGCGTCGTGCGCGCGGGCCGCCTCCTCTGCGGTGTCGAAGGTGCCGAAGAAGAGGCGTTTCTCGCCAAACATGATCTCGGAGGAGAAGCCGACGGAGCGGTGCTCGCGAACTCCACGAAAATCCGAAGCTCCCAGGCGGTGCATCGACATGGTGGCGCAGAGGCGACGGAGCTAGTGAGAGGGGGCGAGACGAGTGGGCGGCGGACAGAGTGTGGAGGGAGCGCGCCTTCTTATAGCGAGCGCTGGCCGCGGCGGCGCGCCAAAACAAGCGCGCGGACCTTTCTCGCGTGCTGGTGCGCCAAAATCAGCGTTTTGGCACGTGCTAGGCTGATCCCCCTCCCCCGCGCACGCGAACCTTTCTCGCATGCTGGAGCGCCCGCGGTCATGAAATGGGTCGGCGCATTGGGCGCGCTGCCGATCCAAATTGAAAAGATGACGGACGTCGGGCGGGCGGCCGACCCAATGGACAAAAAGCGGACAAAAGCACTGTTCGTTTGAGTCGGCCCGTTGGAGTTGCTTTGAACGATCTAAGTTAGCAAACATGAAATAAATGGGTGCATTTGTCAGAGAGAGAGAATGGCAGCGCGTGCATGCGACCACCATCTGACTGAAAAGCATGAGATTGTATTGCAGTGTATCTCATCTAAAAAATGATTCAATGAAGGAAAAGGTTTAAAATCGTCCGCATGATTTCCTCGCACGCGTCAACCTCCTCCCCCCGCTGCCACGTGCCCTCGTAAGTGGGCCAGCGCATCTCTATCCTTTTCCTCCAGGAAACATCGCGAGGCAAATTTTCGTGTTTTGACCCTTTTCTGAAACCTATTCGAGATTTGTTCCTAGTCTGAATTTTTTTCGGAATCTGACCTTTTTGCTACCATGAGGGTCCATGACGGTAGGGTATAACACCCTACCCCCAGGGTCCCCGGCGGTAGGGTTGCGTGCCTTACCACAAATTTCTTCTAAGTTTTGAACACAGTACGTTTTCGTGCCTACCGTCTAGCACCTTGGCGGTAGGGGTGTACAGCCTACCGCCAGGCTGTTTGGCGGTAGGTATATTTTCTACCGCCAAGGTCTCTGGCGGTAGGCTGTTACACCCTACCGCCATGGACCTGGCGGTAGCAAAAAGGTCATATCTCGAAAAAGTTTCAAACGAGAGTCAGATCTCGAATAGGTTTCAGAAAAGGGTCAAAACATGAAATTTTGCCGTCACCCATCCATCTTATCCACTGGCTCTCTCCTTCCTCGACCCAAGAACACAGCCACCACGCCCATGTGAGCTTGCCATCACCTGCTCCATCATCACACGGCCACCGCGGTGAGCTTGTCGTCACCTGCTCCAAGCACACCGCCAACATGCCGTCGCAACTGCTGCAAGGCGAGCCGCCGGCCGTCGCAAGAGTGGACGCGCAGTGTTGCGAGATGCAACCGCTGGCGAGGTAGGGCCGCGGGCGTCGATGCTGCAGATGACTGTGCATCCGGCCGTACCCGGGGGTCATGGCGCTGTTGCAACAGTGGACCGACGGCGCTCCGTCCATGCTTCAAGCGAGCGACGCGGTGGCTCGCCGGTTTTTTCCAACATCACCCTTGCTGCCACCCCGGGCTATGTGGTGGTCCAATGGAGCATCGCCGGGGACACGTCGGTGCTGCAACAAAACATCGCTGGGGATCGTCGTGATGCGTTGAAGCTCCGTCGGGCTGCAATGGAGCTCCGGCGAGGTTGCAATGAAACGCCTCCGAGACCCGCCGGAGTTGCAGTGAATCACCGCGGGCGCCGTTGGAGCTCCGGCGAGGTTGCAATGAAGCGCCGCCGGGCGCCGTCGGAGCTGCAGTGAACCACCACAGGTGTCATTGGAGGACCGGCGAGGTTGCCGCTGCCAGGCGTCGGCGCGGTTGCAGTGAAGCGTTGCCCGAGCGCCGCCGGTGCTGCAGTCAAGCAACGCGGGGGTCGATGGTGCTCCGAGCGAGGTTGCAGTAAAGCGCCACCGGACGCAGTCGGTGCTGTGAGGTGTTGCCATGGAGCTGCTGCGTGGACCTACCCATGGGAGCTGGCTGATTGTACGGCTGCATAGCGTGTCGGATGGCTGCGAAGGTGACTTAATTCTGACTAAAATCATCCTTATGATTTGTAGTAAGGGCCTGGGATCGTTTTCCATCCTGTCCCTGGCGGCTGGAACCCTAGCCGCCGCCAGGAGAACCCAATCTTCCATCGCCGTCCTTCGGCGGCTCCCCTCCGCCGGCGACCTCGATCGTCGGTGGTGAGGGGGGTCGCCGGATACACGCGTGTGGATCGTTTTTACTTTCTCTTAGTCTAGGTTTTTAGACCGTTCATCGTCTTTGCTTCGGCGGCGACGATGACGGCGTTGAATAAAGATTCTTCGGATACTTCCCTGACAAGGCCATCGGTTCTATGGTTGGGGAAGGTTTCGGAAACCAGTCTGTTCAAGCAAGGATGGCGTGGCGGCGACGGCATTCTCGTGGTGGACCTGTGTCCTCGGTCTCCGCCGTTGCGACGTCGTTTGCTCCAGCGTCGGCGTGGAGCTTGGGAGGTAGTTCAGCTGCGGATGCAGATTGTGGTCTGCGTCGACGACATCTGAAAGACAGAACATGTGCTGAGTTCGTGGTTCGTGGATCGCAGGTATGGTTTCCTTCTGCGTCGTCTTAGTCGTAGTAGGGTGCCAGATCTGAAGTTTGATGGTGTGTCCGGGGTATTGCCCCCGTCCTGATTCGTTCAACGGTAAGGGCTTCACTTTTGGTGAGCCGCCTTGGAGGTCCGCAAAGCTACATATCAGCGATGAAGCCGCGTCGAGCTCGAGTGAGGAGGTGATCCATCATTCTTTTCTTCGGTGGCTGCTGTCGGGGTGCCGGAGGCAGGTGATGGGCCTTGGAGTCAAACTCATAGATGTTCTTCTATCTTTTCAGTTCTGTCACGTCGGTTTTACGTGACTTATACATTAATCTTTATGATATGAATGAGACATGTATTACCATAGAAAAACGGCTTGGGATCTGCCACTATCAGCCCGTAACGCGCAATTTTCCATTTTGCACGGAGTAGGGGTTGAAAGTAAAACAAAAAGATGAAAGCGAATTAAGAAGAAAAGGACGACACGAAGAGATAAGGCGGGCCAAGGTGGACTGTAAGGAATCGTTTGCCATAGTTCCGGCCGGCCGAGTCACTCACACGCGACCAAGTGAGTGGCTATGGCGATGGGGATGCCAGAGTGCTCCCCGGCCTTGCTGCTGGCTGCCGGCCTCGCGGTGCTAGCGATCTGCTCGTACCTTGCCGCCATCGTTGTTGGCCGCGGTGCCGCGCGGTACCCGCCTGTGGTCGGAACGGTGTTCCACCAGGTATATCACCTCCGGCGGCTGCACGACTACTTCACGGACCTGTTCCGCGAGCACGCAACGTTCCGGCTGCTCGCGCCGGGAGGACGGAGCCAGATTTACACCTCCGACACGGCGGTAGTGGAGCACATCCTCAGGACCAATTTCGCCAACTACGGCAAGGTACGCTATGCAAGGTAGTACAGTAACTAATTTGGATCAAGAGAGTGATCGATGTTTCTGAACGACCTCACACAACTAAAGGGCGCGTCTAACTACGACAAGACGAGCGATCTCTTCGGAGACGGCATCTTCACGGCGGACGGCGACAAGTGGAGGCGGCACAGGAAGATCGCCAGCTACGATTTCTCCACGAGGGCCCTCCGGGACTTCAGCGGCGGCGTCTTCAGCAGGGACGCCGCCAAGCTCGCGCACATCGTCTCCGGCAACGCAGCAGCGAAGCAACCCATGGACTTTCAGGTCAACCTGAGCCTGCCTGCTGCCTCTGATTAATTCCAGGACCATCGTGTGACATGTCGATCAGGAATGTGGAATAACACTGCCGAGTGCCGAAGCCGATACGTGTATATTTGATTGGTTTCTTGGATCAGGACTTGTTGATGAAAGCGACGATGGACTCCATCTTCACCATCGCCGTCGGCGTGGACCTCGATACGCTGTCGGGGTCGGACGAGGGGAGCCGCTTCGCCGCGGCGTTAGACGACGCCAGCGAGTTCATCCTGCTCCGTTTCGTCAATGCGTTCTGGAAGGTGGCGAGGTTCCTCAACGTCGGCGCCGAGGCGGCGCTCAGGCACAGGATCGAGGTCGTCGACGAGTTCATGTACAAGCGCATCCGTGCCAGGGCGGGCGAGATATCGGACGGCGGCAAGGCACACGACACTGCTAATATGTTACGCTTGAAAGTTCAAACTGAAGCTCAGGTTCTCCTTGACGTTGATGACTTGACAGGTGTCGAAGGATGATCTGCTGTCGAGATTCATACAGGCAACCACCGGCGACACCGGGGAGGTGGACTACAAGCACCTGAGAGACATGATACTGAACATAGTCATGGCCGGCAAGGACACGACCGCCGGAGCGCTTGCCTGGTTCCTGTACATGATGTGCAAGCACCCAGAGGTCCAGGAAAAGATAAGCAGGGAGGCTGCCGGCGCCGGCCAGGCCACGTCGTCCATCGACGACTTCTCCCGGAGCCTCACCGACGAGGCTCTCAACAAGATGCACTACCTGCACGCCGCCCTGACGGAGACGCTCAGGCTCTACCCTTCGCTCCCGCTGGTGAGTCCATGTCCATCCATCTACGGCGAGTCCACGGCACGCCCCAAACTTGTTGGGATTCCATGTGAGATTATACTAACTGCAGATCTGAGTGATATCTGTTTTCTTTTTGGTGGTGTTTAATTAGGATAACAAGGAGTGCTTTTCAGACGACGTTTTGCCCAACGGCTTCAGCGTCGGCAAGGGAGACATCGTGTTCTACGCCCCCTACGCCATGGGCCGGATGGAGCGGCTGTGGGGCGACGACGCTATTGTCTTCCGGCCCGAAAGATGGCTCGACGAGCGCGGTGAGTTCCTGCCGGAGAGCCCTTTCAAGTTCACAGCTTTCCAGGCTGGTCCAAGGATCTGCTTGGGAAAGGAATTCGCGTACAGGCAGATGAAGATCTTCGCGGCCGTGCTGCTCCGCTTCTTCGTGCTCGAGCTGCGCGACAAGGACGCCAGCGTCAACTACAGGACCATGATCACGCTTTACATCGACCATGGTCTCCATCTTACGGCTACAGCGAGAGTCATCATGTAGCCACCTTTGTACTCAAGATAAAAGTATGTACTGGAATGTCTCAAGTACTGAACCTTAGCCTGGTCATGGGAGTACATCCGTATGAACATATATTTTGTGAACTACCTTTCTTTTACATTCCGAAACACATATGAGCAACTTTTCAAAAAGATAAAACTTTTTTTAAAATAGAATTTTTCCCATATACAGGAATACTTTTAAATATGAAGTAATAAATATTTAAAATGTGTTCATAAAGTTTGTAAAAAAATCATGAAAACTAAAAAAAACGTAATTTTGAAAAAAAATTAGTAAATGCCATTTTAAAATGTCCAGAAGTTTTAAAATATATTCGTGACGTTTTAATAAATGCTCATGAAATGTTAAAATTATTCATGCAATTTGAAAAATAATCATGCCACTTCAGAAAAAAGAAATCATAAACCCTGAGTAATTTTTAGCATGTTTTGCCAAAAAAAATCATGGCAATTAAAAAATGTTCAATGTGATTAAATATCATCATGTTGTATTAAAAGAATGGTTAATGTACATTTTACAAAATTTGAACATGCAATCAGATATATTTGCCATATTTATTTGATATTATGTTTAGTGTGTATTTGAAAAAACTCACTTCTATACAAAGGATGTTCTATGTGTATTCTGAATTCACATGTATTTATTTTTGAATAAAGACAAGCAAAAAAAGCCAAAACAAGAAAAAACGAAATAACAAAAAATAGAAAATGGAAATCGACAGATAACTTAAAAAATGATAGAGGAAAACGAAATAAAAAACCACGCGGAACATGACCAAAATCGGGCCAAAGTTTCGAAAACTAGTCTGGAGTACAAGGCCGGGCAGTTGGATCAGCCCACTAAGACAAACACTGTAGGTTAGGCTTACGTCGGTTTCGAGACTCCAGGGGGACCTCCTATGCGCCGCTTATTGCGGCAAGGAGTCGCAGTTTCACATAGAAGACGACTCACCTGAGCTGGCCCACTAGCTCTCCGCAGCGTGCTCGTCACTGCGACACGCGAGCTACTCTGACAAAATATCCAGCGCCAGCATTAAATAACCTAAACGAGACCATAGCCATTGTAGTAATTGAGGTTTATTGCATACAGTTACATATTAAAACTTCTATTAAAATTTCAAGCGTAAAAAGGAAAAAAATTTGAAACACAAACATTATTTGGGAACTGAATAGAAACTAAAACCAAGTAGGAAAAAAATTGAATACGAGAATGTTTTCTAAATTATGAACTACTTTTCCTAAACGCAAATCATCTTTTCCAAAACAAAATAAAAAATTAAAACTAAACTTCGAAAAACTCGAGCATATTTTCGAATTTATGAACAAATTTCTAAAACATGAACATTTTTTGAACAAATTTTGAAACTGTAGCTTTTTTCGAATATGTGAACAAATTTGGAAAACAAGAACATTTTTTGAAATTCCAAATATTTTAGAATTTGCAAACAAAAATTAAACATGCGAACACATTTTGAATTTATCAACAAAATTTGAAAAATGAACATTGTTTGAATATAAGAACAAATTTTGAAAACCAAAATATGTTTTTGAATTTGCGAACAAATTTGCAAAATGGGAATAAGTTTTGAAATTCCAGAACATTTTTGAATTTGCGAACAAAATTTGGAAACAGGAACTTTTTTTATGAAATTCTATGGACGTTTTGGGAACGGAGGTCCCAGACTTGCGTGCGTGCGGCCCAGAGCGTGGCTTACCAGCGGCCTGGTACGACCCATCTTCATTAGCAAATCACTCCAGACCCTCGCGAGGGGCCAAGCCTCGCGAGGCGGACGTCGCAAGACTTCCCATGAGGCGGCCTCACTAGGCTGGCTCCCGAGGAGCGGAGATATCAAGGCAAGGGACACCTCGCGAGGTTCGCGTGACGTGAGCCATGACGACCAAGGCCAAGCGGGCGCCAGCGGGTGCAGGAAGCAAGTTTCCTCTTTGGTGCTAAAGGGGCAAGCGCAGACGAGGAGTCCCGAGGTGTCAGACAAAGGTTTCCATATCGTTGCAACAAGACCAAGACCAGCAGGACGGCAGGGCAAGGTCACCACAAAGCCCACGACGACATCACCACCAGAGCCTTTGGCAGGCGAATACCACCTTTTGTCAGGATAGCTTGTACTGGTTGTCCCCCCTTCAAACTTGACCGTTGGGGGATCCCTTCCCGCTCAATATTTGGGAAGAGGACCCGGACCTCTATAAATAGGACTAGCCACCACCATAGAAAAGGAGGATCATTCAGACCACCCTTACACCCACTACCTCACCGAGCCCAAGAACACCTCTCCTCAGGAGGTTGTTCTTCCCGTGTACTTGTTCATCCTCAGCCTACAAGGAAATCCACCACACCATACTGGAGTAGTGTATTGCACCACAACGGTGGCCCGAACCAGCATAAATCCTCGTGTCTCTTATTCTTCGGGTTTGACGGGCTAGGCCTACGAATCGGTGCGAGAGCGAGCTAGAGCGGGAGGGAGCGATCTTCGTGCGCACCCCAGCGTTCGAACCTCAAGGATTAGCCGGAACCCATGATCCGACATTTGGCGCTCCAGGTAGGGGTGCGCCGAAGCTTCCCTTCCGCCGATCCATGCCCCATCGTCGCGCCGGTTCCATGGCCGACGCTCGCCGAGCCCTGCTGAGCGCCAGGCCGCCCTTGCTGCCTGCGTCGCCCAGATGGCTCCCGCCGGCGGACCTCCCCGCCACTCGCCATCCCTGCTGCCAACGCCGCCATCGGCCTGGCGAGGCACAAGCAACAGGCCTCGTCCCTGCACCCCTCTGTGCAACGGGACGGATGCACCGCCACCCCTTAGCTGACTCCGACAGGCTCGTCGTCCCACGCTCGCCGCGGACCCGCACACATGCAGGCTGCGTTGCTCATGGCATGGGAGCTCCTGCGTTACCGCCCCGTCGACGACCTCTATGAAGACTGGCTCAACCGCATCGCCAAGCTCGTCAGCGCCGCTGGGGGCTCTCCTGCACCATCCCTCTCGCTACCTCGCCCGCCTCCCTCTGCAGGAGAAGTAGCCCATGAAGCGCCTCCATCGCCCCCGCATCAAGGCGTCGTCCATGATCCAAGGCACGCGTCCCCGCGGCGCGACCCCCCGCGCGGGGCGCCCGTGCATGAAGAAGGAAGCTGCCAGGAGATCCAGCGGCCTCGAGGAGGAGCACCAGCACTCCCTCCACCGCCGCGTCGAGACCGTGCGCCCCCTGCCATGGTGGCGCGCAGGAACCAAGACCAAGCTCCGCCTCCGCGACAAGCTCTGGTATCAACTGCAGGCTGCAAGGCCCTCGCCCCTGAGCTGCGCAACGTCAACTAGCCCGGGAAGTTCAAGCCCGACCTGCCTCCACGCTACGACGGCACCCCCGACTCGGCTGAGTTCCTACAGCTCTACGAGCTGGGCATCGAGGCATCCAACGGCAACGAGAAGATCATGGTGAACTGGTTCCCCATGGCTCTCAAGGACGGCGCGCGCTCGTGGCTCCTGAACCTGCCCGTGGGATCAATGTCCTCCTGGGGTGAGATGCGCGAGCGGTTCATCGCCAATTTCCAAGGCACCCGTGACCGTCCCCCGGCCGCAGGCGACCTGCGGCGCATCAAGCAATAACCAGGAGAAACTCTTCGAAAGTTCATCCAGCGCTTCAACAGCGTCCGCGTCAAGATCCCCAAGGTCACGGACGAGGCCATCATCTCAACATTCTCCGATGGCGTCTGCGATGTCAAGATGAAGGAGGAGTGATGCGTCTCCAACGTATCTACTTTTCCAAACACTTTTGCCCTTGTTTTGGACTCTAACTTGCATGATTTGAACGGAACTAACCCGGACTGACGCTGTTTTCAGCAGAATTGCCATGGTGTTATTTTTGTGCAAAAATAAAAGTTCTCGGAATGACCTGAAAATCAACGGAGATTATTTTTGGAATATATAAAAATACTGGTGAAAGAATCAAGACCAGGGGGCCCACACCCTGCCCACGAAGGTGGGGGCGCCCCCCTGGGCGCGCCCCCTGTCTCGTGGGCCCCCTGACGCTCCACCGACCTCAGCTCCGACTCCATATATTCACTTTCGAGGAAAATCAGGGAGAAGGATTCATCACGTTTTACGATACAGAGCCACCGCCAAGCCCTAATCTCTCCCGGGAGGACTGATCTGGAGTTCGTTCGGGGCTTCGGAGAGTGGAGATCGTCGCCGTCGTCATCATCAACCTTCCTCCATCACCAATTCCATGATGCTCACCGTCGTGCATGAGTAATCCCATCGTAGGCTTGCTCGACAGTGATGGGTTGGATGATATTTACCATGTAATCGAGTTAGTTTTGTTAGGGTTTGATCCCTAGTATCCATTATGTTCTAGATGTTGCTATGACTTTGCCATGCTTAATGCTTGTCACTAGGGCCCGAGTGCCATGATTTCAGATCTGAACCTATTATGTTTGCATGAATATATGTGAGTTCTTGATTCTATCTTGCAAGTCAATAGTCACCTACTATGTGTTATGATCCGGCAACCCCGAAGTGATAATAATCGGGAGCACTCTCGTTGATGACCGTAGTTTGAGGAGTTCATGTATTCACTAAGTGTTAATGCTTTGGTCCGGTAGTCAATTAAAAGGAGGCCTTAATATCCCTTAGTTTCCAATAGGACCCCGCTACCACGGGAGGGTAGGACAAAAGATGGCATGCAAGTTCTTTTCCATAAGCACGTATGACTATATTCGGAATACACATGCCTACATTACATTGATGAACTGGAGCTAGTTCTGTGTTGTAATGCCCAGGATGAAGTTATACCTCCTACGGGTCGAGGCCCGACTTAAAGGCATAAGTCCATCCTAGAATGATCTCAAGTTTGGTAATCTTTGCACAACTCATGTAAAAGAGGGATGGTAAACTTAAAAAAAATAGTTGGCTTACAATCGCCACGTCACAGAATAACAGTACAAGTCTCAAACATCATACAATAAGATCACTACAACCCTCTAAGGGCAAAATCCAAATGTCAAAGTACCAAACTCAGATAAATAAACAACCACAGGCGGATCGAATCCTAGTAAGAGTCTCCACTACTGATCGTCCGGGTAGCGAACGTAGTAACGACTACGCTCCTCGTCGTACTCCCAATCCAGCTCGGTGCCATCACCTGGATAGCTCACGGCTGGACCTGCATCTGGTGTGTGAAGTAACTGTGAGCCACAGAGGACTCAGCAATCCCGTTCCCGGGTAACAGAACTATCAAAGCCTTTAGGTGAGGGAAAAGGCTGAAGAAAGAAATGAGGTGAAGGAACAACAAAGAGTCTGCAGCAGCAACTAGCATCTATCTTACGCAAGAGAGAGCGAGAAGAGAAGGCAACGCGAGAGTGATCACTAAGTGATCCTAGCTACAAGCTCACAAGCATAACCCCTCCGTGTTCAACTCCCGAATCCCGATTCGGAAATTGACAGTCACGGAACTCACGCGGGTAGTGTATTAGCATCATTGTGTCAAGTTATCTACAACCGGAATTAACAAGCTCCCATCTGCCACATAACCGCGGGCACGGCTTTCGAAAGTTCAAACCCTGCAGGGGTGTTCCAACTTGACCCATTACAAGCCCACGATCCGCGGAGTCGCAACTCCAAAGTGGGAAGACCCGAGTATCCTCGGAATCCCGTGCTCACGTTAAACCGAACTAAGGTAAGGCTAATCCAGCAAATCCTCCCGGCGTGCCGACACCCTGATAGTAGCCGCGCGTATCTCGTCTCAGGCCACGACCGGATGAGCACAGCGTACAGTGGCCGAAACCCAAGTTGCCAAGGGGGGCCCCGCACACGACTCTAGTTTGGACCAACACTCAAAACGAGCACTGGCCCAGGGGGGTTGAATTAATTAAGCCTCGGGTTAATTACTCCCTCGGAAAGGTTTTAGTTGTGTTAGGCGAATAGTACCAATGTTGGGACTTGCTGGAAAAGACTTAGCACTTAGCGGTTTATCGAGGGGGTCCCATACACCCCAACCGTGTTAGGAACGCATAATCAAGGAACATAAAACCGGCTTATACGGATCCTAACGGCATGAGTGGAACAAAACACCAAGCAAAAGGCTTAGCCTTCCACCCTTGCCAATATATATGTGATTTCAATTAAAGCATTTATATAGTGTGATATAACCCAACCAAACTTCAACATGAAGCAAGCATCTTCGATCTTCACCTGCAACTAGCAACGCTATAAGAAGGGCTGAGCGAAGCGTACTTAGCCAAGCAACGGTTTGCATAGGTAGGGTGGTTAAACATGGCAATTGGTTACAAGTAGGAGGCTGACAAGAAGAACATGGGCATCGAGGCAAAACTATAGATCGAGACTACTAGCAATAGACAAAGATAGTAATGTTATCGGGGTTCGGTCATCTTGCCTGAAGAGAAGAAGTTCGGATCAAAAGAAGGGTCCTCTTGCTCAAACTCGTTGGAAACCTCGTGCTCAACCTCGTTGGAAAACTCGTGCTCAACTTCGTGCTCTAAACAAGACAAACACACCAAGCACCAATCAACACGATGCAATGCGCACTCGAAAAACATGTATGCATGATGGATGCACTAGAGATGCACATGGAGCACGTAAAACATCACTCAAGCAAAACATCTCAAAACAAGATAACAACCTGATATTATTAATCTACACAGAAAAACACCCAAGTTTGGTATAAAGTTCGCTGAAATCGGAGTTACGGGCTAAAAGTTATGCCCGAAACAAGATTTGAGCGAAAACTGCCAATTACAGCAACATAGCATCTTGGGAGCACAAAATAATTAATCTACAGCACCCAAAAAGCATGGCAAAGAACTTGAACATAAACTAGATATAATGTACAGCAAGTAGGTCCAAAGTGCACCCCAAACGGAGTCACGGATCATTAGCAATGACCTTGGACATATTGAACTTTGAAATAAAATTCTGGCAGCAGAATTTTATTGAAAGTTTGGAGCAAAAGATAAACATGCTACAGCACCTCAAATGGACATGTGAGGACATGGATGGAAAGACAACAATATATACTTCATGGAACAAACAAAATCCACCCCAAAACTATCATGCTTTGTCCTACAACATCACACGAACATGGCATCGGAACGTTACAGATTTCAGACTTAGTGAAATTCCACTAAGTCCTAAAACAGCAACATCATCATAGCATCAAAAAGAGCAAGTTTAAGACACCTCGAAACTAAACATGGCAAAGGGTAAGCACCTCATCAAAGTACATATGACGGTGATCCCGAAACACACAAGCATGCATCAATGTGGTGAACACACCGATTACAACGAACTCAACATCATGGCATTTCAAAACAAGTAAAAACACAACATTTGAACATGGCATCTTGCAACGATGATAACAAGGAAACAATACATCTACCATGCAACCTATCACACACAACACGTAGTTCGTGTCAAGACGAACACGTGGACATGTCATTTGCCTCGTTTGGACAAACGAGCTAGAAGATATCACATGTCAAAGGTGGCACAAAAATAACACATAGCAGCAGTTTATATCATCATACACTCTTGCAACAGCAAAACAAGGCCCTAGATGATCTCTAACATGCATGACAACAACAGGTAAAACGTAGAGGGCATCTCCACGAACATCTGGACATATCACACGCTCAAAACGGAGCAACAGGTAAAAAGTTATGCATGAACTAAAACAGCAACAGCACACAAGTTAACAGGGGCTTAGATCTAGGGTTCAACCTCTGGATCTGGGAAAAAAACGGACGGGACGGTAGCTGGGCCGGCGCGGCTTCGGCCCAGGGCGGCTGGAACTGGCGAAGGGCGGTGGGCCGGCGGCGCGCGGCCTGGCGAGCGCGCGGAGGAGGCCTGCCCGGAGCTGGGCCCGACCGGCGCGGAGAGGCAGCCCGCGGGGCGGCGGCCTGGTTTCCTCAGTCGGAGGGGGTGGTGCGAAGCCGGCCCAGCCTGGCCCAGCGGCGACGCCTGGCGGGACGCCGGGGAAGCGAGCGGCGCGGAGACGCAGCCGCGGCTGGTGACGCGGTGGGCCGCGCGGGGCGAAGCGGCCCAGCACTACGCGGCGATGTGGGGACCGAGGAGGTGGACCTGCGCGGGAGGCGGCGTACGGGCCGAGCCCAGGCGGCGATCTGGTCCCCGCTCCTGGGCCTGGTGCGAGCGTCGACCTGGCGATGCTAGGAACGGAGGGAGTGCTCGGAGGCGCGTGGACGACCGGATGCCTGGCGCGTTGACCCTCGATCGGCGAGGAGATCGAAGGACCCCTCGGGATCCAGCTGATCTCTGCGGATCCGGTTTGGATCTGAGATAAAAAAGGGAAAAAAAAGAAAGGAGAGGGGAGGAAGAAGAAGGGGACACCAAAATAGACTAGGGGTCTATTTATAGCAGTTTAGACTAGGGTTTGGGACTAGGGATGTTTAGGAGCCCTCCGATCTGGATCCAACGGATCCGATCGCGGGGATGATTTAAAAGGACCAGACGGGGATAAAAGACTGCAGCAGGGGTATATCCGGGACACGAAGTAAGGGCACTTCGGACCCACACGGACAACGGAGGGAAAAGTCAACGGAGTCCAAACGAGACGAGATTTGAGAGGCAGGATGCACACAATAAAACAACAACACACAACACAACCTCACGGCACACCGGTAACGAAAAACGCCCGAACAACAAAGAAGGCCTACGGGACGTCACGAACACGGAGGGAGCTCCGGAACACGAAACGGACAACGGGAAGAAACGCCACGAACCGGATGCAACCCACAACACAGACAAAATGCAATGCACATGTCTACATGATATGAATGAATGCCACACACTCACACAACAAAACGACGAAAGCCCGAAAGACAAAGAACCCGAAATGGAAATAGATGAAGCCGGAGATTTATTATAAGCCCAAAAGGGAAAGTATTACATCCGGGGCATTACATGTGTGTAGCGACCAGACCTCAAATAGTCTGATCTCTGTGCATCAGTGTCATCCCTGGATCAGTAATACAGACACGCACAATACTTGAAGGATTTATAACATAGTAGCAATCACACACTTATTACATCGATAGCTCTAACGATGAACTTATTACAATAAAAATGGCTGAAAGCCATCTAACACGATAACAACAGAAGGCTTGGAAGATAAGTGAGTCCATCAACTCCAACGGCATCACTCGGTATAGAACCACGACCTAAAAGGCACCTTACTCGTCGTCTGAAAAGTCTGCAACATGAACGTTGCAGCCCGAAAACGGGTCAGCACATGGAATATGCTGGCAAAGTAACACAAAGAGAGCAATAAAGTAAAGCTATACTATATGCAATATGGTTGGTGGAAAGCTCTATGGTTACAGTTTTTGCGTAAAGCCAATTTTTCCCTACTTCAAAGGAATAGATTTTAATTAACTATCATGGTAGTTCAAACATCGCTGAGAAGATAGACATCCTCTCAACCCCAATTAATAATCATCATTAAACCCAACAATATTTAATTAAAGTAACATGATGAGATTCACATGAAAATCCAAGTACTAGATACTCAAGACGTCCGTAACCGGGGACACGGCTAATCATGATCAGTTTGTACACTCTGCAGAGGTTTGTGCACTTTTCCCCACAAGACTCGATCGCCTCCGTTTGTTTTCTCGCACTGCATGGTGTTTGAGAAACGGATGACCGAGACACAGTCTTTCCGAAGAGGTCCCCTTAACCAGATAGATAGGCCGGTACACCTGCAATCCTACTACATCTGCTAGCCCATCATGGAAAGGTTTCCCACAACTTACTCAACTATGCCAGAGCCCATATTGGCATGTGGCTGCACACGGAAGTTTCTAGTATGAATAATCTCATGATCCCTTTGAGCCTGGGTGGCGGTCCAAAAGAAAAACAGGCAATCACTGGAATACCCAGATGCCTCAATCCACCCAGATGTGTGTTAAAGTTGCCACCTTAAGTTGAACCATTAATTAACAAACTCACATTTGTCATGGATACACTCACCCAATCCACGTCTACGAGCATAGCATGTCCTAACAACAAACGTAGAAGTAACTCCCAAAGGTTTGAATGTAATGCAGGTAATAGGTACTACCTCAATCTACTTTCCAATCCCACAAGTTAATTGATCCTACTCATGCAATGTGTGAGGGTTTGACTAATGCAATGAAAACTGGGTAATTGGAAAGTATGATCAAAGTGTTACTTGCCTTGCTGATGATCCGCAAAATCTAGAGATTCAAAGTAGCAAGCGGCGCACTCCGGGTACTCTATCGCGATTAAACAAGCACACAATAAGTACTTAGCTAATGCACGGGTAAAACTCGAATAAGAGATCTAACCAGAAAGTTCAACTTAAGAACTCCGGTTTACAAAAGAAACGGCAAAAGAAAAAGCAACGAAGACAAACGGCGAAAGAGAAACTACTACAGAACCAATCTGGACCTAAGTCCAAAATTAGCAGAGGCAAACGCTTGAGTGACTATGTTAAACGGAAAGAGAATTTAGAGATGAAACTCCAGGCGCTTGAATCACCTGATTCCGATAACCGAGCGAAAAGTTAAACTAAAACGAATATCGGATCAGAGATCGCGATCAGAAAATTACTGCGAAAAAGAAATCTGAAACAGCTTAACGAACGGACGTTCGTCTGCTGAGACTAAACGACGAATTCGTTCGTTAAAACGAACGAACGGGTGAACGTTTACTACTTAACTAAACCAGAGAATAAAAACAGAAAACCGATCTAAAAAACGACTAGGGTTCTTAAAAAAACGACGGTCTCCTAGAAGAAAACCGCGCGGCGGCTACCTCGTTGAAAACAGCCGGCGGCGCCGGCTTGCGGCGACGGCGGGCGGCGGGGCTGCTGCGGTGGTGGCGGCGTGGGGCGGCAGCGGCGGCGACGGTCGGCGCAGTGGCTGGCAGCGAGGGCGGCGGCCTGCGGCGGGGTGCGGTGTGCGGCGGCGGGGCGGTGGCTAGCGGCGTCGCGGCGGCGGTGGCTTGCGGCGTTGTGGCGGGGTGCGGTGGTTGGAGGGGGGGTGCGGCTGTATATATAGGGGGGGCAGAAGCTTGGGGAAGGGGGCAAGCTACGGCGGCGGCGGTCGGAGTCCGACGCGGCCACGGGCGGCGGTGCGGGGAAGGCGGCGCGGCGGGCGATGGGCCTGGCACGGCTGGGCTTCGGCCCAGTCGGGTCGGGTCCCCCAATTTTTTTTATATATATACGCCGGCGCTAAAAAATAACTCTAAAAAAGAAATAAAAATCTAAAATTGCCAAAACAAATTTTCACCATATAAATAGAATATTTAGAACAAGATGAACATTTTCTTAGCACTAAAATGCATTTTTGAACATGCAATTTTTCCTAATTCAAATAAAACTCTAAATAAAACTTGTTTGATTTTTCTTATTAAATCCTCCGTATTTCTTATTTTTGGGAGAGTCATTTTACTCCCTCTCTCATATATTTATGATATAAATACTTGAAGATAAAATAAATAAAATCAAATGATCATATTTTCAAAAATTGAGAAACCTCAAATATAAAAATTTAGAAATCCCCAACTCTCTCCGAGGGTCCTTGAGTTGCTTAGGATTTTCTTGGATCACCAAAACAAGAAAATATGATATGCATAATGATCTAAATGTATAACATTCCAAATTGAAAATTTGGGATGTTAAAACCTACCCCCCTTAAGATGAATCTTGCCCTCGAGATTCGGGTTGGCTAGAAAATAGGTGAGGGTGGTCCTTGCGTAGATCATCTTCTCGTTCCCAGGTGGCTTCTTCCTCGGTGTGGTGACTCCACTGAACTTTGCAAAACTTCATAACCTTGCTGTGGGTGACTCTGCTCGAAAACTCGAGGATCTTAACAGGCTTCTCCTTGTAAGTCAGATCACTGTCCAACTGAATTGCTTCCAGGGGTATTGTGTCTCTAGGCGGTATATCGGCCATCTCCGCATGGCACTTCTTAAGCTGCGAAACGTGAAACACGTCGTGCACTCCTGACAATCCTTCGGGCAATTCCAATTTATAGGCAACCTCTCCCATGCGTTCCAAAACACGGTAAGGTCCCACAAATCTAGGGGCTAGCTTTCCTTTAACTCCGAAAAGTTTGACCCCTCGTAGAGGCGATACTCTCAAGTATGCTCTGTCTCCGATCTCATAGGTTATCTCCTTGCGCTTCGAGTCTGCATAACTTTTCTGCCTGGACTGAGCTACCTTCAGTCTGTATCGAATCAACTTCACCTTCTCCTCGGACTCTTTGATCAAATCTGGTCCAAATAACTGGCGGTCTCCAACTTCGTCCCACGACAATGGAGTCCTACATCTCCTTCCGTATAATGCTTCGAAAGGGGCCATCGTCAAACTGGATTGATAACTGTTGTTGTAAGAAAATTCGGCATACGGCAAATTGTCGCCCCAACTAGATCCATAATCTAGTGCACAGGCTCTCAGCATATCCTCCAAAATCTGATTGACTCTTTCAGTCTGTCCATCTGTCTCGGATGAAAAGCTATGCTAAACTCTAGCCTGGTACCCAAAGTTTCATGTAACTGATTCCAGAACTTTGAGGTAAACTGGGTTCCTCTATCTGATACGATGCTCCTCGGAACTCCATGCAGACATACAATTCTGGTCATGTATATCTTTGCCAACTTTGCACTGGTATAAGTAGTCTTTACGGGGATGAAATGACCTACCTTTGTTAAACGATCGGCTACAATCCAAATCGAGTCATAGCCAGAACGAGTTCTGGGTAGTCCCGTAATAAAATCCATACCTAGCTTATCCCACTTCCATTCGGGTATTGGCATTGGTTGTAACAATCCTGCCGGTTTCTGATGTTCTGCCTTCACTCTCTAACATACATCACAAACTGCTACATACTCCGCGATATCTTTCTTCATACCGGTCCACCAGACAATATCCTTCAAATCCAAATACATATTAGTATTTCCTGGGTGAATCGAGTATGGTGAATCATGGGCCTCCTGTAGAATCAACTTCCTGATCCCCGGGTCATTAGGCACATAAATGCGGTCCTCAAACCATAAGGTGTCGTGTTCATCCTCACGAAATCCTTTAGCTTTTCCTTCGCTCATCCTCTCCTTAATAGAGGCAACCTCCTCGTCAGTTTTCTGAGCTTCTCTGATTTTATCCATCAGGGTAGACTGGATTTCTAGTGTTGCTACATAGCTTCTCGGAACTATCTCCAAACGTAGTTCTCATAAGTCCTCGGCTAACTCCTTTGGAAATTCCTCCATCATTAGGGTATTGACATGGCTCTTATGGCTTAGCGCATCGGCTACTACATTAGCCTTTCCGGGATGATAATGCAATCTCATGTCGTAATCCTTAATGAGTTCCAGCCATCTCCTTTGCCTGAGATTCAGCTCATTCTGGGTGAATATATACTTCAAACTCTTGTGATCTGTATATACTTCACAATGGTTTCCAATGAGAAAATGTCTCCATGTCTTCAATGCATGCACTACGGCTGCTAACTCCAAATCATGAGTGGCATAGTTCAACTCATGGGGTTTCAGTTGTCGTGAAGCATACGAAACAACTCTTCCTTCCTGCATAAGAACGGCTCCAAGTCCTCGATGTGAAGCGTCGCAGTACACCTCATAATCCTTATGTTGATCTGGCAGAATCAACACAGGGGATGAGACCAACCTTTTCTTTAATTCCTGGAAACTGGCCTCACGTTCTTCTGTCCAACTGAACTTGGTGTCCTTCTTTAACAACTCCGTCATTGGCTTTGCAATCTTCGAGAAATTCTCAATAAATCTCCGGTAGTATCCTCCAAGTCCAAGGAAACTCCGGATCTCTCCAACTGTTGTTGGTGCTTCCCAATGGGTCACAGTGTCCACCTTGGCGGGATCTACTGCTATTCCTTCTCCAGATATAACGTGTCTGAGAAATCCGACTTCCTTCAACCAAAACTCACATTTGCTAAACTTGGCATATAACTGATGTTCTCTGAGCTTCTCTAATACCAAATGCAAATGCTTTGCATGCTCCTCTTCATCCTTCGAGAAGATCAATATATCGTCTATGAACACCACGACGAACTTATCCAAATACTCCATAAACACTTTGTTCATCAGGTTCATAAAGTATGCCGGTGCGTTAGTCAGACCAAAAGACATAACGGTATACTCGTACAACCCATACCTAGTGGTAAAGGCCGTCTTAGGTATGTCCTGCTCTCGGATCTTCAATTGATGGTACCCTGATCGCAGATCGATCTTGGAAAACACTTTAGCTCCTTGCAATCTATCGAACAGATCATTGATCATCGGCAGTGGGTACTTATTCTTGATCATTACTTCATTCAGTCCTCGGTAATCAACAACCATTCTTAACGATCCATCCTTCTTCTCTACTAAAAGTACTGGCGAACCCCAAGGTGAAGAACTTGGGCGTATGAATCCTTTGTCCAGTAACTCCTTAATCTGTTTCTTTATCTCCTCCAAATCCTTTGCGGGCATCCTATATGGTCTCTTAGAAATTGGCCCGGTGCCTGGCAAAAGTTCAATCAAAAACTCTATATCTCTATCCGGTGGCATGCCAGGTAACACCTCTGGAAACACATCCGGATAATCTTTCACCACTGGTACTTCCTCCTGAACAACTCCCGTGGGAGAATGTACTTGAGTCCTTGTAGGCGAATGCCTAGACACATACTTAATCCTTTTTCCCTCCGGGGTGGTGAGCAAAATTGACTTACTAGCACAGTCAATGTTACCTCCATACTTCGATAGCCAATCCATACCTAATATCACATCTAATCCTTGTGACTCCAAAACTATTAGGTCGGAGGGGAAAGTATGGCGGCCTATGATCAATGGCGTGTGAAAACATCCTTGGTGTGCCATATACTCTACTCCTGGTGAACTTACTAACATGGGGGTCTTAAGAACTCGGGTGGACATCCTATGTCTATTTACGAATCCCCTTGAAATATATGAATGCGTTGCACCAGTATCGAAAAGAACTATTGCGGTAAATGTCTTAACCAAAAACTTACCGACAACATCATTTGGTTGCTCTTCTACCTCCTCCACAGTCACGTGGTTCACCTGTCCCTTGTTGAACGGGTTGGGCTTCTTCGCGGCGCTTCCATTGCCGTTCCCATTCTTAGCTTCTGGGCATTCATTGGCATAATGTCCATTCTTCCCGCACTTGTAACAGATGACATGGCTGAAATCCTTCTTGGTGGGTGTAGACGGGGTAGGGCGGCTCTGGTTATTACTTGCTCCATTTCCATTTCCATTTCCATTCTTAGGGCCATGGTGATTGTGCGAGCTACCTCCTCCATGGGTATGTTGAAACTGTCCTACCGTTTTAGGGGTAAAACGAGGCTTCTGCTGTGCTCCGGAATTATACTTTCCTTGCCCATACTTCCTCTTGCGACTTTCAATCTGTTGATGCTTCCTTTCAATCATTAGGGCACGATCAACCAGCTCCTGGTAGTTATTGAAAGTTGCCACCATCGACTGTACACTCATCTCATCATTCAACCCTTCCATGAATCTCTCCTGCTTAGCGGCATCTGTGGCCACATCATCCGGGGCATAACGAGATAGGGTACTAAACTCATCCACGTACTGAGCCACAGTACGGTTGCCTTGGCGCAAATTGCGAAACTCCTGCTTCTTCATACTCATAGCTCCAGTTGAGACATGGGCGGTACGAAAAGCTTGTTGAAACTGGTCCCAAGTCACATTGGCTATGGGATAAGTGGTTGTGTAATTCTCCCACCATGCTGCGGCTGGTCCAGACAACTGGTGTGCGGCAAATCGCACCTTCTCAGCGTCAGAGCAATTGGCGGTGGTCAAATCCCTTCCAATCTTGCGTAGCCAGTCATCAGCCACTATTGGTTCGATGCTGCTAGCAAACACTGGTGGTTGCAACCTTAAGAAACGCGTCAGGTTGTCCACGGGTGGTGGTGGTGGAGGGTTGTTGTTGTTGTTGTTGTTCTGGTTGTTTTGAGTGTTCTGGACAAGAAGTTGCATCAGGGTGTTCTGCTGCTGGATCAACTAGGTGAGCTCAGGGGGAAACTCAAATCCGGGCTCACGTCTTGGAGGCATCTGATGGGTGTAGAGGGAAGAGATTAGAATAGAAATAAGGTGTAAGGGAAAATCACTACCCATATGCACATGAGGCAAACACACAATTCATCACACCAATCAATTTCAAACAAGGGCTTACACGGATCTAATCGTTACAAAGGTGTTTCTAAGTCTACTAAATGGAAAACTACTGGTCATGGGGAGTCTTCTAGAAATTTTGATCGACTGAGGATTCCATGACATCTGCTCCAGCTTCATCTTCATAGTCTTCGTCCTTGCTATCATCGGGTTCCGAATCCGTGTCGTCAATGATGATGTAGTCTTCTGGTGGAATCTCCTTGGGTTCTTCTTCCTCTTCTTCTTCTCCCATGAGTATCCCTAACTTCCGTGTCAAGTCATCATTCTTCTCCACAAGTATTAGCATCTCCTCCTCATATCCGTCGCGCGTAGACTTGAGTTCCTCTTCTAACTCTAAGTTTCTGTTTAGTGCTTTCTTCAATTCTATCATCCCTGCACACATCTGGTGCTCCTAGCGACGAATGTGATGGTTCAACTCCTGAATGAAGGCTGCAATGGATCTATCCTTCCGGGTGCTGATCATATCCCAATTCTCATCTCGGCGTCCACAAATCTGGTAGATGGTGTCCTTTAGCTCCTGTTTGTAGACTTCTCCAATCCTTCCCATAGCGATGTGGGCTGCCATGCTCCTACCTAGGCTCCATGTAGGTGCATTAAAGGAAAATGCTATGAGTGCGGTGACGGGCTTGAACGTCCTTCCTGGAACTTGAGCTTGAATCAACCAACGCTCCTCTTCAGGTAGAGTGGCATTGTAGGTTCCGGTGAAACTTGGTAGTTCAATGTTTAGATATCTGGTGACTTCCTTCAGGTGTCGTCCAAATGGTGTATCGTCATCCGGTTGAGTGAACTTGTTCTTTGCATCCACCATCCTAAAAGAGTAGAAAAGATGAGGAGTCAGAAAAGAGAAGAGTGAATAGTGTTCTAGGGCTTTAGCTTAGTGGTCGTGCCCTACAGTCAGTGTGTGCTCTGATACCATCTTGTAGCGACCAGACCTCAAACAGTCTGATCTCTATGCATTAGTGTCATCCCTGGATCAGTAATGCTGACATGCATAGTACTTGAAGGATTTATAACAGAGTAGCAATCACACACTTATTACATCGATAGCTCCAACGATGAACTTATTACAATAAAAATGGCTGAAGGCCATCTAACACGATAACAACGGAAGACTTGGAAGATAAGTGAGTCCATCAACTCCAACGACATCACTGAGTATAGAACCACGACCTAAAAGGCACCTTACTCATCGTCTGAAAAGTCTGCAACATGAACGTTGCAGCCCGAAAACGGGTCAGCACATGGAATATGCTGGCAAAGTAACACAAAGAGAGCAATAAAGTAAAGCTATACTATATGCAATATGGCTGGTGGAAAGCTCTATGGTTACAGTTTTTGCGTAAAGCCAATTTTTCCCTACTTCAAAGGAATAGATTTTAATTAACTATCATGGTAGTTGAAACATCGCTGAGAAGATAGACATCCTCTCAACCCCAATTAATAATCATCATTAAACCCAACAATATTTAATTAGAGTAACATGATGAGATTCACATGAAAATCCAAGTACTAGATACTCAAGACGTCCGTAACCGGGGACACGGCTAATCATGATCAGTTTGTACACTCTGCAGAGGTTTGTGCACTTTTCCCCACAAGACTCGATCGCCTCCGTTTGTTTTCTCGCACTGCATGGTGTTTGAGAAACGGATGACCGAGACATAGTCTTTCCGAAGAGGTCCCCTTACCCAGATAGATAGGCCGATACACCTACAATCCCACTACATCTGCTAGCCCATCATGGGAAGGTTTCCCACAACTTACTCAACTATGCCAGAGCCCATATTGGCATGTGGCTGCACACGGAAGTTTCTACTATGAATAGTCTCATGATCCCTTTGAGCCTGGGTGGCGGTCCAAAAGAAAAACAGGCAATCACTGGAATACCCAGATGCCTCAATCCACCCAGATGTGTGTTAAAGTTGCCACCTTAAGTTGAACCATTAATTAACAAACTCACATCTGTCATGGATACACTCACCCAATCCACGTCTACGATCATAGCATGTCCTAACAGCAAACGTAGAAGTAACTCCCAAAGGTTTGAATGTAATGCAGGTAATAGGTACTACCTCAATCTACTTCCCAATCCCACAAGTTAATTGATCCTACTCATGCAATGTGTGAGGGTTTGACTAATGCAATAAAAACGGGATAATTGGAAAGTATGATCAAAGTGTTACTTGCCTTGCTGATGATCCGCAAAACCTAGAGATTCAAAGTAGCAAGCGGCGCACTCCGGGTACTCTATGGCAATCAAACAAGCACACAATAAGTACTTAGCTAATGCACGGGTAAAACTTGAATAAGAGATCTAACCAGAAAGTTCAACTTAAGAACTTCGGTTTACAAAATAAACGGCAAAAGAAAAAGCAACGAAGACAAACGGCGAAAGAGAAACAACTACCGAACCAATCTGTACCTAAGTCCAAAATTAGCAGAGGCAAATGCTTGAGTGACTGGGTTAAACGGAAAGAGAATTTCGAGATGAAACTCCAGGCGCTTGAATCACCTGATTCCGATAACCGAGCGAAAAGTTAAACTAAAACGAAGATCAGATCAGAGATCGCGATCAGAAAATAACTGCAAAAAAGAAATCTAAAACAGCTTAACGAACGGACGTTCGTCAGCTGAGACTAAACGACGAATTCGTTCGTTAGAACGAACGAACGGGTGAACATTTACTAATTAACTAAACCAGAGAATAAAAACAGAAAACCGATCTAAAAAACGACTAGGGTTCTTAAAAAAACCGACGGTCTCCTAGAAGAAAACCGGGCGGCGGCTACCTCGTCGAAAACAGCCGGTGGCGGCGGCTTGCGGCGACGGCGGGCGGCGGGGCTGCTGCGGTGGTGGCGGCAAGGGGCGGCAACGGCGACGACGGTCGGCGCGGTGGCTCGCGGCGATGGCGGCAGCCTGCGGCGGGGTGCGGTGTGCGGCGGCGGGGCTGGCGTCGCGGCGGCGGGGCGATGGCTGGCGGCGTCGCGGCGGCGGTGGCTTGCGACGTCGCGGCGGGGTGCGGTGGTTGGAGGGGGGGGTGCGGCTGTATATATAGGGGGGCAGAAGCTTGGGGGAGGGGGCAAGCTACGGCGGCGGCGGTCGGAGTCCGACGCGGCCACGGGCGGCGGCGCGGCGGGCGATGGGCCTGGCTCGGCTGGGCTTCGGCCCAGTCGGGTCGGGTCTCCCTATTTTTTTTATATACGCCGGCGCTAAAAAATAAATCTAGAAATAAAAATAAAAATCTAAAATTGCCAAAACAAATTTTCACCGTCTAAATAGAATATTTAGAACAAGATGAACATTTTCTTGGCACTAAAATGCATTTTTAAAAACATGCAATTTTTCCTAATTCAAATAAAATCCAAATAAAACTCCAAATAAAACTTGTTGGATTTTTCTTATTAAATCCTCCGTATTTCTTATTTTTGGGAGGATCATTTTACTCCCTCCCTCATATATTTATGATAGAAATACTTGAAGATAAAATAAATAAAATCAAATGATCCTATTTTCAAAATTTGAGAAACCTCAAATATGAAAATTTAGAAAACTCCAACTCTCTCCGAGGGTCCTTGAGTTGCTTAGGATTTTCTTAGATCACCAAAAACAAGAAAATATGCTATGCATAATGATCTAATGTATAACATTCCAAATTGAAAATTTGGGATGTTACACTGTGTCACCCTATGTTATAACTAGTACATGAGGAATCGCATCCGACATAATTATCCATCACTGATCCAATGCCTATGAGCTTTTCACATATTGTTCTTTGCGTAGTTACTTTTCCGCTGCCACTGTTACAATTACTACAAAACTGCTACTGTTACTTTTACCACTGTTACCGTTACTTCCATATTACTTTGCTACGAAATACTTTGCTGCAGATATTAAGTCTTCCAGGTTTGGTTGAATTGATAACTCAACTGCTAATACTTGAGAGTATTCTTTGGCTCCCCTTGTGTCGAATCAATAAATTTGGGTTGAATACTCTACCCTCTAAAACTGTTGCGATCCCCTATACTTGTGGGTTATCAAGACTATTTTCTGGCGCCGTTGCTGGGGAGCATAGCTATATTCTTTGAGTCACTCGGGATTTATATCTGTTGATCACTGAGAAGAACTTGAGAGACGAAAAAAACAAGATTTATCCCTAAACTACGAGGGGAGGTAAGGAACTGCCATCTAGCTCTGCACTTGATTCACCCTCTATTATGAGTAAATTTGAGACATCTACACCTGCTATTGAATCTGATATGTCGCTTGTTCTTGATGATGCTACTTCTGCTATGCATGATACATATGATGAAACTACTTCTATGTTTTATAGTACTATGCCACTAGGTGAATTTCTTGATGAACAACTTGCTAGGGCTAGAAAGAAAATATTGAAACTGATAATATTGATGAAAGTGATGATGAAGATTCTCCCCCTAGATATGAATTGCATGTTGTGCCTGAGGGTTATGTTATGGATGAAGAAACTGCTAGAGACCTTCTTGCTTGCAATGATAGATATAATCTTAAGAAACTGCTAGCTAAGCTAAAAGAAAAGTCTTTGAATGCTAGAATGAAATATGACCCTGCTTTTGCTACTTCACCTATCTTTATTTATGATAAGGATTATGATTTCTCTGTGGACCCTGAGTTAATTACTTTGGTTGAATTTGATCCTTTCCATGGCTATGAATATAAAACTGTTGTGGCACATCTTACTAAACTGAATGATATAGCCACCATATTCACCAATGAGGAAAAAAATCACTACTATTATATCGTTAAGTTATTTCCATTCTCGTTAAAGGGTGATGCTAAAACATGGTTTAATTCTCTTGATTCTGGTTGTGTGCATAGTCCCCAGGATATGATTTATTACTTCTCTGCTAAATATGTTCCCACTCATAAGAAACAAGCTGCCTTACGGGAAATATATAATTTTGTGCAAATTGAAGAAGATGGTCTCCCACAAGCTTAGGAGAGGCTTCTCCGATTACTTAATGCTTTGTCTGATCATCCTCTTAAGAAAAATGAAATACTTGATATCTTTTATAATGGACTAACCGATGCTTCCAGAGACCACCTGGATAGTTGTGCTGGTTGTGTTTTCAAGGAAAGAACCGTCAATCAAGCTGAATTGCTATTGAATAATATGTTGTGTAATGAAAATAATCGGACACTTCGTGAACCAGCTCCTAAGCCAACTCCAAAGAAAAGGGGTATTCTATTTCTCAGTCCTGAGGATATGCAAGAGGCAAAGAAATCTATGAAAGAAAAATGTATTAAAGCTGAAGATGTTAAATATTTACCACGTGTTGAAGAAATACATGGTCTTGATAACCCGACACAGGTAGTAAAGGTAAATTCTCTTTATAGATTTGATGTAGGTGATATTCCTCGTTATAAGTCTGCTAGCCAATGCTTAGATGAGTTTGACATTTTTATTGTTAAACAAGAAAACTTCAATGATTATGTTGGTAGACAATTGCAACGTAATGCTTATATGATTGAACACTTGAGTGATTATATGTCTAGAGTTAAAGGTGAACTTAAACTCATTAGTAAACATGCTTCTATGGTTACCACTCAAGTAGAACAAGTACTGAAGGCACAAAATGATTTGCTCAATGAATTAAATAGTAAGAAAAAAGATAATGTTGTTAGAGTTGTGACTAGAGGGGGTAGAATGACTTAGGAACCTCAGTATCCTGAGGGCCACCCTAAGAGAGCTGAGCAAGATTCTCAGAGAACTAATGTTGATGCACCTAGTCCTTCTAAGAAGAAGAAAAAGAAAAATGATAGGACTTTGCATGCTTCTAGTGAACCTGTTGTTGATACACCTGAGAATCCCAATGATATTTCTATTTTTGATGCCGAAACACAATCTGGTAATGAACATGAACCTAGTGATAATGATAATGATGAAGTTCATTTTGATGCTCAACCTAGCAATAACGATGATGTAGAGATTGAACCTAATGTTGACCTTGATAACCCACAATCAAAGAATCAACGTTATGATAAGAGAGACTCCGTAGCTAGGAAGCACTGTAAAGAAAGAGAACCATGGGTTCATGTGACAGCCTGGATTTTTCCCCCTCTCTTTTTCCGGACTTGTCTTCTCTCTGTTTCCGAACACGGTTTCTGTTTTGCTTTGATTTGGGTTTTGGGATCATTTCAGATGGACTTGTCACTTGGTCCTATCCTTGACTTTCAGCCAAGTGGCCTATCTCAACATTTCTTCTCTGATAAAACCCAATAATCACCCTAGGAATATTTTCCATAAAGGAAAAATATTCATTTTCTCTTCATAAGCCTACTTTGGAGAATAGTGCTCCAAAGCAACCCTCATTATCTTGCTCCAAAAATCCTGAGATAATTTCTGAATTTTCATAGGACCTTGGCACACCTTCCCATGCAAAAATATTGCATCACTTTTTGTAATATTTTTGCTATAGAAAATCATTTCCATTCTGGACCAGAAATGCACTTTGTACACAAGTGCATTTTTTGCTTGAGTGTTTAGCCTTGAACTTTCTTGAGCTTAAACACCCTCCTAAGAAACCCTAAACCCCAGGAGATCAGCCCTAATGCCATTCTAGAAGCTTACTTAACTTGGCGACCAAGTTTCTGATCAGAAACTTGCCAACAAGGTTTAGTCACATCCTGTCAGCCTGGGCATGAGCCATCACCCCTCTTAGACCTAACACTGCATGGTCGATAGCGTAGACATGGTTTGACAACACCGGGGCGTCGTCTTGCCCATGCCAGGGCGATGACCGCGTGAAGACACGGTGCCTGACATGCAGTTGACGCGCTCTGGCTGGCGCCTTCTCCTCTGTTTCACGTGTGATCGATCCAGAGCTCGCCGACGACTGCCGCGCCGCGCCACCACCCCCGACCCATCACCCTTGAGTACTCCCTGGCGCTCGGCGATGCCGGAGCCGCCGCAGCAAGCCTGGGCACGTCGTGGCAAAAACGCTATAGTGCGCGTGTGCGCTTGTCCCTTTCCCCCACCGCCTCCTACGCTCGTCTGCGAGTGTAGGCACGCTCCGGGGTCGATGCTGAGTGCTTGTCCCCCCAGTTGGAGCTTCTCGTCGACGTTCGCCGCGTGTCGAGAGCACTCCGGCGGCGACACGTAACCCCCCCTCTCGCTCCGGCTATATATAGCCCCCTCCTCGCTTCACTAGCCATTCACCACTCCACACCAGCCCCACGAGCACGCAAACAGGCCACAACTCGATCGGGCAGGCCTCTGGCCGTCGCCACGACCCGAGAACTCCAACGACCTCCTTCGTCTAGCCGCCGCACCCCAGTGCCTCTCGAGCTCAAGCAACTGCTCAGGCGGGGAATTGGGAGGTTGGTGGTGCTACCTGGACTGCACCAAGCCCTCGAAGCCGCCCCTAGTTGTCGTCTCCTTCCCCTCCGGCGAACTCCGTCCGCCACCGCAGCTTGCGAGCTCACCCGCGGGCAGCCCCTACCACCCCAAGCCAAGCCATGGGTACGAGCAGGTGCGCCAAGAGCCCCGCTTCAATCCTATCCCTCTAGCTTAGCCCCAAACCCCCTCGTCGCCGGCGTGCGCTTCGACGAAGCCCCGCCTCTCTCTGATCTCGCTCTCTTTCTCTCTCTCCTGACGCGCGGGACCCACCTGTCGGTCTCACCACTCGCGCACGAAGCGGTACGAGTGGAGGCCTATTTCTGGTTTACGTCTTCGACGTCACCCACTGGTTTTCTGTTAATGCAAATTTTATTCAGAAATTTGACTAAACTTTGACCAGCCACCATTTCTAAACCATAAGTCCAAATGATTTGATTCTTTTTGCATTGTCTTAGTCTCAAAAAGCTCTAGCAGCACACCCAAGTGTGAAATTTTCCTTGCTGTCTAGAATTTCTGGTGAATTTCAGAATGCATTTTGATATTAGTTTTTGTGGTTTTAAAATCTTTTCAGAAGGAGAAACTTGTCTTGAAGCAAACCAAGAGGGTTGTGATCCTCCTCTGCACTAAGGAAAGCCACACCAACATTTGGATGGTGTTATTTCAATATCTATGATTTTCTACTTGATGATGAGCTTTTATTTGCATTAAAAATTTGGTTAATTGTAGCAACTTTATTCTGTTGAATATTCTTGTTTTATGATATTGGTTGAATGCATATAATTGTTTGACTAGTAGAATAAGATTTTTACATTAGATATGTACTATGTAAGTATAGGATAGATATTGTACGTAGTGATATTTTACTTAGATAATGACCTAATAAAAATATTGCTGGATAATAAAAATGAGTTGAAACCAGAGAAGAACTTGAGTATGGCAAGATATTAATGTGAAAAGTTTAATCCATAGCTATGAGTGTTTGTTTTGTATGACGAGTAGTTGCAAGTTTTTGCATTATGTCATGATCTTGATAAAAGTTTTAACAAAGTAAACCTTGATTAAGTTCAACTCGAATATGATGTTGATCACATCATGGTGCCACCGAATCGGGTTTATATTAAGTGCGACCACGCTTACCTTGCGGGAAGGTCTTGACCCGGCCCTTTGTTGTGCCTCTCACTGGTGCCTCCCGCGAGGGAAGGTTATGGGCATGCATACCCTGGCCCGGTAAGCAGACATAACCTTGTGTGCTCGTTTTTATTTTTATGGTACCTTGTCCCTGTTTGGGACCGTTTTGCCACGACGGTGGCCGTTGGTGTCTTTGGTAGACACGGGGCCACCCAAGACCTAGCCCTGAGAGGGAGATGGTCGGAGTGGCCGGGAGAGTGTCATGACAAAGGGAGGGTTTCGTCGGAATCTTTTGGACCGCACGTATGGGAGTGCGAGGCCAGGATTCCGTAGTATGGGTAAAGTGTGCTACCTGTGCAGAGTGTATTAAAATCTATCGACAGACGCGTCCTCGGTAATGGGCATAGCTCGGGAGTAAGTCACACCATGGATCAACTTTTATAAATAATCTTGCAAATTAAATGATTGATACGATGCATGTGTTTTGAAGTAAATCATGATCGTTGGAGTTGTTCGTGATGAATTGATGTCGGGTGTGACCCGATTATGGCCACCGTTTGGTTACGAGGTACTCAACGGGTAAGCGAGTCCATGCGACTCGGAGTAAGTATTGGTTTCATTGCACCAGTAATAGTTCTACTTGCATTGCATTAATATGATGAATTGTCTGGACATTGTCTGTCATCATGTTTATGTTTGTTGTGAGCTTGCAAGTACATTCAATTTACTGACCTGGCGTGTTATGCCAGCTTTCAGGAAAGTTGATTCGCATCGGGGCGTACCTCGCGTCTAGGCCGTGTCCATGAGGGTGTCCATGTGCTATGGAGTTCTGCTTCGTCGCTTTTCCGTTGCTGTGTAGTTTGGGTGATCGAGGCCCCGTCATTCATTAAATAATGTACATATTGTTCAGCCGCACCGTGTGTGCAGCTTGACCTCGGACCCAGATGTAATATCAAACCTATGATTTCATTAGCTTCAATAAAGCGGTTATTTCTGTACCATGTTGTTGTGTATTGCCAGAAGGCTAGATCTCTAGGCTGGCAATGCAAGGTAAACTGGTTGCTCTGAGCCGGAGTGCCACAACGCTTGGTATCAGAGCCGCGCTGATCGTAGGGCACGCTAGACCGTTAGTGCATTAGTGAAATGGTAGATAGTCTCGTTTAAATACCGGTAGTCGTAAAAATTGATTGCTGCATGGCATGCATGATTATTTGTTGTTGTCACTAACCGTTTGGTTTGTGAGTGTAGATGGTTCTAGTACTAATCGTGTATCATCCTGAGCCAGCGCCAAACACATCGCCGCACCTGCTTCAGAATGTGTGGCGATGACTCTATCCAGCGGGTGCTGATCCAGAGTATCGTGTGTATCGGGAGCATCTGGTCGAGGCAATATATGAGTATTACGCTAAAGCCACTCTACACCACAGTACACCTTCCGACGCTCACACTCGTTCTACTAAGGGTGGCCTTGCTTCTACGCCATCTCAGGCAGTTCAGTTTGCTGCATTCGAAGCTCTTGTAGACTTGCGCTACAACGAGGTTCGCATGCACACCCACCCAGGTCTTTTCTTTTACCCATCTCTGCACGAGAATGGGCGTATCCGCTTTCCTGTGATTAATCCGACGTGCGATCGTCCCACTAGCCACCATTCTCACTATATGATTGCCAGTTATCTCTTGAACTGTGAGTTAGCTCGGGAACTAGCACGCACCCGGACAGCCCTCGCTGCTGCTCGCACCAGGAACCCTCTTCCCACTGTCATCTACAACTCCAGTTTCTTCCGTCTCCGTTTCCCCGGTGACTCCGCGGGGTATCGTTAACCCTCTGACGGTGGCCCCTCGTAGTGCTCCTGCTACGTGGTCGTCCCTTACCGCTACTCCTACAGCCCCTATGCTTAGTTCTCATCCCGCACCCGTACTTGAGGGAGAGCCCTCGAGCCAGCGCCGTCGCGTCTCTCTTAACTCGGAGGTCTCTGCTATCAGTTCAGGATCAGGATCCGGCAGAGGAGAGGAGCCCGCAGCAGCGCAGTCCAAGCAGTAGATCGTTCACTCTAGTTCTAAGTATAATGTATGGGTGTACCCGCACGGGTCATGTTGTTCATTTCATGTATGAGTGTAGCAGAACCGTTGTAATGTTTACTTTCCTGCTGAGTCTATGTATAATTATGTTGGAACCTTTTTATTCGTTTTGGATTTCTCCTGCTATTTTTTTCTAGGATTTGTCAATGGCTTTTCTCCCATTTTGGATTTTTCTCATCACAGTTGCAATGTATTGGGAAAACAAATAATAGAATGACGCGTGGAGGCAGCAGCGGCCAAGCTTGCGAGGATGTTCCTGTACGTCGCTCTGCAAGGCAGGCAGGACATTCCCCCGAGCCATACCAGTCACCTCCGCCTCCGCCACCTCATCCACCTTCCACTGAGCAAATCATGAGAATGTTTGAAGAAAGAAGGAGCAACGATCTGTTGGAAATACTAAAAAGTGTACAAGTCATGGTTGGACAGAATGGAAATCAAAATGGCCATCACTCCAAGCTATCCGATTTTCAGTGAACCAAACCCCCCAGTTTCAGTCAAGCCATTGACCCATTGGACGCCGATGACTGGTTAAGGGCTATTGAGAAGAAGCTAGAAATTGCTCGCACCGAAGAAGGAGACAAGGTTCCATTCACGACGCGTTATCTCGAAGGAGCTATTGCTATATGGTGGGATAATACTAAGGCCATGTGGCCCGCGGACGAGGAAATTTCTTGGAATAGATTTAAGGATCATTTCCGCAAGTATTATATTCCCACCGGGATTTTGAAGATCAAGCAGCGCGAATTCCTCGCCCTCATTCAAGGCAGCATGACAGTCAATGAGTACCTGAATGAATTCAATCATTTGGCCCGGTACTCGCTCCACGATGTGGCCACAGAACGGAAGATCGACAGATTTCTTGGAGGACTAAATTAGCATCTCAGGTGCACCCTCAGCATGCTTGATTTTCTAGACTTCATGACCTTGGTAAACAAGGCAATCATCACAGAAAAAGAACACAAGCTCCTACACAACGTCAAGCCAGCTATTACTGACCACAAGCGCAAATTCGAGCCGAAGAAAGAGGTGCAACCGATGCAAAAAGCTCGTATTTGGCAACAGACTCAGGTTGAGTACAAACCCAACTGGCAGCAGAATGTCAACAAGAACAACACTCAAGTCAAGAATATCATGGCCAGTCCAGTACGTGAAGATTGTAAGCGCAGCAATTCCTGCTTCAGTTGTGGGCAAACCGGACATTACGCCCGATAGTGCCCCAAGAACAACAAGCCAGCCACTCCATTCCAACCGCGAGTCAACTACATGGAGCAGTGTTCCACCCCAGATGTGACCCAGGGGCAAATTCACCACATCTCCGCGAACGAAGCCCACGGGGACCCAGAAGGCGTCATTGGTATGTTTCTTGTTAATGACATACCCGCTATAATTTTATTTGACTCTAGGGATTCCCACTCTTTTATTTCTCGGAGTTTTGCTGCCCAAAACAATTTTCCTTGCTTGGTTTTGGGAAAACACATGCTGGTACAATGCTCCGAAGCAATCTCGTCTGCCGCAATTTGGTAATTGACATCAAGGGCATTAAGTTCCCGACATCTCTGATTATCCTCGACTCCAATAAGTTGGACATTATTTTGGGCATGAATTGGTTAACCCAATACCAAGTGTGCATCAACTGTGCGACCAGAGAAGTTACTCTAAAAAATACGGAAGGTCACATCATAAGCTTTTATGCCCGCAAGCGCATACCCAGCAAGGATATGGTTTTCACCGCCGTGCCAGAAGAAGTTTAATTAATTCCGATGGTCAGCGAGTATCTAGATATATTCCCAGAAGAATTGCCACACATGCCACCAGATAGGGAATTGGAGTTTGCAATCGACTTGGTGCCTGGAACCACTTCGATACACAAGAAATATTATCGGATGCCTTCATCAGAATTGGTGGAATTGAAGAAACAACTAGACGAGATGCTGCAAAAAGGATACATCCGCCCAAGCTCTTCACCATGGGGATCCCCAACGATCTTCGTGGACAAAAAGGATGGTAGCCTACGAATGTGCGTGGACTACCGGCAGCTAAATGAAGTCACCATCAAAAACAAGTATCCACTACCCAAGATTAACGATCTATTCGATCAACTTAGTGGGGCCAAAGTACTCTCAAAAATTGATTTGAGGACCGGATATCATCATCTTAAGATAAAGAAGAAGGATATTCCCAAGACCGCGTTCACCACTCGGTACGGTCTTTATGAGTACACCGTTATGTCCTTCGGCCTCACCAACGCTCCAACCTTCTCCATGCATTTGATGAACAAGGTGTTTATGGATTTCTTGGACAAATTTGTGGTGGTGTTCATTGACGACATCCTCATTTACTCCAAGAGCAAAGATGAACATAAGGAGCATCTACGCGTAGTTTTGCAAAGGCTACGAGAACATCAGCTTTATGCCAAGTTCAGTAAATGTGAATTTTGGCTTCCACAAGTGGGATTCCTAGGGCATGTCCTCTCGGCGGAAGGAATCTCCATGGACCCAAGTAAGGTGAAGGATGTACTTGATTGGTCCGCACCCACAACCGTCTCAGAAATCCGGAGTTTCCTTGGACTAGTCGGATATTATCGCCGTTTTATCGAAGGATTCTCCAAGATTGCCAAGCCAATGACTGAGCTCCTCAAGAAGGATAATAAGTTTGAATGGACGGCGGACTGCGAAAAGAGTTTCAATGAGTTAAAAGTCAGGCTAACATCAGCTCCGGTATTGACACTCCCAGACATTTACAGCAGTTTTGATGTCTACTATGACGCATCCAGAAAAGGATTGGGATGTGTACTTATGCAAGATGGAAAAGTCGTGGCTTATGCATCCCGGCAACTGCGGCAAGATGAAGGGAATTATCCTACTCATGATTTGGAATTGGCCGCAGTGGTGCACGCTTTGAAGATCTGGAGGCACTACCTGATTGGAAAGAGGTGTCAAATATTTACCGACCACAAGAGCCTCAAGTATATATTCACTCAGCCAGACTTGAACCTTCGACACCGAAGATGGCTCGAGCTGGTTAAAGACTACGACCACGGGATAAATTATCACCCGGGCAAAGCTAACGTAGTGGTTGATGCCCTCAGCCGCAAACCAGCCAACATTAACACTCTCCTGAATTTATTGCCTCCTGAGCTTTATGAAGAAATCACTCAATTCAATTTTGTGATCACCGATGCCAGTCTTGCCAATGTATTGAAAGTTACCCCTACTCTTGAAGCAGAAATCCACAATGCTCAGACCAATGACAAGCTATTAAAAATATATGCCCAGAAAATGCAAAAAGGGCATGCAATTGGTTTCTCTTGGGATCAGCATGGTACGCTAAGGTTCCGAGGGAGGATTTGCGTACCCAAGGTGGAAGGTCTGAAGCGGAAGATATTGGCAGAAGCACATGAAGCGCCATACTCAATTCACCCAGGTGGTACCAAGATGTATGAAGACCTTCGTCAGGTATTCTGGTGGGATGGAATGAATAAAGACATAGTGTACTTTGTGGCATGTTGTGATACCTGCAACAAGGTAAAGGCGGAACACCAAAAACCCGCCGGACTCCTCCAATCCCTGCCAGTGTCCCAATGGAAATGGGACGATATCTGCATGGACTTCATCACCAGACTACCAAGGTTTCATCGAGGAAATGACGCCATATGGGTCATAGTGGAGACCCTAACCAAGGTGGCACATTTCCTTCCTATACGGACCGCCTACCATGCCAATCAACTTGCGCAACTGTATGTATCGCGAATTGTGAGTCTGTATGGAGTACCCAAGACTATCACTTCCGACCGGGGATCTCTCTTCACCTCCGCATTTTGGTCCCGACTCCATCAAGCCTTGGGGACCGCTTTGAAATACAACACGACTTATCATCCTCGGACAGATGGGCAAACGGACGAGTAAATCAAATACTTGAAGATATGCTTCGAGCATGTGTGTTGGCCCAAGGAACCAAGTGAGAAGACTGTCTACCTTACGACGAGATTTCCTACAACAACAGTTTCCAGACTAGCTTAAAGATGCCACCTTATGAAGCCCTGTATGGCCGGAAATGCCGCACTCCTTTGAACTGGTCTCAAACCGGAGATAGCCGTATTTTCGGACTGATTTACTGCTTGAAGCGGAGAAGCAAGTCAGAGAAATCCAAGACCAACTGCAACTGGCCAAATCGTGACAGAAGAGCTATTATGATGCCAAACACCGCCAGATTAGCTTCGAACCAGGAGAACACGTGTATCTCCGAGTCACCCCTATGAAAGGAGTCAAGAGGTTTCAGACCCGCGGAAAATTAGCTCCCCGATACATCAGTCCGTTCCTGGTCATGGCCAAAGTCGGAGCAGTGGCATATCAGTTGAAATTGCCACCAGAACTGTCAGAGGTACACAATGTGTTTCATATCTCACAGCTAAGAAGCTGCATTTCGCCCCCGGAGAAAAGGACTGATATGGCAGAAATAGAATTCGCTAAGGACTTGACATATGAGGAAAGTCCAATCATGATCTTGGATCAGACAGCCAGGGTCACCCGCAGCAAAGAAATAAGGTTTTATAAAGTTCAGTGGGAACATCAAACCGAGGAAGAAGCAACCTGGGAAAGAGTGGAATTTTTAAAGACTGCATACCCAGAATGGTTTTTCCAAGCAACCGAATCTCGAGGACGAGATTCATCCTAAGTGGGGGAGGTTTGTGATAGCCTAGATTTTGCCCCCTCTCTTTTTCCGGACTTGTCTTCTCTCTGTTTCCGAACATGATTTCTGTTTTGCTTTGATTTGGGTTTTAGGATCATTTCAGATGGACTTGTCACTTGGTCCTATCCTTGACTTTCAGCCAAGTGGCCTATCTCAACATTTCTTCTCTGATAAAACCCAAAAATCACCCTAGGAATATTTTCCATAAAGGAAAAATATTCATTTTCTCTTCATAAGCCTACTTTGGAGACTAGTGCTCCAAAGCAACCCTCATTTTTCTTGCTCCAAAAATCCTGAGATAATTCCTGAATTTTCTTAGGACCTTGGCACACCTTCCCATGCAAAAATATTGCATCACTTTTTGTAATATTTTTGCTATAGAAAATCATTTCCATTCTGGACCAGAAATGGACTTTGTACAACAAGTGCATTTTTCCTTGAGTGTTTGGCCTTGAACCTTCTTGAGCTTAAACACCCTCCTAAGAAACCCTAAACCCCAGGAGATCAACCCTAATGCCATTCTAGAAGCTTACTTAACTTGGCGACCAAGTTTCTGATCAGAAACTTGCCAACAAGGTTTAGTCACATCATGTCGGCCTGGGCATGAGCCATCACCCCTCTTAGACCTAACACTACAGGGTCGATAGCGTAGACATGGTTTGACAACACCGGGGCGTCGTCTTGCCCATGCCAGGGCGGTGACCGTGTGAAGACACGGTGCCTGGCATGCAGTTGACGCGCTCTGGCTGGCGCCTTCTCCTCTGTTTCGCGTGTGATCGATCCAGAGCTCGCCGACGACTGTCGCGCCGCGCCACCACCCCCGACCCATCACCCTTGAGTACTCCCTAGCGCTCGGCGATGCCGGAGCCGCCGCAGCGAGCCCGGGCACGTCGTGGCCAAAACGCCATAGTGCGCGCTTGTCCCTTTCCCCCACCGCCTCCTATGCTCGTCTGCGAGTGTAGGCACGCTCCGGGGTCGACGCTGAGTGCTTGTCCCCCCAGTTGGAGCTTCTCGTCGACGTTTGCCGCGTGTCCAGAGCACTCCGGCGGCGACACGTCCCCCCCTTGCTCCGGCTATATATAGCCCCCTCCTCGCTTCACTAGCCATTCACCACTCCACACCAGCCCCACGAGCACGCAGACAGGCCACAACTCGATCGGGCAGGCCTCTGGCCGTCGCCACGACCCAAGAACTCCGGTGACCTCCTTCGTCCAGCCGCCGCACCCCAGTGCCTCTCGAGCTCAAGAAACTGCTCAGGCGGGGAATTGGGAGGTTGGTGGTGCTACCCGGACTGCACCAAGCCCTCGAAGCCGCCCCTAGCTATCGTCTCCTTCCCCTCCGGCGAACTCCGTCTGCCACCGCAGCTTGCGAGCTCAACCGCGGGCAGCTCCTACCACCCCAAGCCAAGCCACGGGTACGAGCAGGTGCGCCAAGAGCCACGCTTCAATCCTATCCTTCTAGCTTAGCACCAAACCCCCTCGTCGCCGGCATGCGCTCTGGCGAAGCCCCGCCTCTCTCTCATCTCGCTCTCTTTCTCTCTCTCCTCACACGCGGGACCCACCTGTCGGTCTCACCACTCGCGCCCCAAGAGGTACGAGTGGAGGCGTATTTCTTGTTAACGTCTTCGACGTCACCGCCCTGGTTATTTGTTAATTCAAATTTTATTTAGAAATTTGACTAAACTTTGACCAGCCACCATTTCTAAACCATAAGTCCAAATGATTTGATTCTTTTTGCATTGTCTTCGTCTCAGAAAGCTCTAGCAGCACACCCAAGGGTGAAATTTTCCTTGTTGTCTAGAATTTCTAGTGAATTTCAGAATGCATTTTGATATTTGTTTCTGTGGTTTTAAAATCTTTTCAGAAGGAGAAACTTGTCTTGAAGCAAACCAAGAGGGTTGTGATCCTCCTCTGCACTAAGGCAAGCCACACCAACATTTGGATGGTGTTATTTCAATATCTATGATTTTCTACTTGATGATGACCTTTTATTTGCATTAAAAAGTTAATAAATAAATTTTGGTTAATTGTAGCAACTTTATTCTGTTGAATATGCTTGTTTTATGATACTGGTTGAATGCATATAATTGTTTGACTAGTAGAGTAAGATTTTTCCATTAGAGATGTACTATGTAAGTGTAGGATAGATATTGTACGTAGTGATATTTTACTTAGATAATGACCTAATAAAAACATTGCTGGATAATAAAAATGAGTTGAAACCAGAGAAGAACTTGAGTATGGAAAGATATTAATGTGAAAAGTTTGATCCATAGCTATGAGTGTTTGTTTTGTATGACGAGTAGTTGCATGTTTTTGCATTATGTCATGATCTTGATAAAAGTTTTAACAAAGTAAAACTTGATTAAGTTCAACTTGAATATGATGTTGATCACATCATGGTGCCACTGAATCGAGTTTATATTCAGTGCGACCACGCTTACCTTGTGGGAAGGTCTTGACCCGGCCCTTTGTTGTGCCTCTCACCAGTGCCTCCCGCGAGGGAAGGTTATGGGCATGCATTGAAGGAAATATGCCCTAGAGGCAATAATAAAGTTATTATTTATTTCCTTATATCATGATAAATGTTTATTATTCATGCTAGAATTGTATTAACCGGAAACTTAATACATGTGTGAATACATAGACAAAACAGAGTGTCCCTAGTATGCCTCTACTAGACTAGCTCATTGATCAAAGATGGTTATGTTTCCTAGCCATAGACATGAGTTGTCATTTGATCAACGGAATCACATCATTAGGAGAATGATCTGATGGACAAGACCCATCCGTTAGCTTAGCACTATGATCGTTTAAGTTTTACTGCTATTGCTTTCTTCATGACTTATACATGTTCCTATGACTATGAGATTATGCAACTCCCGAATACCGGAGGAACACTTTGTGTGCTACCAAACGTCACAACGTAACTGGGTGATTATAAAGGTACTCTACAGGTGTCTCCGAAGGTACTTGTTGGGTTGGCTTATTTCGAGATTAGGATTTGTCACTCCGATTGTCGGAGAGGTATCTCTGGGCCCACTCGGTAATGCACATCACTATAAGCCTTGCAAGCATTGCAGCTAATGAGTTAGTTGCGGGATGATGTATTACGGAACGAGTAAAGAGACTTGTTGGTAACGAGATTGAACTAGGTATTGAGATACCGACGATCGAATCTCGGGCATGTAACATACCGATGACAAAGGGAACAATGTATGTTGTTATGCGGTTTGACCGATAAAGATCTTCATAGAATATGTGGGAGCCAATATGAGCATCCAGGTTCCGCTATTGGTTATTGACCGGAGACGTGTCTCGGTCATGTCTACATAGTTCTCGAATCCGTAGGGTCCGCACGCTTAAGGTTTCGATGATAGTTTTATTATGAGTTTATGAGTTTTGATGTACCGAAGGAGTTCGGAGTCCCGGATGAGATCGGGGACATGACGAGGAGTCTCAAAATGGTCGAGACGTAAAAATCGATATATTGGACGACTATATTCGGACATCGGAAAGGTTCCGAGTGATTCGGGTATTTTCGGAGTACCGGGGAGTTACGGGAATAGAGGAGAGAGGCCAAAAGGAAGGAGGCGTGCACCCCCCTTCTGGTCCGAATTGGACAAGGGGTGCAGCCCCCTTTTCCTTCTCCCTCTCCCCCTCTTTCCTTCTCTCCTACTCTGGAAAGGAAAGGGGAATCCTACTAGGACTTGGGAGTCCTAGTAGGACTCCCCACACTTGGTGTGCCCCTCTAGGGCCGGCCTCTCCCTCCCTCCTTTATATACGGGGGCAGGGGGGCACCTCTAGACACAACAATTGATCTCTTGATCTCTTAGCCGTGTGCGGTGCCCCCTCCACCATAGTTCTCCTCGATAAATATTGTAGCGGTGCTTAGGCGAAGCCCTGTGACGGTAGAACATCAAGATCGTCACCACGCCGTCGTGCTGACGGAACTCTCCCTCGACACTCGGCTGGATCGGAGTTCGAGGGACGTCATCGAGCTGAACGTGTGCTAGAACCCGGAGGTGCCGTAGTTTCGGTGCTTGATCGGTCGGGCCGTGAAGACGTACGACTACATCAACCGTGTTGTTCTAACGCTTCCGCTTTCGGTCTACGAGGGTACGTAGACTCACTCTCCCCTCTCGTTGCTATGCATCTGGTAGATAGATCTTGCGTGATCGTAGGAAAATTTTAAAATACTACGTTCCCCAACAGTGGCATCATGAGCCAGGTCTATGCGTAGATGATATGCACGAGTAAAACACAAGTGAGTTGTGGACGATACTAGTCATACTGCTTACCAGCATGTCATACTTTGATTCGGCGGTATTGTTGGATGAAGCGGCCCGGACCGACATTACGCGTACGCTTACGCGAGACTGGTTCTACCGACGTGCTTCGCACACAGGTGGCTGGCGGGTGTCAGTTTCTCCAACTTTAGTTGAATCAAGTGTGGCTACGCCCGGTCCTTGTGAATGTTAAAACAGCACATACTTGACAAAATATCGTTGTGGTTTTGTATGCGTAGGTAAGAACGGTTCTTGCTAAGCCCGTAGCAGCCACGTAAAATTTGCAACAACAAAGTAGAGGACGTCTAACTTGTTTTTGCAGGGCATGTTGTGATGTGATATGGTCAAGACATGATGAGTTATACGATTTTGTATGAAATGATCATGTTTTGTAAAGTTATCTGCAACTGGCAGGAGCCATATGGTTGTCGCTTTATTGTATGAAATGCAATCGCCATGTAATTGCTTTACTTTATCACTAAGCGGTGGCGATAGTCGTAGAAGCAATAGTTGGCGAGACGACAACGATGCTACGATGGAGATCAAGGTGTCGCGCCGGTGACGAAGGTGATCATGACGGTGCTTTGGAGATGGAGATCAAAAGCACAAGATGATGATGGCCATATCATGTCACATATTTTGATTGCATGTGATGTTTATCTTATTATGCTTCTTATTTTTGCTTAGAACGACGGTAGCATTATAAGATGATCCCTTACTAAATTTCAAGGTATAAGTGTTCTCCCTGAGTATGCACCGTTGCGAAAGTTCGTCGTGCCAAGACACCACGTGATGATCGGGTGTGATAAGCTCTACGTTCAAATACAATGGGTGTAAGCCAGTTTTGCACACGCAGAATACTCGGGTTAAACTTGACGAGCCTAGCATATGCAGATATGGCCTCGGAACACTGGAGACCGAAAGGTCGAGCGTGAATCATATAGTAGATATGATCAACATAAGATGTTCACCATTGAAAACTACTCCATCTCACGTGATGATCGGACATGGTTTAGTTGATTTGGATCACGTGATCATTTAGATGACTAGAGGGATGTCTATCTAAGTGGGAGTTCTTAAGTAATATGATTAAATTGAACTTTAATTTATCATGAACTTAGTCCTCGTAGTATTAGCATATCTATGTTGTAGATCAATAGCTCGCGATGTTGCTCCCCGTTTATTTTTTATATGTTCCTAGAGAAAACTAAGTTGAAAGATGTTAGTAGCAATGATGCGGAATTGTTCCGTGATCTGAGGATTATCCTCATTGCTGCACAGAGAATTATGTCCTTGATGCACCGCTAGGTGACATACCTATTGCAGGAGCAGATGTAGACGTTATGAACGTTTTGACAAAAGCTCGGTATGATGACTACTTGATAGTTTAAGTGCACCATGCTTTATGGCTTAGAACCGGGACTTCAAAAACGTTTTGAACGCCACGGAGCATATAAAATGTTCCAAGAGTTGAAATTAGTATTTCATACTCATGCCCGTGTCGAGAGGTATAAGACTTCTGACGGTACTTTGCCTACAAGATGGCGGAGAATAGCTCAACCAGTGAGCATGTGCTCAGATTGTCTGGGTACTACAATTACTTGAATCAAGTGGGAGTTAATCTTCTAGATAAGATAGTACTCCCTCCGTCCCAAAATAAGTGACTCAAAAATGACTCAACTTTGTACTAACTTTAGTACAAAATTGAGTTACTTTTGAGTCACTTAATTTGGGACGGAGGGAGTAATTGACAAAGTTCTCTAGTCACTATCACCAAGTTAGTAGAACTTCGTGATGAACTATAATATGCAAGGGATGACGAAAGGAATTCCCGAGCTCTTCGCAATGCTGAAGTCGGCGAAGGTAGAAATCATGAAAAAGCATCAAGTGATGATGGTTAACAAGGCCGCTTGTTTCAAGTAAAGGGCAAAGGGATAGAAGGGGAACTTCAAGAAGAATGACAAGCAAGTTGTCACTCCCGTGAAGAAACCCAAAGCTAAAACTCAAGCCTGAAACTAAGTGCTTCTACTGCAAAGGAAATGGTCACTGGAAGTGGAACTGCCCTAGATACTTGGCGGATAAGAAGGATGGCAAAGTGAACAAAGGTATATTTTGATATACAGATTAATGATGTGTACTTTACTAGTGTTCATAGCAACCCCTGGGTATTTGATACCGGTTCAGTTGCTAAAATTAGTAACTCGAAACGAGAATTGCAAAATGAACAGAGACTAGTTAAAGGTGAAGTGACGATGTGTGTTGGAAGTGGTTCCAAGATTGATATGATCATCATCGCACACTCCCTATACTTTCGGGATTAGTGTAAAACCTAAATAAATGTTATTTGGCATTTGTGTTGAGCATGAATATGATTTGATCATATTTGTTGCAACACGGTTATTTATTTAAAGTCATAGAATAATTGTTATTCTGTTTACATGAATAAAACCTTCGATGATCATACACCCAATGAAAATAGTTTGTTGGATCTCGATCGTGGTGATACACATATTCATAATATTGAAGCCAAAAGATGCAAGGTTAATAATGATAGTGCAACTTATTTGTGGCACTGCTGTTTAGGTCATAATGGTGTAAAGCGCATGAAGAAACTCCATAGTGATGGACTTTTGGAATCACTTGATTATGAATCACTTGGTGCTTGCGAACCATGCCTCATGGGCAAGATGACTAAAACTCCGTTCTCCGGAACAATGGAGCGAGCAACAGATTTGTTGGAGATCATACATACAGATGTATGTGGACCAATGAGTGTTGAAGCTCGCGGCGGGTATCGTTATTTTCTGACCTTCACTGATGATTTGAGCAGATATGGGTATATCTACTTAATGAAGCACAAGTCTAAAACATTTGAAAAGTTCAAAGAATTTCAGAGTGAAGTGGAGAATCATCGTAACAAAAAAATAAGAGTTTCTACGATATGATCGTAGAGGTAAAATATTTGAGTTAGCGAGTTTGGCCTTCAGTAAAAACAATGTGAAATAGTTTCATTACTCACGCCACCTGGAACACCATAGTGTAATGGTGTGTCCGAACGTCATAACCGTACTTTATTAGATATGGTGCGATCGATGATGTCTCTTACCGATCTACCACTATCGCTTTTGGGGTTATGCATTAGAGACAGATACATTCACGTTAAATAGGGCACCATCTAAATCCGTGGAGATGACACCGTATGAACTGTGGTTTGACGAGAAACCTAAGTTGTCATTTCTGTAAGTTTGGGACTGCGATGCTTATGTGAAAAAGTTTCAACATGATAAGCTCGAACCCAAATCGGAGAAGTAAATCTTCATAGGGTACCCAAAAGAAACTGTTGGGTACACCTTCTATCACAGATCCGAAGGCAAGGTCTTTGTTGCTAAGAGTGGATCCTTTCTAGAGAAGGAGTTTCTCTCGAAAGAAGTGAGTGGGAGGAAAATGGAACTTGATGAGGTAATTGTACCTTCTCCCGAATTGGATAGTAGTACATCACAGAAACTGGTTCCAGTGATTCCTACACCAATTAGTGAGGAAGCTAATGATGATGATCATGAAACTTCGGATCAAGTTACTACTGAACTTCGTAGATCAACCAGAGTACGTTCCGCACCAGAGTGGTACGGCAACCCGGTTCTGGAAGTCATGTTACTGGACCATGATGAACCTACGAACTATGAGGAAGCGATGATGAGCCCAGATTCCGCAAAATGGCTTGAGACCATGAAATCTGAGATGGGATCCATGTATGAGAACAAAGTGTGGACTTTGGTTGACTTGCCCGATGGTCGGCAAGCCATCGAAAATAAATGGATCTTCAAGAGGAAGACTGACGCTGACAGTAATGTTACTGTTTACAAAGCTCGACTTGTTGCGAAAGTTTTTCAACAAGTTCAAGGAGTTGACTACGATGAGACTTTCTCACCCGTAGCGATGCTTAAGTCTGTCCGAATCATGTTAGCAATTGCCGCATTTTATGAAATCTGGCAAATGGATAACGAAACTGCATTCTTTAATGGATTTATTAAAGAGGACTTGTATATGATGCAACCAGAAGGTTTTGTCAATCCTAAAGGTGCTAACAAAATGTGCAAGCTCCAGCGATCCATCTATGGACTGGTGCAAGCATCTCGGAGTTGGAATATACGCTTTGATAAGTTGATCAAAGCATATAGATTTATACAGACTTGCGGTGAAGCCTGTATTTACAAGAAGTGAGTGGGAGCACTACAACCTTTCTGATAAGTATATGTGAATGACATATTGTCGATCGGAAATGATGTAGAATTTTCTGGAAAGCATAAAGGAGTGTTTGAAAGGAGTTTTTCAAAGAAAGACCTTGGTGAAGCTGCTTACATATTGGGCATCAAGATCTATAGAGATAGATCAAGACGCTTGATAAGACTTTCGATGAGTACATACCTTGATATGATTTTGAAGTAGTTCAAAATGGATCAGTCAAAGAAGGAGTTCTTACCTGACTTGTAAGGTGTGAAGTTGAGTAAGACTCAAAGCCAGACCACGGCAGAAAAATATAGAGAGAATGAAAGTCATTCCCTATGCCTCAGCCATAGGTTCTATAAAGTATGCCATGCTGTGTACTAAACATGCTGTGTACCTTGCCATGAGTTTGTCAAGAGGGTACAATAGTGATCCAGGAGTAGATCACTGTACAGCGGTCAAAATTATCCTTAGTAACTGGATGACTAAGGAAATGTCTCTCGATTATGGAGGTGATAAAGAGTTCGTCGTAAAGGGTTACGCCAATGCAAGCTTTGACACTAAATCCAGCTGACTCTAAGTATCAATCTGGATGCGTATTGAAAGTGGGAGCAATTAGCTAGAGTAGCTCCATGCAGAGCATTGTAGACACATAGACATTTGCGAAATACATACGAATCTGAATGTGACAGACCCATTGACTAAACTTCTCTCACGAAGCAAAACATGATCACACCTTAGTACTCTTTGGGTGTTAATCACATAGCGATGTGAACTAGATTATTGACTCTAGTAAACCCTTTGGGTGTTAATCACATGACGATGTGAACTATCGGTGTTAAATCACATGGCGATGTGAACTAGATTATTGACTCTAGTGCAAGTGGGAGACTGAAGGAAATATGCCCTAGAGGCAATAATAAAGTTATTATTTATTTCCTTATATCATGATAAATGTTTATTATTCATGCTAGAATTGTATTAACCGGAAACTTAATACATGTGTGAATACATAGACAAAACAGAGTGTCCCTAGTATGCCTCTACTAGACTAGCTCATTGATCAAAGATGGTTATGTTTCCTAGCCATAGACATGAGTTGTCATTTGATCAACGGGATCACATTATTAGGAGAATGATCTGATGGACAAGACCCATCCGTTAGCTTAGCACTATGATCGTTTAAGTTTTACTGCTATTGCTTTCTTCATGACTTATACATGTTCCTATGACTATGAGATTATGCAACTCCCGAATACCGGAGGAACACTTTGTGTGCTACCAAACGTCACAACGTAACTGGGTGATTATAAAGGTACTCTACAGGTGTCTCCGAAGGTACTTGTTGGGTTGGCGTATTTCGAGATTAGGATTTGTCACTCCGATTGTCGGAGAGGTATCTCTGGGCCCACTCGGTAATGCACATCACTATAAGCCTTGCAAGCATTGCAGCTAATGAGTTAGTTGCGGGAGGATGTATTACGGAATGAGTAAAGAGACTTGTTGGTAACGAGATTGAACTAGGTATTGAGATACCGACGATCGAATCTCAGGCATGTAACATACCGATGACAAAGGGAACAATGTATGTTGTTATGCGGTTTGACCGATAAAGATCTTCGTAGAATATGTGGGAGCCAATATGAGCATCCAGGTTCCGCTATTGGTTATTGACCGGAGACGTGTCTCGGTCATGTCTACATAGTTCTCGAACCCGTAGGGTCCGCACGCTTAAGGTTTCGATGATAGTTTTATTATGAGTTTATGAGTTTTGATGTACCGAAGGAGTTCGGAGTCCCGGATGAGATCGGGGACATGACGAGGAGTCTCAAAATGGTCGAGACGTAAAAATCGATATATTGGACGACTATATTCGGACATCGGAAAGGTTCCGAGTGATTCGGGTATTTTCGGAGTACCGGGGAATTACGGGAATAGAGGAGAGATGCCAAAAGGAAGGAGGCGAGCACCCCCCTTCTGGTCCGAATTGGACAAGGGGTGCAGCCCCCTTTTCCTTCTCCCTCTCCCCCTCTTTCCTTCTCTCCTACTCCGGAAAGGAAAGGGGAATCCTACTAGGACTTGGGAGTCCTAGTAAGACTCCCCACACTTGGTGCGCCCCCTCTAGGGCCGGCCTCTCCCTCCCTCCTTTATATACGGGGGCAGGGGGGCACCTCTAGACACAACAATTGATCTCTTGATCTCTTAGCCGTGTGCGGTGCCCCCCTCCACCATAGTTCTCCTCGATAAATATTGTAGCGGTGCTTAGGCGAAGCCCTGTGACGGTAGAACATCAAGATCGTCACCACGCCGTCGTGCTGACGGAACTCTCCCTCGACACTCGGCTGGATCGGAGTTCGAGGGACGTCATCGAGCTGAACGTGTGCTAGAACTCGGAGGTGCCGTAGTTTCGGTGCTTGATCGGCCGGGCCGTGAAGACGTACGACTACATCAACCGCGTTGTTCTAACGCTTCCGCTTTCGGTCTACGAGGGTACGTAGACTCACTCTCCCCTCTCGTTGCTATGCATCTGGTAGATAGATCTTGCGTGATCGTAGGCAAATTTTAAAATACTACGTTCCCCAACATGCATACCCTGGCCCGGTAAGCAGACATAACCTTGTGTGCTCATTTTTATTTTTATGGTACCTTATCCCTGATTGGGACCGTTTTGCCATGACGGTGGCCGTTGGTGTCTTTGGTAGACACGAGGCCACCCAAGACCTAGCCCTGAGAGGGAGATGGTCGGAGTGGCCGGGAGAGTGTCATGACAAAGGGAGGGTTTCGTCGGAATCTTTTGGACCGCACGTATGGGAGTGCGAGGCCAGGATTCCGTAGTGTGGGTAAAGTGTGCTACCTCTGCAAAGTGTATTAAATCTATCGATAGCCGCGTCCTCGGTAATGGGCATAGCTCGGGAGTAAGTCACACCATGGATCAACTTTTATAAATAATCTTGCAAATTAAATGATTGAGACGGTGCATGTGTTTTGAAGTAAATCATGATCGTTGGAGTTGTTTGGGAATGAATTGATGTCAGGTGTGACCCGATTATGGTGACCGTTTGGTTACGAGGTACTCAACGGGTAAGCGAGTCCGTGCAACTCGGAGTAAGTATTGGTTTAATTGCATCAGTACTAGTTCTACTTGCATTGCATTAATATGATGAATTGTCTGGATATTGTCTATCATCATGTTTATGTTTGTTGTGAGATTGCAAGTACATTCAATGTACTGACCTGTCGTGTTATGCCAGCTTTCAGGAAAGTCGATTCGCATCGGAGCGTACCTCACGTCTAGGCCGTGTCCACGATGGTGTCCCTGTGCTATGGAGTTCCGCTTCGTCGCTTTTTCGCTACCGTGTAGTTTGTGTGATCGAGGCCCCGTCATGTTCATTAAATAATGTACATATTGTTCAGCCGCACCGTGTGTGTAGCTTGGCCTCGGACCCGGATGTAATATCAAACCTATGTAATCCCGTTAGGATCAATAAAGCGATTATTTCTGTACCATGTTGTTGTGTATTGCCAGAAGGCTAGATCTTTGGGCTGGCAATGCAAGGTATACCAGTTGCTCTGAGCCGGGGTGCCATAGTTCAGAAACCCATGCCTTTTCCTCCTAAACCATCCAAGAAAAAGGATTATGAGGATTTTGAGCGCTTTGCTGAACTGGTTAGACCTACCTTTTTGTGTATGCGTTTGACTGATATGCTTAAAATAAATCCTTATGCTAAGTATATGAAAGATATTATTACCAATAAAAGAAAGATACCTGAGTTGAGATTTCCACCATGCTTGCCAATTATACTTTTAAAGGTGGAATACAAAAGAAACTAGGAGATCCGGGAGTACCAACTATACCTTGCTCCATTAAAAGAAACTATGTTAAAACTGCTCTATGTGATCTTGGAGCCGGTGTTAGTGTTATGACTCTCTCTTTATATTGTAGACTTGATTTGAATAAGTTGACACCTACCGAAATATCTTTGCAAATGGCCGATAAATCAACTGCTATAACTGTCGGTATTTGTGAGGATGTGCCTGTTGTGGTTGCAAACGTTACTATTTTAGCGGGCTTTGTTATTCTTGATCTTCCGAGGACGATAGTATGTCGATTATCCTTGGTAGACCCTTTTTGAATACTGCATGGGCTGTTATAGATTGCAACAAAGGCAATGTCACTTTTCATGTTAATGGTAATGAGCATACGATACACTTTCCGAAGAAACAACCTCAAGTCCCTAGTATCAATTCTATTGGAAAAAAATCAACGATCACTATTGGAGGTTTTGAATTTCCTCTTCCTACTGTCAAGAAGAAATATGATATTCTTATTATTGGGGACATACATATCCCCATTGAGGTAACCTAGTGTCATTCGAAAATTCTCCGGTTCCATGTTATTTGGAAAGAGTTTATTAACAAGACTTGATCAACCTTGTTAATGGATTCCTTTTGATGAGCATGAGATGGATGAATTTAGAAAGCACAACCTTCTGTACCCTCCTTTTACCTTCTGTTATTTAGATTAAATAAAGCAAAAATAGTATTTTTCTGTCTGTTTTCTGAGTTATCCTTGCAATAAAAAAATACCCCAAAAATAAAAGTTCTCTAAATGCCACGAAAAAGAAATATGATTTTTTCTAGAATATTTAAGAATATATGGCACTAACAACACATCAGGGGGCCACACCACCTGCCACGAGGGTGCAGAGCGCCCCCCCCCCACCCCCCCCACCCGGGTGCGCCCCCTGTCTCGTGGGCCCCACATGGCCCCCTCCACTTATTCCAGCACCCACACACTTCGTCTTCGTCCAGGAAAAAATCCTCCCATAGCTCAAACTCGTGTTCGAGCTCATCTTGCTGCCATTTTCGATCTCCTTGCTCAAAGCTTCTTTCACAAAACTGTTTGAGGAGATTGTTTTTGGTATGTGACTCCTCCATTGGTCCAATTAGTTTTTGTTCTAGTGCTTTATTTATTAAAAAAAATTGCTTCTAAGGTGACCCTGTTCTTGAGCTTGCATGTCAAATTTATGTGGTCCCAAGTAGTTATAATGCATGATATAGTCTCTAGGCACTTGTGGGAGTAGTTGCTATCAATCTTGTTGAGTTTGGTTCATTTTTATTTTGAGTCACTAAAAGTTTCAGAAATTCTTCAGAGAAAAATGCATAGGAAAATCTACCAAGGTGGTTCCTCAAGGAAGCAAGGACCAAGGCTCGTGATACATGAGCCGTATGATGAACTACCGAGGGAAGCTCAAGTGCGGCCTTGTAAATGGCCGTCAGAGGAGTTTATGGTCCAGGCGGGCTTCAAGGAAGAATTTGACACGTATATGCGTAATGCTGATATTGAGGACTTCATGTCAGATAAGTGCCACCAGTACCACTACTTAACTGGTTCCTTTGTGAGAAGGTTTAAATTTACATCCTCATGCAATTCTCACCATGTCTTATTAGATCTATATGATAAATCTTACACTATGGACCTAGAAGATTTTAATGATGCTTGTAAACTCCCACAGTGGGGTGATGTTGGTGAACCTCGCAAATCTGAATATAAGGACTTTTTAGCTAGTATCATTGTGGGGGAATCTGGAGAAATCACACAAGCTACTATAGGGAGCATTTCATTTTCCTTCCATACATTATTTTGCTCTCTTCATTGGTAGATGCATTAACGGTAAAGATGAGGCTTGCCACATGTGCATTCCAGATCTTTGTGTCCTCAAGAGTGCGGTATTATATGATAGACACTATAACTTGGGAGCTATTGTTGGACGAAGGTTACATCTTAACGGTTTAAATGGAGATTTGTTTGGTGGAATTTATGCAACTCGTGTGGCTAATTATGTTCATATACCCATACATGAGAACGATGCAAAGTTGCCTCCCGCATATCTAGATTATAACGCTATGGTTCGCCATCAGTTTGTTGAGAGGAATGAACAATCCCTCCAGTACCGACTAATCTTTGACAGGCGTCGGACTGTCCATATTGCTCTCCCTGCTCCTACTTTCTTTGACTTTCAGGCAAAAAGGAGATATGTTATAACCAGGGAGGAGGCGAACGAGTATGAAGAGAGGACGGAGGCGGCTCGCCTCCAAGCTGCAGCTCATCAGGCAATAACTGCCGCATCGCACGACAACCCCAACTACGACTTTGGATATCCATCAGGCCAGTACTGGCCATAGACCAACTTAGGCCAAAAGCCTAAGCTTGGGGGAGTATGTATTTCTCACCGACATTACATTCATATTCACACACTCATTCTATTTGTCGGTGCTCATACTTTTTCATTGTGCTATCCATGCTAGTTTATTTTGTTTTCTAAGTCTTTGTCTTGTGTGTCATGAAAACCTGAAAAACTAAAAAATTAGTTGTAGCTTTTAGCTAAGTTTGATTTCCATGCATGTAGTAGTAGTAATTAAAAGAAAACCCAAAAAGATTTTTCGTTCTTCTTTTGCTTGTTGGGAGCTTTCCCGTGTAAATAGTTTTATTTCTTTTCTTTGGGGGTCAAGAGGAGAAGACCATGGTGAAAATGCTTAGTGGCTCCAATATGCATTATTGTTGATTTAACCAAGAGCCATATTACTTTGTCTTCTCCCTTGTATTAGATGCTTGCAGATTCCAGCTTAGTCCGATGCACTTGCACTATTATTATTATCCACACCATTCGGTCGTGCGAGTGAAAGGCAATAATGATGACATATGATGAACTGATTGAGATGAGAGAAGCTGGTATGAACTCGACCTATCTTATTTTTTGTAAATATGATAGTTCATCGTTCCTGATTTAGCTTATTATGAATGAAACATGCTTGCAATGAAAATTAGAGATCATAGTTGCTCATGCCATGCTTAATTAGCTAGGATGTTATAATGGTCTTCTTTGCGTGCCAACATGATATTAAAATGGTTGTGATGTGGTATGATGGGGTGGTATCCTCCTTTGAACGATTCAAGTGGTTTGACTTGGCACATGTTCATGCATGAAGTTGAAACAAAATCAACATAGCCTCCACGATATTTATGTTCATGGTGATTTATATCCTACTCATGCTTGCACCCATTGTTGATTAATTTTAATGCATGTTCATGACTGTTGTCGCTCTCTAGCTGGTCGCTTCCCAGTCTCTTTCTAGCCTTCACTTGTACTAAGCGGGAATACTGCTTGTGCATCCACTTCCATAAACCCCAAAGTTGTTCCATATGAGTCCACCATGCTTTCCTATATGCGGTATCTACCTGTTGTTCCAAGTAAATTTGTATGTGCCAAACTCTAAACCTTCAAATGAAATTTTGTTTTGTATGCTCGAACAGCTCATGTATCAACTAGGGTTGTCTATATCTTCCATGCTAGGTGGGTTATTCTCACGATGAGTGGACTCCACTCATCATTCACGAGAAAATGGCCGGTAATCAGGATGCCCAATCCCATGCTCAAATCATAATAATTAAACAAGCCTCCCCCAGGGCTGTTGTTGGTATGGACGGTACCCGTTGTTTCGGGTCAGCCGTGGAGTGTGCTTGTTGGTGGTGGGGGAGTATAAACTTTACCATTCTATTTGGGAACCGCCTATAATGTGTGTAGCATGGGAGATATCGAGAACTCTTGGTTGTCATGTTGACAATGAAAGTATACCACTCAAAATTTTATTCATCACTATTTTAAAAATCGAGCTCTGGCACCTCTACAAATCCCTGCTTCCCTCTGTGAAGGGCCTATCTATTTACTTTTATGTTGAGTCATCATCCTCTTATTAAAAAGCACCAGTTGGAGAGCACCGCTTTCATTTGCATGCATTGCTATTAATTTACATTGAGTATGACTGTGACAGGATCTCTTTTACCATGAATTACAATGTCTAGTCAATCCTTGATCTTCAGATGGGCTTTGCATTTATGTTTTGCGGTCTCAGAAAGGGCTAGCGAGATACCATCTTGTTATATCATATTATGATTGTTTTGAGAAAGTGTTGTCATCCGAGGTTTATTATTATTACTCGCTAGTTGATTATGTCATTGATATGAGTAAACATGAGACCTGAAAGTTATTGTGAATGTGGTTAGTTCATAATCTTGGCTGAAAACTCGAATGATGGCTTTACATATTTGCAACAACAAGAGCAAATGGAGTTTGTCAAAGTTTTTCTTTATCACTTTCAGTTTATCAACTAAATTGCTTGAGGACAAGCAAAGGTTTAAGCTTGGGGAGTTGATACGTTTCTAACATATCTACTTTTCCAAACACCTTTGCCCTTGTTTTGGACTCTAACTTGCATGATTTGAATGGAACTAACCCGGACTGGCGCTGTTTTCAGCAGAACTGCCATGGTGTTATTTTTGTGCAGAAATAAAAGTTCTCGGAATGACCTGAAAATCAACGGAGATTATTTTTGGAATATATAAAAAATACTCACGAAAGAATCAAGACCAGGGGGCCCACACCCTACCCACGAGGGTGGGGGCGTGCCCCCTGTCTCATGGCCCCCCTGACGCTCCACCGACCTCAGCTCCGACTCCATATATTCACTTTCGGGGAGGAAAAAAATCAGGGAGAAGGATTCATCACATTTTAGATACGGAGCCGCCTCCAAGCCCTAATCTCTCTCGGGAGGGCTGATCTGGAGTCCGTTCGGGGCTCCGGAGAGTGGAGATCGTCGATGTCGTCATCGTCAACCTTCCTCCATCACCAATTCCATGATGCTCACCGCCGTGCATGAGTAATCCCATCGTAGGCTTGCTGGACGGTGATGGGTTGGATGATATTTACCATGTAATCGAGTTAGTTTTGTTAGGGTTTGATCCCTAGTATCCATTATGTTCTAAGATTGATGTTGCTATGACTTTGCCATGCTTAATGCTTGTCACTAGGGCCCGAGTGCCATGATTTCAGATCTGGACCTATTATGTTTGCATGAATATATGTGAGTTCTTGATCCTATCTTGCAAGTCAATAGTCACCTACTATGTGTTATGATCCGGCAACCCCGAAGTGACAATAACCGGGACCACTCTCGGTGATGACCGTAGTCTGAGGAGTTCATGTATTCACTAAGTGTTAATGCTTTGGTTCGGTACTCTATTAAAAGGAGGCCTTAATATCCCTTAGTTTCCAATAGGACCCCGCTGCCACGGGAGGGTAGGACAAAAGATGTCATGCAAGTTCTTTTCCATAAGCACGTATGACTATATTCGGAATACATGCCTACATTACATTTATTAACTGGAGCTAGTTCTGTGTCACCCTATGTTATAACTATTACATGAGGAATCGCATCCGACATAATTATCCATCACTCATCCAATGCCGACGAGCTTTTCACATATTGTTCTTTGCTTAGTTACTTTTTCGTTGCCACGGTTACAATTACTACAAAACTGCTACTGTTACTTTTACCACTGTTACCGTTACTTCCATATTACTTTGCTACTAAATACTTTGCGGCAGATATTAAGTCTTCCAGGTGTGGTTGAATTGACAACTCAACTGCTAATAATTGAGAGTATTCTTTGGCTCCCCTTGTGTTGAATCAATAAATTTGGGTTGAATACTCTACCCTCGAAAACTATTGTGATCCCCTATACTTGTGGGTTATCAAGGAGCTTGCCATCCATGAAGACCTGTGCATGACCCTGGAGCTGTTCAACCTCGCGACCAAGTATGCCAGAGATGAGGAGGGGCGCCTCTCCCTCGTCGAGCTCCCCTCCGCCGACCCTGAAGAGAAGAAGGCCATGGGCACGGACGTGAAGCACAAAGGGGTGGCCGTGCTCGCGGCCGAACCAGAGATGAAGCGTGGCCGCGACCACCCAGAGTCATCCAAGAGCAGTGATACGTCTCCAACGTATCTATAATTTTTTTATTGTTCCATGCTATTATTTATGAAGTCTTGAATGTTTAATGGGCTTTATCATTCACTTTTATATCATTTTTGGGACTAACCTACTAACCCAAAGGCCTAGTCCAGATTGTTGTTTTTTTTTGCCTATTTCAGGGTTTTGCAGAAAAAGAATATCAAACGGAGTACAAACGGAATGAAACCTTTGCGAGAGATATTTTTGGAGAAAATCATGCCCAGGAAGCTTGAGAACCACGTCAGAGGGTCGAGGAGCCGCCCTCGAGGGTGGGGACTTGAGGCCTCCTCGAGTGGCCCATGGTGCCCTCCTTCTTCCTATATAAGTCCACGTACCCCAGAAACTCCGTGAACAGAGAGAAAACCCTAATTCCACCGCCATAGCTTCTGTTCCCGTGGAGATCCCATCTTGGAGCCTGTTCCGGAGCTCCACCGAAGGGCGATCCATCACGGAGCCTTCATCATCATCATCATCGCCCTCACCATGAGTTATGAGTAGTTTACCACAGACCTTCGGGTCCATAGCTAGTTTCTAGATGGCTTCTTCTCTCCGGATCTCAATACAAAGTTCTCCTCGGTCTTCGAGGAGATCTATTCGATGTAATCTCTTTTTGCGGTGTGTTTGTCGGGATTCGATGAATTGTGAGTTTATGATCAAGGTTATCTATGAAAGATATTTGGTTCTTCTCTTAACTTTTTATGTGTGCTCATAATATCCCTGCAAGTCTCTTAGAATTATTGGTTTGGTTTGGCCTACTAGATCTATAGTTCTTGCAATGGGAGAAGTGCTTGGCTTTGGGCTCAATCTTGCAGTGTCCTTTCAGTAGGGGCAGCAAGGCACGTATTGTATTGTTGCCATCGAGGATAAAAAGATGGGGTTTACATCATATTGCTTGAGTTTATCCCTCTACATCATGTCATCTTGCTTAAGGCGTTACTCTGTTCTTATGAACTCAATACACTAGATGCATGCTGGATAGCGGTCGATGTGTGGAGTAATAGTAGTAGATGCAGGCAGGAGTCGGTCTACTTGTCTCGGACGTGATGCCTATATACAATGATCATGCCTAGATAGTCTCATAATTATTCGCTTTTCTATCAGTTGCTCGACAGTAATTTGTTTACCCGCCGTAGAATATCGCTATCATGAGAGAAGCCACTAGAGAAAACTATGGCCCCCGGGTCTATTCTCAAACATATCAATCTACATCTCCTTTACTTTTACTGATTTTATTTGCTATTTTATTAAACCAAAAATACCAAAAATATCAACTATCATCTCTATCAGATCTCACTTTCGTAAGTGACCGTAAAGGGATTGACAACCCCTTATCGCGTTGGCTACGAAGTTCTTATTTGTTTGTGCAGGTGCGAGGGACTTGCGCGTGGTCTCCTACTGGATTGATACCTTGGTTCTCAAAAACTGAGGTAATACTTACGCTACTGTGCTGCTTCTCCCTTTCCTCTTCGAGGCAATACAACGCAAGCTCAAGAGGTAGCAAGAAGAATTTCTGGCGCCGTTGCCGGGGAGGCTTACGCAAAAGTCATATACCAAGTACCTATCACAAACCCTTATCCTTCGCATGACATTTTTTTGCCTCTCGATTTCCTCTCCCCCACTTCACCCTTGCCGTTTTATTTTCCCTTCTTCCGCCGTGTGTTTATCATTCGCTTGCTTCTTGTTTTCTCGTGTGCTGCTTGCTTGCTTGTCATCATATCTAGCACACCTATCATTATCACCACTCCCGAGAGTGGGGTCCTCAACTTTAAACAAAGGGAGGAAAAAAACTTAAAAGATGCCTGGTATAGAATTTTCAATGCTCAAAATAGATCTAATAGGAAGCTTTCCACTTCCGTGCTTCTTCGAAATTTTTATGTTGACATAACCCCTTGGAATAGGCTTGTTCTTGATACCGTTACCGGAGGAAATTTCTTGGGGAATCATACCCTTAATTCTTATAATGTCCTGATAGATTTATTCGGGCAGCTTTCCACCCAGGAAGAGACTCAAGTTTTTGAGAAAATATGTGAAGTAAAAAAGATATTACAAAAGTCTCTTGAATCGCTTAAGAATATTAGTGGAAATATCCATCGCATGAATATGTTGATTACCCTTTGCAATAAGCAGTTGGATACCCTAGATCTAAAGATCTCCAAATATGAAGGGAAACATAAAGAACCTCCTGGATTCGAGCTTGACACCATTAAAAGGGTGAAGAACAAAGATGACAATACCTAGATTTATCTTGTATCGTGCCTAGCTAGGGGCGTAAAACAATAGCGCTTGTTGGGAGGCAACCCAATTTTATGGGTTTTTTTGTTGCTGTTAGGGAATAAATATTGTATCTAGCCTATGATTAGATGTAGTTTCATGTTTTGTTTAGTGTTTGTGCCAAGTAGAACCTTTGGGAAGACTTGCGTGAAGTTTATGCGATCTTGCTGTGAAAAACAGAATCGTTAGCGCTCGCTAAAGTAGTCGTGGGATTTTACTGGAGCGTGCTTTTTGGTTGATTATTTTTGAAGATGATTGGTAGACAAATTACGCAAATTAAACAATTTAGTTTGAATTTTTTGTAGTTCCAGAAGTAGGCGAACCCTGCATATTACTACAGATTGTTCTGTCTTTGACAGATTCTGTTTTTCATGTGTTGTTTGCTTATTCCGATGCATCTATGAGTAGTATTGGAGGATATGAACCATAGAGAAGTTGTAGTACAGTAGGTTTAACACCAATATAAACAAAGAATGAATTCATTGCTGTACCTTTGAGTAGTGGTTTGCTTTCTTATACTAACGGAGCTCACGAGAATTTTTGTCTAAGTTTTGTATTGTGAAGTTTTCAAGTTTTGAGTATTGCTTTGATGGACTATGGAACAAGGAGTAGCAAAGGCCTAAGATTGGGGATGCCAATGTAACCCCAAGTAAATTCAAGATAATCAAAAGTCTAAGCTTGGTGATGCCCCAGGAAGGCATCCCCTCTTTCGTCTTCATCCATCGGTAACTATACTTGGAGCTATATTTTTATTCGCAACATGTTATGTGTTTTGCTTGGAGTGTCTTGTATAATTTGAGTCTTTGATTGTTAGTTTGCCACAACCATCCTTGCTGGACACACCTATTTGAGAGAGTTAAATATGGCCTAGAAATTATTAGAACACTCTATGTGCTTCACTTATATCTTTTGAGTTGCGTAGTTTTTGCTCTAGTGCTCACTTATATCTTTTAGAGCACGGTGGCGGTAACATTTTGTAGAAATTGTTGAACTCCCATGCTTCACTTATATCTATTTGTGAGTCTATTAAAACAGCATGGTAATGTGTTCAGGCTAAAGAAACTAGTCTTCACATGATAGACATCCCATGTCAATGTAGTAAAAAAAATCACACCAAGTGCATTGAATAGAATGAGATGTTGGATGCTTGATAATTTTGTTGAGATATGAGGATAGTGATATTAGAGTCATGCTAGTGGAGTTATTATGAAATTCAGAAATACTTGTGTTAAGGTTAGTGATTCCCGTATCATGCACGTATGGTGAACCGCTATGTGACGAAGTTAGAGCATGAGGTATTTGTAAAGTGTCAACCTTTGTGTGGAGGTCGGGGGTGCGCGATGGTTAACTCCTACCAACCTCCCCCCTAGGAGCATGCGTTGATTGCTTTGTTTTGATGACTCGTAGATTTTTGCAATAAGTATATGAGTTCTTATGACTAATGTTGAGTCCATGGATTATACGCACTCTCACCCTTCCACCATTGCTAGCCTCTCTTGTACCGCGCAACTTTCGCCGGTGCCATAAACCCACTATATATCCTTCCTCAAAACAGCCACCATATTGTTCCTCAAAACAGCCACCATACCTACCTATCATGGCATTTCCATAGCCATTCCGAGATATATTGCCATGCAACTTTCCACTGTTCCGTTTATATGACACGCATCATATTGTCTTATTGCCATGCATGATCATGTAGTTGCCATCGTAGTAGTGGCAAAGCCACCATGCATAATTTTTCATATATGTCGCTCTTGATTCATTGCACATCCCGGTACACCACCGGAGGCATTCATGTAGAGTCATACTTGTAGTATCGAGTTGTAATTTCGAGTTGTAATAAAAAGTGTGACGATCATCATTATTAGAGCATTGTCCCATGTGAGGAAAGGCCAATAAAAAAAGAGATGGCCCAAAAAAATAGAGAGGGGCTAATAAAAAAAGAGAAAGCCCCTCCAAAAAAATGAGAGAAAAGAGAGAAGGGACAATTGCTACTATCTTTTTCCACACTTGTGCTTCAAAGTAGCACCATGTTCTTCATTGTAGATAGTCTCATGCTTAGTCACTTTCATATACTAGTGGGAACTTTCATTATAGAACTTGGCTTGTATATTCCAACGATGGGCTTCCTCAAATTCCCTAGGTCTTTGTGAGCAAGCAAGTTGGATGCACACCCACTAGTTTCTTTTGTTGAGCTTTCATTCATATTTAGCTCTAGTGCATCCGTTGCATGCCAATCCCTACTCACTCACATTGATATCTATTGATGGGCATCTCCATAGCCCGTTGATATGCCTATTCGATGTGAGACTATCTCCCTCCTTTTTGTCTTCTCCACAACCACCTCTATTCCACCCATAGTGCTATATCCATGGCTCACGCTCATGTACTGCGTGAAAGTTGAAAGGTTTGAAAAGATAGAGTATGAAAACAAATGCTTGGCTGAAATTGAGGTTGTGCATAATATAAATATTTTGTGTGATGAAGAGGGAGCATAGCCAGACTATAAGATTTTGTAGGGATAACTTTATTTAGCCATAGTATTTTGAGAAGACATGATTGCTTTGTTAGTATTGCTTGAACTATTATTATTTATTATGTCAATATAGAATTTTATCTTGAGTCTTTCAGATCTGAACATTCATGCCACAATTAAGACAATTACACTAAAAAACTATACTGGTTAGCATTCCACATCAAAAATTCTTTCTTTATCATTTACCTACTCGAGGACGAGCAGGAATTAAGCTTGGGGATGCTTGATACGTCTCCAACGTATCTATAATTTTTGATTGTTCCATGCTATTATTTATGAAGTCTTGGATGTTTAATGGACTTTATCATTCACTTTTATATCATTTTTGGGACTAACCTACTAACCCAAAGGCCCAGTCCAGATTGCTGTTTTTTGCCAATTTCAGGGTTTTGCAGAAAAAGAATATCAAACGGAGTCCAAACGGAATGAAACCTTCGCGAGAGATATTTTTGGAGAAAATCACGCCCAGGAAGCTTGAGAACCACGTCAGAGGGTCGAGGAGCCGCCCTCGAGGGTGGGGGGCGCGCCCCCTTCCCAGGGCATACCCCCCTGCCTTGAGGCCTCCTCGAGTGGCCCCCGGTGCCCTCCTTCTTCCTATATAAGTCCACGTACCCCAGAAACTCCGTGAACAGAGAGAAAACTCTAATTCCATCGTCGTAGCTTCTGTTCCCATGGAGATCCCATCTTGGAGCCTATTCCGGAGCTCCACCGGAGGGGGGTCCATCATGGAGACCTTCATCATCATCATCATCGCCCTCACCATGAGTTGTGAGTAGTTTACCATAGACCTTCGGGTCCATAGCTAGTATCTAGATGGCTTCTTCTCTCTCTTCGGATCTCAATACAAAGTTCTCCTCGGTCTTCGAGGAGATCTATTCGATGTAATCTCCTTTTTGCGGTGTGTTTGTCGAGATACAATGAATTGTGAGTTTATGATCAAGGTTATCTATGAAAAATATTTGGTTCTTCTCTGAAATTTTTATGTGTGCTCATAATATCCTTGCAAGTCTCTTCGAATTATTGGTTTGGTTTGGCCTACTAGATCTATAGTTCTTGCAATGGGAGAAGTGCTTGGCTTTGGGTTCAATCTTGCGGTGTCCTTTCCCAGTGACAGTAGGGGCAGCAAGGCACGTATTGTATTGTTGCCATCGAGGATAAAAAGATGGGGTTTACATCATATTGCTTGTGTTTATCCCTCTACATCATGTCATCTTGCTTAAGGCGTTACTCTGTTCTTATGAACTCAATACACTAGATGCATGCTGGATAGCGGTCGATGTGTGGAGTAATACTAGTAGATGCAGGCAGGAGTCAGTCTACTTGTCTTTGGACGTGATGCCTATATACAATGATCATGCCTAGATAGTCTCATAATTATTCGCTTTTCTATCAATTGCTCGACAGTAATTTGTTTACCTGTCGTAGAATATCGCTATCATGAGAGAAGCCACTAGAGAAAACTATGGCCCCCAGGTCTATTCTCAAACATATCAATCTACATCTACTTTACTTTTACCGCTTTTATTTTCTGTTTTATTAAACCAAAAACACCAAAAATATCAACTATCATCTCTATCAGATCTCACTTTCGTAAGTGACCGTAAAGGGATTGACAACCCCTTATCGCGTTGGCTGTGAAGTTCTTATTTGTTTGTGCAGGTGCGAGGGACTTGCGCGTGGCCTCCTACTAGATTGATACCTTGGTTCTCAAAAACTGAGGGAAATACTTACGCTACTGTGCTGCATCTCCCTTTCCTCTTCGAGGGAATACAACGAAAGCTCAAGAGGTAGCAAGCAGTCGTCCGTTATGTGCCTTCCACAGCGTGCACATCCACAACATCAACGATTGTCAAGAGCTCAGGGCCATTCGTGAAGGGTGCATCGGCCGTCGCCCCGAGCGCATTGACCGGGGCTACGGCCGTGGAGGAAGCCGGACCGGGGGCGCTCGGACGACCGCGGCCCCCGTCAGGGGTGGCGTGATCAGCCTCGTGAGGACCGCTAGCACGATCAGCCTCGAGAGGGTGCCTGGAGGGACCAGCCTCGCGAGGGTGCCTGGAGAGACCAGCCTCGCGAGGGTGCGTGGCGGGACCAGCCTCGGGAGGACTATCCTCAGGGCAAGGCCAGCCTTCCTCCGCTGCCACCACCCAAGAGAAATGATGACCAGGACGAGGGGGCTGGGGGCTTCCAGGTGCCTCATGCCATCGCCTGCATCTTGGGCGGTGCGCAGGCCCCAGCCTCTCAGCACCTCTTCAAGCAGTTCGCCCAAGAAGTAAACGCGGCTCTCCCCAAGCTCGAAGCCACGCGCCCACTCGGGTGGTCCAAGTGCGCCTTCACCTTCAGCTTAGCTGACCAGTTCAAGTGCGCGGCGACTGTCGGCGCCCTCCCGATGCTATGCTAACCCATCATCAGCAACGTTCAAGTCACCAAGACCCTCATCGACAGCGGCGCAGGGCTCAATGTCCTGTCCGTCAAGACGTTCGATAGCCTCCAAGTGCCATACGATCAGCTACAGCGTACCAAGCCCTTCTCATGAGTGACTGATGGGTCCACCACCCCGATAGGGCAGGTTCACCTACCTGTCACCTTTGGCAAGCGCGACAACTACTGCACCGAGCTCATCGACTTCGATGTCGCCCACATTCATCTTCCCTACAACGCCATCCTCGGGTACCCAGCCCTGGCCAAGTCCATGGCAGTGACTCACCACGGCTACAACGTCCTCAAGATGCCAGGAAGCAGCGGCGTCATCACGGTTTCCTGCGAAGAAAAGGATGCGGTGTGCTCACTCGAGCGCGCTTGCCATGCTGCGGCGGTCGAGGATCCATACAATGATGGCGCCATCTACCCTCCTAAGTCCGTCCCCAAGAAGAAGAAGCAGTTGTTGCACCACGGGCCTCAGGAGAGCAGCGTTACCACCTCAGGACCCGCACCCATGGATGGGGCGCCTCCCTCCCTCGCATAGGAAGGCGCGCCCGGCGCTCCCCTCGGGCTAGGCTCGGAGGCTCTCCTCTGGAGGGCCTCCGACCTAGCCAATGTCTCGAGGGAGGCGCTCGGGCACATGTGGAGGCGTGCTTCGCCGCACGCTTCCCTCAAGTGGGCATGAGGCGCGAGGCACCTAGTGCTCAGGAGTTCATCACCAAGACAACCCAGGAGCTTCAGAAGCCGAGAGCCATGCGTGCCGACAGCCGTCCACTACCCGGCACGGCTCCCCATGCAGGCGGTGATTGTGAGCTGCGCGTCTACGTCGACTACCTCGGGCTCAACATGGCTGCATCTCAGGAGTGTTACTGGCCATCACGTGTTGATCGGTGTGAGGGCCCCCCTCACAGCTATGTTCGCATGCCTTACGGCCTGCCGAGCGCGGCTGTCACCTACCAACGACTCATGCAGGATGCCCTGGCGGCTTGCGAGGCCAGGCACGAGGCAGTCCTGGGGGAGGAGGAGCCAGAACCTCTAGGATCTCCCGTGAATCGACCACCCAACGACATCTAAGGAGCAGCTTCTTCGGCACACGTCTTCAGCTACATCAGCGCCACTTCAGCAACTGTGCCAGGTGACATTTTCCAGTTTTGTTCAGCTGGGAGCGCTCCTCGGGCTGCATTATTCCCAGGTCGCGTGGGCCTGCCCTTGCGGCGTGTATCCTTTTTGCATCTTTAGCTTACTCTGTTGGGGGTACTCCCCGGGCCGCATCATCCCCAGGCCGCACGGGTCCGTCCCTGTGGCATGTATCGCATTTTACGTCGCCTGGGTTAGCTCATTTCCTCTTATGATTTACCTTATGGACATCACCTCCTCCCTCACCACCTCTTCTGGCCTCCCTCGCTGCCTAATGGACTTCTTCTCATCCCGCAACGGGGGCTGCGCACGATGGCACGATGCTTGTGCTCGGGCCCGTCCCTGCAACGATGACAAATCTGAGAGATCGAGCTCTGACTCGCGGCCTGCCCCGCATACGTCACCTTAGCAGGTCCTCGGTGCCTTTGTCTCCCTGCGGAGTGATCAATGGCCCAGCGGTAGGCGTGGTTCTAAGTTGTGTTGCTTCAGACTAACCCACAGGAATCTCATGAGCACGACGGCACGCGGCCCTGCCGGTCTCCCCTTCTCACGTAATTCGCTTGCACGTTAAAGGGGGGCCTCTGAGCATCGCGTCTCAGGGGCTCCTACTGATTCTCCAGCCCTCACCCCCTGGCCTTGACCACGGTGTCGCGACCTGGCATACCAGCGGCGGCTGATACGTCCATTTTACATCATGCTTTTATGTTGATATTTATTGCATTATGGGTTGTTATTACACGTTATGTCACAATACTTATGCCTTTTCTCTCTTATTTTACAAGGTTTACATGAAGAGGGAGAATGCCGGCAGCTGGAATTCTGGGCTGGAAAAGAAGCAAACTCTGGAAAGCTATTCTGGACAACTCAAAAAGCTCCGAAACTTCACAGGACATCGTTTCAGAAAATATAAAAATATCTGGCGAAAGAAGATCACCAAGGGGGCCACCACTTGACCACAAGGGTGGGGGGCGCCCCCCCCTCTCTGGGTGCACCCCCTGCCTCGTGGGCCCCCCGATGCCCCCCTGATGCCCATCTTCTCCTATATGAGGTGTTTTGACCTAGAAAAAATCAGAAGGAGGCTTTCGGGACCAGACGCCGCCGTCTCGAGGCGGAACCTTGGCGGAAACCAATCTAGGGCTCCGGCAGAGATGTTCTGCCAGGGATACTTCCCTCCGGGAGGGGGAAATCATCACCGCCGTCATCACCAACAACTCTCCCATCTTGGGGAGAGTTATCTTCATCAACATCTTCACCAGCACCATCTCCTCCCAAACCCTAGTTCATCTCTTGTATCCAATCTTTGTACCCAAACCTCAGATTGGTACCTGTGGGTTGCTAGTAGTGTTGATTACTCCTTGTAGTTGATGCTAGTTGGTTTATTTGGTGGAAGATCATATGTTCAGATCGATTATGCATATTAATGACCCTCTGATCGTGAACAATATTATGCCTTGTGAGTAGTTACTTTTGTTCCTGAGGACATGGGAGAAGTCTTGCTATTAGTAATCATGTGAATTTGGTATTCGTTCGATATTTTGATGAGATGTATGTTGTCTCTCCTCTAGTGGTGTCATGTGAACATCGACTACATGACACTTCACCATTATTTGGGCCTAGAGGAAGTCATTGGGAAGTAATAAGTAGATGATGGGTTGCTAGAGTGTCAGAAGCTTAAACCCTAGTTTATGCGTTGCTTCGTAAGGGGCTAATTTGGATCCATATGTTTCATGCTATGTTTAGGTTTACCTTAATACTTCTTTTGTAGTTGTGGATGCTTGCATTAGAGGTTAATCATAAGTGGGAGGCTTGTCCAAGTAAGTACAGCACCCAAGCACTGGTCCACCCACATACCAAATTATCAAAGTACCGAACGCGAATCGGATGATCGTGATGAAAACTAGCTTGACGATAATTCCCATGTGTCCTTGGGAGCGTTTTCCTCCATATAAGAGTTTGTCCAGGCTTGTCCTTTGCTACAAAAAGGATTGGGCCATCTTGCTTCACCTTATTTACTTTTACCTTTTGTCGCTTGCTACCAATTACCTTATCACAAAACTATCTGTTACCTATAATTTATGTGCTTGCAGAAAATACCTTACTGGAAACTGCCTATCATTTCCTAGTGCTCCTCGTTGGGTTCGACACTCTTACTTATCGAAAGGACTACGATAGATCCCCTACACTTGTGGGTCATCAAGACTCTTTTCTGGCGCCGTTGCCGGGGAGTGAAGCGTCTTTGGTAAGTGGAATTTGGTAAGGAAAAATTTATATAGTGTGCTGAAATTTATTGTCACTTGTTACTATGGCTCATAATCCTTTGAGGGGCTTGTTCGGGCTCTATTCACCCCGACCAGAAGAGCAAAGAGTTGCTCCTCAACCTACTGCACCTACTGAAAATGTTTGCTTTGAAATTTCTTCGGGTATGATAGAGAAACTATTAGATAATCCCTTTACAGGAGACGGAACACTGCATCCTAATTTACACCCAATCTATGTGGATGAAGTTTGTGGATTATTTAAGCTTGCGGGTATGCCCGATGATGTTATCAAGAAGAAGGTCTTCCCTTTATCATTGAAGGGAGAAGCATTGACATGGTTTAGGCTATGTGATGATATTGGATCATGGAACTATAATCGTCTGAAGTTGGAATTTCATCAGAAGTTCTACCCTATGCACTAGGTTCATCGTGATCGTAATTATATCTATAATTTTTGGCCTCGCAAAGGAGAAAGCATCGCTCAAGCTTGGGGGAGGCTTAAGTCAATGTTATATTCATGCCCCAATCATGACCTCTCAAGAGAAATGATCATTCAAAATCTTTATGCTCGGCTTTCTCTTAATAATTGCTCCATGCTCGATACTTCTTGTACTGGTTCTTTTATGATGAAGACTATTGAATTCAAATGGGATTTATTGGAAAGAATTAAACGCAACTCTGAAGATTGGGATCTCGACGAAGGTAAGGAGTCAGGTATGATCCCTAAGTTTGATTGTGTTAAAGCTTTTATGGATACCGATGTTTTCCGTGAGTTTAGCACTAAATATGGACTTGACTCTGAGATAGTAGCTTCTTTCTGTGAATCTTTTGCTACTCATGTTGATCTTCCCAAGGAGAAGTGGTTTAAATACCATCCTCCCATTTAAGTAAAAGTAGTTGAACCTATTAAAGTTGAAGAAAAGACTATCACCTATAATGTTGATCCTATTGTTCCTACTGCTTATATTGAGAAACCACATTTCCCTGTTAGGATAAAGGATCATGCTAAAGCTTCAACTATGGTTCGTAAGATTAATACTAGAACACCTACACCCTCTGAGCAAATTAAAGTTGAACCTAGTGTTGCTATGGTTAAAGACCTCTTGGTAGAAGATTTAGATGGACATGTTATTTACCTCCAAGAGGAATCTGCTAGAATAGCCAAACCCGATGCTAGGAATAAACATAGACCTATTATAGGCCTGCCTGTTATCTCTGTTAAAATAGGAGATCATTGCTATCATGGTTTGTGTGACGTAGGTGCTAGTGCGAGTGTAATACCTATATCCTTATATGATGAAATTATGCACGATATTGCACCCGTTGAGCTGGAAGGTGTAGATGTTACTATTAAGCTTGCTAATAGAGACACTATCTCACCAATTGGGATTGTTAGAGATGTTGAAGTCTTGTGTGGGAAAGTTAAATACCCTGCTGATTTTCTTGTTCTTGGTTCCCCACAAGATGATTTTTGTCCCATTATATTTGGTAGACCCTTCTTGAATATTGTTAATGCTAAGATAGACTCCATGAAAGATATTGTTACTGTTGGTTTGGGGGATATGTCTCATGATTTTAACTTTGCTAAATTCCGTGGACAACCCCTTGATAAAGAATTACCTAGTAAGGATGAAATTATTGGTCTTGCTTCTATTGATGAGCCTCCTAATGATCCTTTAGAACAATATTTGCTAGATCATGAAAATGATATGCATATGAATGAGAGAAGGGGAATAGATGAAATATTCTTTAATCAGGGACCCGTATTGAAAAACAATTTGCATGTTGAAATCCTAGAGGATCCTCCTCCACCCAAGGGTGATCCCGTGTTTGAACTTAAACCTCTACCTGATAATCTTAAGTATGTTTATCTTGATGAAAAGAAGATATATCCTATTATTATTAGTGCCAACCTTTCAGAGCAGGAAGAAGAAAAATTATTGAAAACTCTGAGGAAGCACCGTGCTGCTATTGGATATACTCTGGATGATCTTAAGGGAATTGGTCCCACCCTATGCCAACACAAGATAAAATTGGAAGAAAACGCTATACCAGTTATTGATCATCAACGATGGTTAAACCCTAAGATGAAAGAAGTGGTAAGGAAGGAAATACTAAAGCTTCTAGAGGCAAGTATCATCTATCCAGTTGCTGATAGCCAGTGGGTAAGTCATGTCCATTGTGTCCCTAAGAAGGGAGGTATGACTGTTATTCCTAATGATAAAGATGAATTGATCCCGCAAAGAATGGTTACATGTTATAGGATGGTAATTGATTTCCATAAATTAAATAAAGCTACTAAGAAAGATCATTACCCCTTGCCTTTTATTGATCAAATGCTAGAAAGGTTATCCAAACATACGCACTTTTGCTTTCTAGATGGTTATTCTGGTTTCTCTCAAATACCTATGTCAAAAGGGGATCAAGAAAAGACCACTTTTACTTGTCCTTTCGGTACCTTTGCTTATAGACGTATGCCTTTTGGTTTATGTAATGCACCTGCTACCTTTCAAAGATGCATGATGGCTATATTCTCTGGGTTTTTTTGAAAAGATTGTTGAGGTTTTCATGGATGATTTCTCCGTTTACGGAACTTCTTTTGATGATTGCTTAAGCAACCTTGATCGAGTTTTGCAGAGATGTGAAGACACTAATCTTGTCTTGAATTGGGAGAAGTGCCACTTTATGGTTAATGAAGGCATTGTCTTGGGACATAAAATTTCTGAAAAAGATATAAAGGACTTCTCCAAAATCTCCAGGCCTCTGGCTAATCTCTTACAAAAAGATATTCCTTTTGTCTTTGATGATGATTGTCTAGAAGCATTTGAAATACTTAAGAAAGCATTTATCTCTGCACCTATTGTCCAGCCTCCTGACTGGAATTTACCCTTTGAGATTATGTGCGATGCTAGTGATTATGATGTATGTGTTGTTCTAGGGCAAAGAGTTGATAAGAAATTGAATGTTATCCAATATGCTTGTAAAGCTCTAGACAGTGCCTAGAGAAATTATGCTACTACTGAGAAAGAATTTTTAGCAGTTGTATTTGCTTGTGATAAGTTTAGACCTTATATTGTTGATTCTAAAGTAACTATTCACACTGATCATGCTGCTATCAAATACCTTATGGAAAAGAAAGATGCTAAACCTAGACTTATTAGATGGGTTCTCTTGCTGCAAAAATTTGACTTACACATTATTGATAGAAAGGGAGCCGAGAACCCCGTTGCAGATAACTTGTCTAGGTTAGAGAATATACTTGATGATCCACAACCTATTGATGATAGCTTTCCTGATGAACAATTAGTTGTCATAAATACTTCTCGTACTGCTCCATGGTATGCTGATTATGCTAATTATATTGTTGCTAAGTTTATACCTCCTAGCTTCACATACCAGCAAAAGAAAAAGTTCTTCTATGATTTGAGACATTACTTCTGGGATGACCCACATCTTTATTAAGAAGGAGTAGATGGTATTATTAGACGTTGTGTACCTGAGCATGAACAGGAACAGATCCTATGCAAGTGCCACTCCGAAGCTTATGGAGGACACCATGCTGGAGATAGAACTGCACATAAGGTATTGCAATCCGGTTTTTATTGGCCTACTCTCTTCAAGGACGCATGTAAGTTTGTTTTATCTTGCGATGAATGCCAAAGAATTGGTAATATTAGCAGACGTCAAGAAATGCCTATGAATTATTCACTTGTTATTGAACCATTTGATGTTTGGGGCTTTGATTATATGGGACCTTTCGTGCCTCTAATGGATACACACATATTCTAGTTGTTGTTGATTACGTTACTAAGTGAGTAGAAGCTATTCCAACTAGTAGTGCTGATCATAACACCTCTATTAAGATGCTTAAAGAAGTTATTTTTCCGAGGTTTGGAGTCCCTAGATACTTAATGACTGATGGTGGTTCACACTTTATTCATGGTGCTTTCTGTAAAATGCTTGCAAAGTATGATGTTAATCATAGAATTGCATTCCCTTATCACCCGCACACTAGTGGTCAAGTAGAATTGAGTAATAGAGAGTTCAAATTAATTTTTCAAAAGACATTTAATAGGTCTAGAAAGAATTGGTCCAAGAAACTTGATGATGCATTATGGGCCTATAGAACTGCATACAAAAATCCTATGGGTATGTCTCCATATAAAATGGTTTATGGAAAAGCTTGTCATTTACCTCTTGAGCTAGAACATAAGGCATATTGGGCTATCAAAGAGCTCAATTATGATTTCAAACTTGCCGGTGAGAAAAGGTTATTTGACATTAGCTCTCTTGATGAATGGAGGACCCAGGCCTATGAGAATGCCAAGCTATTTAAAGAAAAAGTCAAAAGATGGCATGACAAAAGGATACAAAAGCATGAGTTTAACGTAGGTGATTATGTCTTGCTATACAATTATCATTTAAGATTTTTTTGCAGGAAAACTTCTCTCTAAATGGGAAGGCCCTTACGTTATCAGGAGGTCTATCATTCCGGTGCCATAAGAATCAACAACTTCGAAGGCACAAATCCGAAGGTGGTGAACGGTCAAAGAATCAAACATTATATCTCAGGTAACCCTATAAATGTTGAAACCAATGTTATTGAAACCGTAACCCCGGAGGAATACATAAGGGACACTTTCCAGAACGATCCAGACTCCGAAAAGGAAGAGGTATGTGATCTGGTAAGTAAACCCACTCCAAAACAGTTCTAAAGGCAAATTTTCACCGTTTTGGAATATTTAGAAAAATAGAAAAATAAGTGGCAGTCCGGAAGAGACACGACCCGTCCACGAGGGTGGAGGGCGCGCCCCCTTTCCCTGGGCGCGCCCCCTGCCTCGTGGGCAGCTCGTGTGCCTCCCCGACTCCGATTTCTTGTATGCTACTCCTTTTGGTCGGTAAAAATTCATTATATATACTCCCGAAGGTTTTGACCTCTGTATCACGCAAAAACCCTTTGTTTTTGTTTCGAGCTGTTTCTGTCGCAGATAAGAGCAATATGTCGTCCCAGGATTCGGAGGGAGAAATCTATGTGGCGGATTTCCTCGCGGACCCTAAGGTCTATGGGGACTTGGAGCATTATGGTGGGACCACAGAGGAAGAAGAGGACCATGATCCCAAGGGGAAGGATTGGACCAGCTCAGATGAAGACGAAGTCCCACTACCTCAACCGGGGGACATGCATGTGGAGTTCAAAAAGTCAAGCCTCCCCGATAGAGTAAAGAAACCTAAGATCGAATTTATCCCTTTTAACCTCTTGCAGGAAAACAAGCAGGCACTATGCAAGAAGATATTAAATCTTGAGCAAGAGGTCAATGATCTAAAGGAGCAAAATTATGTCCTTAAACGCAAGCTAAGGAAGAAGCCATCATCACCATCTCCGAAGAAGGAGACATAATCACATGGGTATGGGCACTCCCCTTGGCAACTGCCAAGCTTGGGGGAGTGACCCCGGTATCGTATCACCATCACTCTTATCTTTACCGTTTTTCTTAGTTCGATCCTTTTGGTAGTATCTTGATCTAGTAGAATAAAGTTAGCATGATCTAGTTGTGAGCTTTTGCTTTATGACCTTTACCCTTTGTAATCGAGTCCGTGAGCTATATAATAAAGATTATTGTTGAGTCAAGGGCTTGATTTCCTCACCTTGGTCATGATAGAATAAAAGAAAATATAAAAAGTATCAAAGAGATCATATTGATCTTACAGGAAGTAATGAGTTTACATAGAAAGAGTATGACGAATAAAAGTTGTTGGGAGTTGACAAACATAGTTTTGGTCATCGTTGCAATTAATAGGAAGTGATAAAGAAAGAGAGGCTTCACATACAAATATACTATCTTGGACATCTTTTATGATTGTGAGCACTCATTAAAATATGACATGCTAAAGAGTTGATGTTGGACAAGGAAGACAACATAATGGGTTATGTTTTCTTATATCTGAAATAAAGTATATTGTCATGAATCATCCAACATGTTGAGCTTGCCTTTCCCCCTCATTCTAGCCAAAACTCCTCGCACCAAGTAGAGATACTACTTGTGCTTCCATACATCCTTAAACCCAGTTTTGCCATGAGAGTCCACCATACCTACCTATGGATTGAGTAAGATCCTTCCAAGTAAGTTGTCATGTTGCAAACTCGCTAAAATATGTATGATTTATTAGTGTGGAGGAAATAAGCTTTATATGATCTTGTGATATGGAAGTAATAAAAGCGACGGACTGCATAATAAAGGTCCTTATCACAAGTGGCAATATAAAGTGACGTTCTTTTACGCTAAGACTTTGTGCATCCAACCATAAAAACAAATGACAACCTCTGCTTCCCTCTGCGAAGGGTCTATCTTTTATCTATGACTTATAAGAGTCAAGGTGAAATTCACCTTCCCTTTTTACACTTTATCCTTCGGCAAGCACATTGTGTTAGAAAGATCCTAATATATATACCCACTTGGATGTAAGTTTTAATGGTCTATTACTGTCGACATTACCCTTGAGGTACAAGGTTGGGAGGCAACACCATAAGCCCCTATCTTTCTCTGTGTCCGATTAAAACTCCATAACCATAAGTATTGCGTGAGTGTGAGCAATTGTGAAAGACTATATGATAGTTGAGTATGTAGGCTCGCTGAAAAGCTCTTATGTTGACTCTTTCCGATCTTACGACAAATTGCAATTGCTTCAATGACCGATATCATAGTTTGTTGGTTTTCAATGAAGTTTTTGATTCATACTCGATATCATGAATGAATTGTTACTTTGGCATAAGAATCATATGAGAATATATATATGTTGTTGTTATGAGAATGATCATGATGCCCTCATGTCCATATTTTATTTTTATCGACACCTCTATCTCTAAACATGTGGACATATTTTTCGATATCGGCTTTCGCTTGAGGACAAGAGAGGTCTAAGCTTGGGGGAGTTGATACGTCCATTTTGCATCATGCTTTTATGTTGATATTTATTGCATTATGGGCTGTTATTACACGTTATGTCACAATACTTATGCATTTTCTCTCTTATTTTATAAGGTTTACATGAAGAGGGAGAATGCCGGCAGGTGGAATTCTGGGCTGGAAAAGAAGCAAACTCTGGAAACCTATTCTGGACAACTCAAAAAGCTCCGAAACTTCACAGGACACTGTTTCAGAAAATATAAAAAATATCTGGCGAAAGAAGATCACCAGGGGGGCCACCACCTGTCCACGAGGGTGGGGCCCCCCCTCTCTCTAGGCGCGCCCCCTGCCTCGTGGGCCCCTCGATGCCCATATTCTCCTATATGAGGTGTTTTGACCTGGAAAAAAATCAGAAGGAGGCTTTCGGGACCAGGCGCATCCGTCTCGAGGCGGAACCTTGGCGGAAACCAATCTAGGGCTCCGGCAGAGCTGTTCTACCGGGGATACTTCCCTCCGGGAGGGGGAAATCGTCACCGCCGTCATCACCAACAACTCTCCCATCTTGGGGAGAGTTATCTTCATCAACATCTTTACCAGCACCATCTCCTCCCAAACCCTAGTTCATCTCTTGTATCTAATCTTTGTACCCAAACCTCAGATCGGTACATGTGGGTTGCTAGTAGTGTTGATTACTCCTTGTAGTTGATGCTAGTTGATTTATTTGGTGGAAGATCTTATGTTCAGATCCATTATGCATATTAATACCCCTCTGATCATGAACAATATTATGCCTTGTGAGTAGCTACTTTTGTTCTTGAGGACATGGGAGAAGTCTTGCTATTAGTAGTCATGTGAATTTGGTATTCGTTCGATATTTTGATGAGATGTATGTTGTCTCTCCTCTAGTGGTGTTATGTGAACGTCGACTACATGACACTTCACCATTATTTGGGCCTAGAGGAAGGCATTGGGAAGTAATAAGTAGATGATGGGTTGCTAGAGTGACAGAAGCTTAAACCCTAGTTTATGCGTTGCTTGGTAAGGGGCTGATTTGGATCCATATGTTCATGCTATGGTTAGGTTTACCTTAATACTTCTTTTGTAGTTGTGAATGCTTGCATTAGAGGTTAATCATAAGTGGGAGGCTTGTCCAAGTAAGGACAACACCCAAGCACCGGTCCACCCACATTACCTTTTGTCACTTGCTACCAATTACCTTATCACAAAACTATCTGTTACCTATAATTTTAGTGCTTGCAGAAAATACCTAACTGGAAACTACCTATCATTTCCTTCTGCTCCTCGTTGGGTTCGACACTCTTACTTATCGAAAGGACTACGATAGATCCCCTGCACTTGTGGGTCATCAGCGGCTGAGCTTCGCTCGAGGGTCCGAACCCGAGGAGGCAGAGCACCAAGAAGGACGGGAGAAGGGGAGGCTAGCTTAGAGAGCTCAGGTCTGTTCGTACGTGAAGGGGGACCCCTGAGCATCGCGTCTCAGGGGCCTAAGTGGCCACGTAGCCCCTCACTCCCTGGTCTTGTCCTGGCGATCCAGACAAGCCAGCGGTGGCTAAGGTATGCGCGGGGTCGGGCCCTACCGACGCAGAACATCAAGGCCTAGTCCATCATTTCCTTCCCGAGAGTCGTTCGTATGTCAAGGGGGGCCCCTGAGCATCGCGTCTCAGGGGCCTAACTGGCCACGTAGCCCCTCACTCCCTGGTATCATCCTGGCGATCCGGACGAGCCAATGGCGGCTGAGGTATGCGCGTGGTCGGGCTCTGTCGACGCAGAACTCTAGGGCAACCGGGAAGGAAATCGCGAAAGCTCAGCCACGCGGCATCGGAAGCAAGCCAGGTGCACCGCTTGAGGAATCACCTCAGACCCGTCAAGATAAGTCGTGCATCCCATCGGCGTGCCGCCATCACCTGAAGAGTTGGTTTCTGCAGTCACGCATCGGCAATGTCACCTCCCTTTTTAGCCTCCGGAAACTTCTTGCACGCCAAGGGGGACCTCTTGAGCATCGCGCCTCGGGAGCGCTTACCGGACCCCAGGCCACTCACCTCCTGGCCTTGACCACGGCATCGCGCCCTGGCATACCAGCGATGCCTGTAGCTTGCCATGGGACTGGGACCTGTCGGCGTAGAGCACCAAGCTACTGAAAGTGTAAAAAGGAGCGACACTGCTGGAACGAGGCTCGCAAACAGGGTCTCTTAGCGAGGATAATAATCATATGAGCAAAAGCGTTACAGGTTCCTTACACGCCCCCATGGGGTTGGCTTTGATTCCTCACAGGGAACAAAAGAGAGGGATTTCGGCGGACCCTAACTATGGCTACCATCGTCGACGCCATCATCAACAGTGGGCCACGAGAGGCCATCTCCGACCCCACTCAAGTCACCATCGGCGACGAGCTCGTGCAGCTGATGCGCTCTGGGCGCGGCGCGTAGCTGTCGCCGCTCGTCTCCAGAGACTCGTCAGCCTCGGGAGAGCCGCTGGATTCCCAAGGGCAATCGCTGCTGCTAGGAGAGCCGGCGGCGGGACCAATGGCTGGCATGGCGCTAGTCGATGTGCCACCCTGACGGTCCCCTCCGGGGCAGCACTCCAGGCGGCGTCCCTCCTCGTCGAACACCTTGAAGAGCAGCATGGAGGCGTCGTCGTACTCAAAGTGGATGGCGAGGGCACCCTCCACACGGCAGACGCGGGCGACCTCTCCCCATCCACGGGTCATGAAGATCTTGCCCGGGAAGACGACCTCAACCACAGCCCCTGTCGCCGGGGCCCGGCACTCGGCGTGCTGTAACCACAGCTCAAGCGGCCCTCTCGGCAGCATCTCTTCAGAGAAGAATTGCGGGAAGCGGATCCAGGAGCTCGGAGGCATCACCGCCAACACCACTAATTCGTGCGAAGAGCCTCCAACATGCATTCGCGGGGCGGCGGCGCGCATCACACCGGCATGCTCGACACGGCCAAGGCGCGAGCGACGCTGGGCGTTGCCTTCTCCTCCGAGCCTTGCACCCAGGCATACAAGGGCAGCGAGTAGCCGGGGGGAGGCCGCTCGTGCCAAGGTCTCGTCACTTCCGGCCTCAGGACGGCGTCACGATAACAGAACGTCCTTTTCTTCGGTGGGAGCGACCCCAGCTCTTCACGAGGGGTTTTTCCCTTCTCGGCAGCGGAAAATCGTCGTATCGATGCCATGGGTGGTGCTGCAAAGCAGGGAGCAAGGAGGAAGAGGAAGAAGCGGGCGGAATGGAGGGAGAAGATGGGCAATGGGGGCTCCACCCGTCGCCTCATTTATAACCATGGGAAGGCCAGCAGTCGGCCTCCATAATCGCCGGTAATGATGGTCTTTGTACATGCAGGGACTCGTCAAATCATGCGGTTGCCGAGGCGGTGTGGGAAAGTGGAGACGCCCACGTCCTGTCAATCACCACACGTCAATCAAGGCCGCGGGCTTTTGGGGCCCGCGGCGCTCCGCACTTGGCCCTTGGCTTCGTCGTGAAGCCAAGTCCGAGCGCGCCTTGGGCCCGGGGGATACTGTCGGCGTTCTGGGAACGGGGGTACCCAAAATTGCCTGCCTGCAGCCCAGAGCATGGCTCACCCAGCGGCCTGGTACGACCCATCTTCATCAGCAAATCACTCAAGACCCTCGCGAGGGGCCAAGCCTCGCAAGGCGGGCGACGCAAGACCTCCCCTGGGGAGGCCTCACTAGGTTGGCCCCCGAGGAGCGGAGATATCAAGGCAAGGGACACCTCGCGAGGTTCGCGTGACGTGAACCATGACGACCAAGGCCAGGCGGGCGCCAGCGGGCGCATGAAGCCAGTTTCCTCTTTGGTGCTAAAGGGGCAAGCGCAGGTGAGGAGTTCCGAGACGTCAGGCAAAGGTTTCCATATCGGTGCAACGAGACCAAGACCAGCAGGACGGTAGGGCGAAGGTCACCACAGAGCCCACGACGACGTCACCACGAGAGCCTTTGGCAGGCGAAGACCACCTTTTGTCATGATAGCTTGTATTGGTTGTCCCCCTTCAAACTTAGCCGTTGTGGGATCCCTTCCCGCTCAATATTTGGGAAGAGGACCCGGGCCTCTATAAATAGGACTAGCCACCACCATAGAAAAGGAGGATCATTCAGACCACCCTTACACCCACTAGCTCACCGAGCCCAAGAACACCTCTCCTCAGAAGGTTGTTCTTCCCGTGTACTTGTTCATCCTCAGCCTACAAGGCAATCCATCACACCACACTGGAGTAGGGTATTACACCACAACGGTGGCCCGAACCAGTATAAATCCTCGTGTTTCTTGTTCTTCGGGTTTGACGGGCTAGGCCTAGGAATCGATGCGAGAGCGAGCTAGAGCGGGAGGGAGAGATCTTCATGCGCACCCTAGTGTTCGAACATCAAGGGTTAGCCGGAACCCACGATCCGACAAATTCCCAAACATTTTTTAATTTGTGAACAAAATTTAAATATGTAAACATTTTTTTAATTTGTGAACTAATGTTTGAAAATGGGAATTTTTTTGGAAACAAATATTTTTTGGTTTGTAATAAAATTTAAAAAGGTGAACATTTCTTGATTTATTTGGCATTTTCTGAAGAAAAAAAACGAAGATTTTTTGATTTACCAAATATTTTCGGAAATGAAGCGAACAAATCTTAAAATTACTTTATAGCAATTTATGAACAAAATGTGAAAAAAGGAAAAAAATAATGTAAAAATGAACAAATTTGTAAGAGGTGAACATTTTTTTAAAAAAGAACAATTTTTGAGAAAGGGAAAATGTTAACATTTTTTAGATCTGTGAACAATTTGTGAGAAAGGGAACACATACTGTAAATGCGAACATTTAAAAAAAATAAGAACAAGAACATTTGTTTTCCGTTTGTGAACAAATTTTGAAAATGAGAATTGTTTTGTAAATTTACGAGCAAAATTTGAAAACAGGAACATTTTTTAATTTGTTGAACATTTTCCGTGAATTTAAACAAAATCTTCAGTAATCAAAGTTTATTTAGAAATTACAATAATTTTTTCAAATTAGCATACATTTTTCAAAACTGTCAACATCATTTGAAAATAGGAAGAAAATTTTGAATTCTGAATAATATTTGAAATTTCCAAACATTTTTTGAAAAAAGAAAAAAAACTGGAAAACGAAAAAAGGAAACGAAAAGGGAATAGAAGAAAAAGGCAACAGTAAAAAAGAGAAACTAAAATCAGGAGGAAAAAAGGCTCCAAACTGGAACGAACGAACTGGTCGAATGGGCCGGCCTAGTAGCTTCGCTGGCGCCCTTCCCTCTGTGTGATACGGCGACAATTTGCCGCAACGCGCGGCAAATATTGATTTCCAACTCCAGGAGCACCTATTTCTCGAGAGCTCCTGTCTGACGCTTGTTAGCATCAAGCAGAGGAGCTTTTGCTGAAGGTAGATGCAGATGGGCTGGCCCATTTAAAGGTCAGGAGCTCGAGCGCGTAAAAAAATTCGCCAAAAATACCCGGCGCCACCGAGAGATCGAACCTGCGACGTCCTGCTCGGGATTTTTTTGGGGGTGATTAAGATAACAAGGAGTGCTTTTCAGATGACGTTTTGCCCAACCGCTTGAGCATCGACAAGGGATATTTTGTGTTCGACGCCCCTATGCCATGGGCCGGATGGAGCGGCTGTGGGGCGAGGACGACATTCTCTTCCGGCCCAAAAGATAGCTCGACGAGTACGGCATGTTCCTGCCGGAGAGCCCTTTCAAGTTCACAGCTTTCCATGTAACTAGACTACACCAAGAAACTATGTGCAAATGTTATTGGTATTTGTCGCCGAACTAAAAGTGTGCTGAACTACATACAATAACTAATGATGTGAGGTTTCTTTCTTGCTTGCAGGCTGGTCCAAGGATCTGCTTGGGAAAGGAATTCGCATACAGGCAGACGAAGATTTTCGTGGCCGTGCTGCTCCGCTTCTTCGTGTTCGCGCTGCGCTACAAGGATACCAGCAACTACATGACCATGATCACACTCTACATCGACTAGGGTTTCCATCTTACGGCTACAGCGAGAGGCATCATTTTTTTCGACAAAGGGTGAATTTTACTGGCTCAAAATGGAGCATCATGAGGATACAAACACAATGTGCACACCCGGCCTCTGCATAATTAAGATGTACACAGTAACAGCGAGAGGCATCATGTAGCCACCTTTGTACTCAATATACAAGTACGTATGCGATTGAATGTCCCAAGACATGGAAGTGGATCCGTATGAACATATATTTTGTGCACTACCTTTTTTTTACATTCCGAAACATGTATGAGCAAAAAAAAACATTTTTTTAAATATAATTTACCCGTATACAGGAATACTTTTAAATATGACATAAATATTTATGAAATATTCATGACATTTGAAAAATGTAATAATGTAAAAACAATTCTCGTAATTTTTTAAAAATGTTCATGAAACGAATATTGCACATGATAATTCAAAATGTCTAGGTGATTAAAACATGTTCACGACATTTAAAAAATGTTTATGAAATGTTAAAATTCTTCATGCAATTTAAAAAAGTTTGTATGAAACTTTAGAAAAAAACAAATTCATAAACCCGTAATAAATTTTTGCACGTTTCACCAAAAAAGTTGATGACATTCATAAATATGTTCAATGTGATTAAAAATCTACATTGTGTATTAAAAGAATGTAAAAATATTCATTGTGTACTAAAAGAATGTTCAGTGTACAATTTACAAAAATTGAACATGTAAATGGATATATTTGTGATGTTTATTTGAAAAGTATGTTTAGCATGTGTTTCAAAAATCTCACATCCATACGAAAAATTGTTCAATGTGTATTCTCAATATTTAACATGGCACAGAAAAACAAAATAAAAAGGAATCCAATAAAATCCGAACGTTCGGATTTTAAGCATTTCGTCCCGAATGTTTTTACGTGGCAACTTTAGTTCATGGGAGATGGCAACTTTAGTTGATAGGGGATGGCAACTTTATCCTTTTTCGTTTTTTTGTCAGAAAATTGCCATGTTTCCCTAATCTGACGCAAACTAAAGTTGCCATCGAAAACGTTCGGGTTGCCATGCTTAAATCTCGAATCTTCGGGAGTTATCATTACCGAATAAAAAACCACGCGGAACCTTACCAAAATCAGGCTAAAGTTTTGCTTACCAAAATCCCCCAACTTGTGTACAAAAAATAATGCGCGTTGTTCTTCTGAAAAAACAGAAGTAAGCGAACATAGCACTGGTATTCCTGTTTGCTGTTCATAGCGAGGAATAGGTATGCTCCGCCCGATGTAACGCCGGTTCATCAACAAATATATTTCTATTTTTGTAATTTCATAAAATATGTTTTAAACATACTAAACTAAAAAAATGATGGAATAAGTACCAAAAATGGTTTATGTACTTTGAAAGCTAAATTGTTTGAAATAAGTGTGTGGACATTTTTAAAATACAAGATAAACCTTTTTTAAACACACTGTGAACCTTTTTTCAAACATAAGGTAAATTTTCCCAAAACACTTTTTAGGTAATATATAAACATTCTTCTAAAATGTTCCCAAACTATTTATTAGAACATTAAAAAGAAAAAAAGTATGAAAAACTAGATAGATAGATATAGAGAGAGAGAGAGGGAGAGAGAGAATACCCTTTTTAGAACAATTTGAAACAATACATGTTGACATGCTTACGTGCACGCTATGTCCGCGCTGGGCCTGCCCTATTTCGGAGGGGGACATTTAAGACGACACCATATTCGGCATCACATAAGGGAGTTCTAAACGTTCCCAATTTATCTCAAGCGCCTCCTGCTACTTCGCTACGAGTAGTTGAGTACTGTGAGAAAGCCCTTCACTTGGGAGGCTGGGGCATTGTTTTGGAGGGCACTTCATCGCCAACTGGCCACATGAGAGCGAAATTCCACCCTTCTCTCTGCATCCTCTTGTGTGGGTTGTCATTTCTCCCTACAAATGGGATGCATGGACGTCGAACCCGCTGCTCATCCCAGTGGAAAAACAAGCTAAATTAATGTTTGCCTACGCGTAACAACCTTTCTTGCCATTTTCGGCCACATATTTTTCGTACCCGCGCCGAGGAAATTGCACAAACCACCACTTATTGGGGTTATTGTTCCATAAAATACCTACTATACGGGTTAGTTGCGGAAAACATCACATATTGGTATAATACATTGCAGCTAGGTCTAATCTAGGGCTCCTTTGATTCAAAGGAATTGCATAGGACTTTTGGAGGATTTGAACCCTTAGGAATTTTTCCTGTGATGCTTGTTTGATCAGTAGGATTTGCATCCTTAGGAATTTTTCCATATGATCCATGTACTTTTGAAGGAAAATTTCCATCCACTCAAACCTCTTTGTAGAATTCCTTTGTTTTTCCTGCGCTATCAAACATTCTTTCAAATCATGTAGGATATATGGGACATGCCATCTTATTCCTTCATTTTGATATTCCTATGAATCAAAGAGGCCCCTAGTGTTTGGATACATTGACGTAATTCCAGACAAATGGGTCGCACATGTAAATGCGCACGTGGCAATAAAAGTTGGCCACAACAGGTTCCCCAATGCCTCGATGTTATGGAGGCACGGGATAAATGATGCACCGCCTATGCCTTGGTCGTCCACCTTTATATTATGGAGGCACCATCATCAGGCAGGAGTCGGTGGCGGTGAGAAAGCGCGACATCTGACGTGAGTTCGAGATGACATAGGTGGTAGCAAGGCAGACCTCGACGATCACGCGAGGCTAGAATAGTGAGTGGGATGAAGGCGACCTCGCCCAATTCCGTGTTTGCGAGGATAGTTGCGCCTATCATGCCTCTCATGCCACCTACAAGTCCCGCTACGCTGTGAACCGTGCCGGACCATCACAATGCCAGACATAATCTTAAGAATTTTGTATTGTAATGTTTTCTTGGTTTAAGTGTTGAATCCCTCCAATTGAGTGTATGAGCATTGAGTTGATGCAGCCAATCTTTTTAAATGCAAGCCATGCTGACAAGTTTGCGCATGGTCTCCACAACTTCTGAAAAATATGAAGTGTGTTTGGGCAGCGGGTATGACGACTCTGCTATAGTTACTCTAAGGCTGGTCATAGTGGGGGTAACATAAGTAGTATCATGCACTTAAGACTCGCAAACGTGCTTATGTGGTGGGCAATTAAAGAAGAGGGAGATGGTTATAGTAACATAGGTAGATACCGTAACATAATAAATGTGATGCTACTATGTGTCATGCATGGCAATAAATGAGACCACCTATGATACTAATCTATGATACTATGCACTATGGATGTAATACTAGTGTATGATACTCCCCACTATGACTAGCCTAAGGGCATTTTTAACCGATTCTCAATAATTGGTTAGAGGAGTAAAATCTCAGTTTTACTTCTCTAACTGGGACCTGACCGATCCCAAACAGGCTATAGTGGAGTAAAAAACTACTCGTCCACCGCAAATCTCTCTACTTTTACACCATCGCTCAGTGTTGGAGTAAAAAATATATCCCTCTCTTCCTCTCATCTGCCTCCTCTTCTCCCCCTCGTCCCATTGTCGGCGCGCCCCCCGCCCATCCCCGCCATCCCCTCTCCTCCCAATGGCCGGACGCGGTGGCTAGAGGTCCCTATCACGGATCCGCAGCGCGGATCCACGCCGCAACGCCCGCAAGTCGCCCGCCGACGCATGCTCGAGCCGCTGTCGCTCGCCCGATCCGCCCACCCCCACATGATTCGTTGATTTCCCAGAGTTCGCTTCGCCGCGGCCGCTGACGAGGACCTACCTCGGTGCCCCGCGACGCTCATGGGGGACATGGGTGGTGGAAATCATCGACCGGAAGACCCACAAGAGGAAGTGGGTCGGGTCGTTCCACATGGCGGAGCTCGCGGCGATGGAGTATGACCGGTGGCAAGTTCGGTTCCACGGCTGCGATGCGAGGCTGAACTTCCCATTTAGGACGGCGCTGGTGCACCTCGTCCCACTGGAGCCGGGTGTGGTGAGCTTGGTGATGGCGTGGTAGGACCGAGAGGCGAGGGAGCGCCTCCAAGCGGAGGCCGCTGGTGAGGGACCGGGCGATATTCACCGACAATGGCGGGAGGTCGTCATCATCTCTGATGACGAGGTGGAAGGCGGCAAGGAGGAAGAGGTCGACGTCGAGGAGCTGCGAACCATCTTCCCCGACTACGACGACGGCGGCACCGGCCTGAACCCAACTCTCGCCGAGGGTGGCCTGACGAGGAATGATTGGCTCGACCTTCATTACGGCCTTTCAAGTTGTGCAGTTTTAAGTTTAAATTTATGGTTAATGTTCGGTTGTCAAGACTATCTATGTTGAACTTATGTTTAAATGTATGCAAATTTCAATCAAAATTAGGTTGTTTTTTTTTTTGAGGAAAAGGGCAGGTGGACTGCCAATGCATTTCAGAGGAGAAGCAAAACAAGTATCAGTTACAAGTTACAGAACATGGAATCATGGCTCCCTAAGCCCGTAACAAAACAAGGAGTTGAAGATCCTAGTCTGGCTCTGGTTGTGGTTCGTTTTCAGCGAAGGTGCTCCAGGTTACCCGATGGTGTGAAATAGCCACCTCTCGTTTGAGCAGTTGAAACACCTGCTCAGCGTTGCAGGTTTGGTGCTCGAAGACCCTCCGGTTGCGCTCCTTCCATATGTTCCAACAGTCGTAGATGGCCACCGCAAGATGGCGAGGCGGCAGGCCGCGCGCCGTGTGCTGCCACCACATCGAAGGAGAGGCAGTGTCCGCCACAGGTACTATCAGCGTTGGCTGTGCAAGCCAATCTGCAGTTAGATGCCAAACCTCCCGCGCAAAGGGGCAATGCAGCAGAAGGTGAGCCGACGATTCGGTTGCCTGATTGCAGAGGTTGCAGGCGCCATTGTTTGGCATACCACGCTTCTGCAGGTTATCATTAGTCAGGATCCTTTCGTTTAGCCAAAGCCACATGAAAAATATGCACTTAGGTTCCACTTTGGCCGACCAGACCCTCTTGAAATCAACTGCGGTGTACGCCCCGACAAACTGCTGCAGATAAGCCGACTTAACTGTATACACAGAGTCTGAGGTCCATCTCCAGCTGATCGCATCCTCTTGGGTTGACAACCTTACTTCTCGGATTCGCACCTAGAGGTCAATGAACTGACGTAGCTGCGCTTCCGACGAGATTCGTTGAAAACCAGTCATCCACTTGCCCTGATCAAAGCCCGCGGCAACTGTGACTATTTTTTTTACGATTGAGCTTGAACAGGTCCGGTGCGATCTCTTTTGGTGCTTTTCCTTGCAGCCAGCAGGAGGACCAGAAGCTTGCTATTTCGCCATTGCCGACAGTGATGGTCGTGGATGCATTGAACAACGCGACCTCCTTGGCATCGCAGGGGATATCGGAGCCCAACCAAGGTTTGTCCCTGTCGGTTGAATTTATACAAATTTATGTTTTACTCAGTTAAGTTTAAGGGATCAACTAAAACCGACCAAAATTTAGTGGAGTATAAATATTTCAGTAAGGTTTACTCAGTCGGATACTCCGCTAAATTTAAGGGATCAACTAGAAATGACCTAACCAAGCTACCACATTAGTGATTGAATGGACCCAATCGCGCGCGCGTCATGCCATAGCCTGCCACTGAACATAAACCTCGCAATCTCTCAGGAATCCATGATAGCCAAATGAATTCTCCATTCCAAAGGTCACCAAATTTGTGAGCGTCCCTTGGGCCGCCCAAGTGGTAAATTTCGGATGGGGTTGCTGTTGTGGAAAAAGCACTGGCTGCCACTCTCCGGATGCAGACTAGACTAGCCGCTGGAACCCTCATAGCAAAGCATGACACCACGTCCTTTTCATCCGTCTCACGGTCTCTCCTTCAACTCCCTTTGTCTTCCGTACCGCTGCCACACGGATGTCAAAGTCAAACAGTCGTATCCATCAGATCAGTGTGTGATAGGCACCCGGCACGTGCACCGCACCGCCGTGTTAGCTGCGCGTGGGAGTTAGCTGCGCTTCATCCATTCAGAATCGTAGAAAGTTCTGGTTCGCCAAGTCGACCGAGGTGGTGGTACCGCAAAGCTAGATTGATGGCATTAAAGCTAAGGAAATCTTGAGAACATTTTACAAGATCGCTGGGAAATCCAGGGCCGGAAAAGGAGGCGGGCATCGTCGTCGTCGCCGCCCCCGGAAGCAACCGCGGTGAATCGTCCCGGCCTCGCCGGCCAGACACACGCCGTCTTGCCACGACAGCGACGTCGCGTCGGACGACCGCCACCCATTTCAGGGAACGAATCCCAACTGCTTTTTCATTTGTCCTAGCCGAGCTCTCGACTGGTCGTTTGCTACGTCGTAGCACAGCTAGCGATCCATCCGAGCTTAACCATCTCTATCTATCTATCTGTGGGTTAATAGGGTTCATCACTAAGTGTGGCACTTAGCTGATGGAGTAAAGAAAAACTCTGCCGCTTTGTTGGAAGCAAGTGGCAGTAGGTTTACCTGGGTAGGGCGATTACATGCCCCGGCCTGCCCCGGGTTGTGTCTCCCCTGGCTCTGCTCGTCTCTTGTTTTACTCTTTCGTTCGTGTGTGTATTGGTAGGGCCAGAGCATATAGCCGACATGTCTGATGACTACCTATTCCACGTACTTACCAGAACCCATATGAAATTCTGCACTGATCGTCAGCTAGGCGAAAACGACTCTCGCTTCCCTTCTTTTCCTTTACGCAAAGTAGGCATAAAGGCCCTAGAGGGAATGGATATATTGAACCTAGAAAAGATGGACCATGGATTGCATCACCCTAGCAGAAAATTGTTTATTAGTCCATGCCTTCAAGCGATACAATCCCGGAGATTCTACGGCATTTCCCACTGTCGTACGCTAATTCCGGTTCATGAAAAGCTGGTTTGCATCCCATACTTTGTTATACTCCCTCCGTTCCTAAATATAAGTCTTTTGAGAGATTTCACTATGAATCACATATAAAGTAAAATGAGTGAATCTACACTTTAAAATGCATCTATATACATCCGTGTGTGGTTCATAGTAAAATCTCTACAAAAACTTATATTTAGGAACAGATGGAGTATTATATATTTAGCGGGCCATGTTCGTAATATTACAAGATGAGCAGTTTTAGCATGGTCCCTCTTACCCCCTCTTTTTACATGAGAGGTAAGAGTATGTAGTAGATCTAAACTGTTGATCACATTAATTAGTGGTCGGATTAACTCTTACCTTCTTACCTCATATGTAAAAATAAGGGGTAAGAGGGAGCATGTTAAAATTTGCTTTACAAGATACTTTGGGCTACAAATTGGCATAGTTGAGACAGTTTTATGTAAACCTGAGGCAATACAATCGGGAAAAATCAGAACAAAAAAAATCGGGAATTTTGTGGCTTTAGAGATGCACATATGCTTTAGGTGCTTGCAAAAATCTCATGGCGAAATGACATCCAAGTAACTCTAACAAAAAGAAAACCGCAAAAAAAAAACTCTAGACAAAAAAAATTAGTCCTCAAACTTCACAGCACTTACGAGTGCTGATTTTGTTTGTTTTGTGTGGAACTTCTCGGATGTCAAATTTCCATGAAAATTTCCAAACCACAAAAACATTTCAGAGTTTTTGCTATTTTTTATTTGACTATATTCCAGGGGTCCAATGCACCCAGGTTTAGCTAGAACTTTCCGCTTTTGTATAAGATTTTCAATATTTTTAAAAATGCATTTGGTGTAGTAAAAGTTCGACAACTACACCCATGTCAAAAACACGTTAGTAGTCACTACCTCTTTGGTTTGCAAGTTTCCTTAAGGTAGAAATAGAAAGAAAAAAAACATGATTCTTATATAATTTTTTCGATAAAGGATTCTTATATAATTGGGATAATGACATGAAATCGTCAGTGTGCTTGAGGCACAACATCAAAGAATTGTAGCTAGAAATTCAAGTGGATGGGAATTTGATTATTCACTACAATACGGTTTGCCCGGCTACGGTGAGGAATGGGCAATGACAGCAGCGCGCCTTTTGCTCGCTCTGATATTTGTAGTCATCGCTAGATTGTTCAAGAATCTGGTTTTAATTATTGTTACCTTTGATGTTCTCAGTACAATGATGATTTATCATGAATAGATTGAAAGTTTCTTTTAAAAAAAATAGAATATTTAAGCATTGTTGTCATTTTACAATGCCCACTAAAAGCATCTCCAGCCGTTGGCCATCCAGGGGCTTGAAAAATCGTCTACTGGAGGCGAACCGGCGCTAAAATCGGCATTGGGGCCGATCTGGTTCCCAACCGCCGGCCCCCAGGGTCGCCCCAGACGCATATTTAATTTTTTTACAAAACAGTAAATCCGACGATAATTCGGCAAACGAGACAAATATTCGGCGAAAGCGAACATTTTTTACATAGAAAACACTAAAGAAAAAACAAAGGTCACTACAGGCCGAAGAACTGGCTCAGCACGGCGTAGTCGCCGTCGTCGCCGCCGCCGCCGTTGTCCTTCTCCTCCTTCACGCGGACGCCGCGGCTGGAGCCCTGCCCAGGATCGCCCGGGCGGACCGGCAGCGGCGCGTCGTCGTCGCTGTCGCCGAGAACGATTACGCCTCTCTCGTCGCGGTCACGGCCCCGAGCGGCGATCTCCTCCAGGGCGCGGCACTGGCGCTCCAGCTCCTCCCGCGCCCAGTCCTGCCGTGCTCACTTCATGGCCGTCGCGTCGTCGAGGTCCGGCTCCGTCTTCACGCCGGCGACCCCTAGCTCCGTCTTCACGGCGGTGACCCCCGGCTCCGTCTTCGGCTTGACGAGGCGGGGAGGAGCCAAGGAGGAGGCGCGCCCGCCCTCGTTGATGATGATGCCGGCGCTGCAGGTGCGCCTCCCGAGCGGCGTCTCGAAGGGCTCCGCCTTGACGGGGACGAGCGCCGGCGACCCGGAGGAGTGAGAGGTGCACCGAGAGGAGGAAGAGGAGGAGGAGGACTCGCCGAGCACCCTCCTCCGCAGCCACGCGCCGCCGCTGCGGCTGCCGATCCGGAGAACGGCCGGGGCCGTCGGGTACTCGAACGGCGGATTGTTGCCGCCCTCGAGGTGCTCGAGGACGGCGTGAAGTGTTCGGCCGGGGACACCCCACCACAGGCGGCGGCCATCGCTGTTGTTGCGGCGCCGCACCACCGGCGCATTGTTGGTGAAGGTGAGCCGCTCCGCCTGCCGGCGCTCAAAGTACGCTGCCCACCCATCGTGGTTGCCGACGACGTACTCCGGGCGGGCCCATTCCTCCTCCGTCAGTGTACTTCGAACGCGCTCGATCTCCGCCTGGAAGTGGGCGGGGTTGTGGCCGGCGTCGGGGGGAGGGGGAACGGGCACGCTGCCGGCGTTGAGCCTCCACCGCCCCGGCGCGGGATAGTTCGCCTCGTATAGGAGGTGATCTTAAACACTCGTGCAGCAAGTGGCGGCCGAAGCCGTTGGCCGCCGTCGCGTTGCGTTCGACCATCTCGACGGGGGAGGGAAGAAGGGATGAGAGGCCGTCGAGGGCGAGGAAGGAGGCTACAAGATGATTTCAATGGCGAGGAGGGGGCGGCTTTTATAGAGGCCGGTTGGGCAGCCGCGTGTGTACGCGTGGCGGTCGAGGAAGGGGTCGCGTCGCCGCACTGCGTCGCCCGTAAGGAATCAATGGGAAGGCTGACCGGCGGCAGACTTGGCATTGATTCCCCGTGAGAAACCGAGGCAATGAGGACGACGAGGCGCGTCGGTCGCTGACTCGCCGGACCCGCCGTTCTTTCGTGCCGAAAACGCTTGCCCCGGCGCCCCCGAGCGCCCCCGAGCGCGCCGGGTCCGGCCTGGGTGCGTCGGCGCAGTTTCGAGTCTAGCGGGCAAAAAATGAGCTTCTGGAAGCAAGACTGAGCCGTTTTTTCGACGCCGACGTCTAAAAAAAGACATGAAGGGCCTGTTGAAGGCGTGGCTGGAGATGCTGTAAGGATGATCAGTAATACCGTCAACAGCTATCTCAATCAGATAGAATCTGAATCATTCCGGTGTTTTCAAATTGTGATGGCTACGTCCTTGAGAATAGGATAAATTTAATACTCAGGATGGCTGCGGCAGGTCCGATGGAGACAAAGACGCCTACGATTTTGTGACACGCAAACAAAGAATCAGTGAAAGCAGCATGAAGAAAACTTAGGCTTTCACTATTGCGATGTTCAGCGGGTTCAAGTTCAGCTTGCAAATCAGAAGTCCCTTTATTAGTGTTGAAAGGTGTTTCAGATGGCAGCGCCGCGGCCAGGTCGACTGGGAAGCATCGCGCGAAACTTCCTCTTTAGTATTAACTTTCTTCATTTCCCTAAAAAAAAAGACTTTCTGTACGGACGAGACTTGCATGCTCCCCTCGTGTGTGCCTATCCGTGCTCCCGCGTACGTGACTTGATTTGATTGGATCAAAATTAGGCCCGGCCCCACCCCTTAAAATCAGGGGGGGCGATGATTAGATTAGAAAGAAAAAAGATGAAATAATAGCCGTAGGATGAAGTGGGAGCACGGATGAGAGCAGGAGGAGGGAGCAGGCAAGTTTTGTCCTCTTTATACGACCTTAGCTAAAAATCAATACGTGTATCACCTCAACGGGCGTATTTGGTAGGCGCATACACCCGAATCGGTATGCACGTTACGTAAATAGATTGACTGGTTGCCTCGGTCACTATCAATATATTGGCCCGTACGAACCTTAAAGCGCATCGTTGAATAATTGGGCATTTTCAGTTATGTTTAATTCAGAAAAACAATAGGTAAAATATGATCAACATGATAGAGAGAACAATTGAGACTTGCAACTGATTGGTGAAACTAGTCATGCAGTTGAGATAATAAGCAACGAGCAACATATCCATGTCGATCACTAGTATCACTAAACCAAATGCTAGCCCTGACAGAGAGGATAAGATGACGTACGAAACAGCAGCAGAAGATGCAAGCGTGTCGATCGTCATGTCGTCGAAGAGATCGTCGACGTCGGGGAAGAAGTCGTCATTAGGGAACCGTCGTCAAGGATGTCGTCGTTCGCAGCCATGATGAACAAAAATCCAGCAGTTGTGAACAAAAATCCAGCAGTCGTGCGGAGGCACTCCCCAAAAACCTAATCGCCCCTCTCCCGTACCGGATCACAAGAGGCGGGGTTTCGGAGGCCTGTTGTCTCACTCTCAGGTGCATGTCGGGAAGCGAGATGGGGAAGTGATAAGCAGCGCAATGCTTTGGAATGAGAGGAAGAGTCGCTATTCATGCGAAACAGAGGAGCGACCTCTTATATACGCGAGAAGAGTTGAAACTGGCCCTTCGTTAGTAGAAGAGAAATCGGTGCAATAAACACCATTAAACAGACGCACTAAACACCATTAAGGAGAGAAGAAACGACCGCACTAAAAACACATGAAAGTGTTAAGTTTTTTCTCCCATTTATGCATCATTCGTTTCAACTTCTTTCTTGCATAATAAAAACAAAGTAGCCCATACATGAATTTTCCACACCACCTTGTCATGCATGAATGAGTCACATAAGCCTCTGGGATTTCCCTTAAATTATTGGAACCAATAATTCCAACAATCCCCTACCAGATCCGAGGGGCACATGAAATTTGCATGTGGTTCCCAAACATTGTTTATAATTCGTTGTGAAAGGATCGATATGGTTGACTAGAGAGGAGGGGGGGTGAATAGGCAACTAACAACAAAGTAAATTGTCTAGATATGCAACTAGGTGGACAACTTATAGGAAGAGACAATAACAACCACACAAGCAAGCAAACAAAGGTATACAAAGAAAGCTTGCACAAGTAAAGGAAGGAAATAACCACAAGTGGAGCCGGTGAAGACGAGGATGTGTTACCGAAGTTCCTGCCCTTTGAGAGGAAGTACATCTCCGTTGGAGCGGTGTGGAGGCACAATGCTCCCCGAGAAGCCACTAGGGCCACCGTATTCTCCTCATGCCCTCACATAATGCGAGGTGCCGTGATTCCACTAGTGGCGCCCTTGAAGGCGGCGACCGAACCTTTACAAACAAGGTTGGGGCAATCTCCACAACCGAATTGGAGGCTCCCAACGACACCATGAAGCTTCACCACAATGAAATATGGCTCCGAGGTGACCTCAACCGTCTAGGATGCTCAAACACCCAAGAGTAACACAATCCGCAAGGGATTAGTGGGGGGAATCAAATATCTCTTGGTGGAAGTGTAGATCGATGCCTTCTCAAGCAATCCCGAGGGAATCAACAAGTTTGATTGACTAGGGAGAGAGATCGGGTGGAAATGGAGCTTTGAGCAACAATGGAGCTTGGGGAAGAAGAGGTAAGTCTTCTTGGGGGAGAAGACTCCCTATATATAGTGGGAGGACAAATCCAACCGTTATCCCACAAATCTGCCCGCAGAGCGCGGTACTACTGCACATAAGTTGCGGTACTACCGCTCGGCCCAGCGGTACTACCGCACATAAGTTGTGGTACTACCGCTCGGCCCAGCGGTACTACCGCCCTGGGTGCGGTACTACCGCTGGTGCAGTACAAGCCAGTACTAGCCCTGTTGCATTAAAGCACCGGGCGGTAGTACTGCCGCAGCGGTACTGCCGCACGTCCTTGCGGTACTACCGCAAGGCAGGGTTAGACTGGCCGACACGGTACTACCACTTGCCACATCCGCAGATTTACGGTCATTGCAAAAACCCGACACGGTACTACCGCTTGCTCGAAGCGGTACTACCGCGTAGGACGCGGAAGTAAAAAATTACTTCCGCGCCTACTACCGTACTAGTTACGATGCTGGGCCGGTCACACGGTACTATCGTGTTCATGGTACGGTACTACCGCATAGTGCGGTACTACCGCAGCCCTGAAGCGGTACTACCGTGTGACCATGCGGTACTACCGCATACTTTGAGCGGTACTACCGCATGCCAAGCAGTGGTAGTAGTAGGATGCCACTGTTTTAGTACCGACAAGGAAAACAGCCGGAGCTCCAGAGAAGCAAAGGAAAGGTGGTGCGAATGAGTAGACGTGTACGTGTTGATTCCACCCAAACCTTTCCGAAGCAGACCCCCTCTTAGTAGTACGGCTTTCCTATGACTCAATTCCACCGAAAAGAAATAAAAGGAAACACCGTCTTCCATAGGTTTCGAGGGGCACTTAATCGTCTTGTGCCTAGGTGAGATATATCTGAAAAGCTCAGTGCACACGATTAGTCCGCAAATGCATTGTCATCAATCACTAAAACTACTTAGGGAGAAATATGCCCTTACAATCTCCCCCTTTTTGGTGGATTGATGACAATACGGGATTTGCACAAGGATATATAAGAATAGTAAGCAAACCCAACAAAGTTATAGAATATAGGTAAGCTCCCCCTAGATGTGTGCATACATAAGAAGGTGCTTTGGACTGCACATCACACATACTAGGATCAATGCTCCCCCTATATTCTACAAACAATATACTCCTTGCAACAAAGAATAAGATTCTACAAATGGATGTAAGGAGGATAAGGTGAGCACATATAAAGGGCAAGTGAAGCAACTGCTCACAACCTAATAGATAGCATAGACATAATAACGAGTTAAAGAGAAGGGTGCATATGTCTCACACCATATGAAGGTCTCACACACAAGACACAAACAAAAGCAAGGAGATAAGGTTCGACCAACGAAACGCAAATAAACACGGCACAAAACACAAATCCTAACACTCTCTCCCCCTTTGGCATTGAGACACCACAAAGGAAAAGAGGACACCTAAGACAGGTGGTAGCTCAGGCGGAAGAACTCAGTCGTCACGTGCTCCGTCAGACTCCTGCTGCTCATCCTCAGAATCAGACCACGTGTAGCCCTGTTTGGCAATCCACTCAGCCTCTGGAGTGATGATCTCCTCTGACCCATCAGACAGATCGTCACCAAAGATCTTCATTATCTTCTTGTCATGCTGGCGAGATTGCTTGTGAGTCACATGAGCCTCGTACTGCCCCTTTGCCTGCATACAAAACAGAGCCTTCATCTTCCTCTTCAGCTTCTTATCCCACGAGGGCTTAGACGAGGGATGAGCATATCCTCCAGAACTGTCCTCGGCAGCTGCCTCCTCCTCCATTGGCTCCTCATCTTCATCCATCTGAGCTGCAGCAGCCTCTGCACGGGTAGTGGTGTTAGCCCATCGACTCTTGATGCGAAGTCTGATAGGCTCATAACGAATCTACTGCGGGGCCTCAAACTCCTCATCAGAGTAAAGCTTCTCCCAAGTCTTGGAGATAAGCAGAAACAGAAAAGGACCGTAGATAGGCACTTTGCGAGAGAAAATCACAAAGCGGAGCTCACACCACATGATATGGGAGATATCAAGTGGTTGAGTCTGAGCACTGCGGGCCTCCTCACACATCAGCAACATGTCCACGAGGTATGCATGTACCTTGTCCTTGTCCCCAACGCAAGGAAACAAGGTGTTGCGGAAGATCCTATGCATGATATCCAGAAAGGGGTTCATCACCCAAGTCTTCTTGCCACTAGCAAGCGTCTTCTCCATATAGAAAGGCAACGACCGGTCCTTGTTGGCAGATTCTTCGTTGGCATGAGGGCGAGCTCCAACAGGAGTGTGAAGCCCCTCATCAGCAACCTGAAGCAGATCCATAAAGTCCTTCCATGTAGCAGTCATCTTATGTCCATTTGTCAGCCATGTCAAGTTGCGTTGCTCCTTGGGATGAAAGTGAACCGAAGCATAGAACGGTGCCACAATCTCTGGGTCAAAGTCCATCTAAAATGTCATGATGTGCTCAATGCCAAACTGCTCCACAGGATCTAGAGCCTCAGCAAAATAGGCTCGGTGCTCCTCCTTCCTCATGTGGGTCATGTCAATCCAATGTGCATCCACATAAAGGTTGTGCTTGCTCTTGAGTACCTCTGTGTAGATACGATACTGTTGCTTGGTCCAGAATAGTTCATCTCCATGGAACTGAGCCCGGGGATCTGCATAGGGGTTGATCTTCCTCCTTGTGATGAACTCATGAGATGGTATCTCCTTCATGGTCATAGTTGGTTCCTTGTTCTTGGTGGCGGTGGTCTTGGTTCTGCGTTGGGGGGAATTGGAGCCCTCAGGAACATCACTTTGGGTGTGCAGACGCTTAGACCCGGTGTCACCGCTGGGATTCAAGCGACGGACAATGGAACCGGAGCCACCACCTAAGACACAAACACAAGAACACGAAAGAAAACAAAGAGAATCAATGCAAAAGCCACAAAAAGCACACGAAACATGTAGAAAGGATAATATGTATGTGCTACGAAGTAGGTATGAACCAAGCGGTAGTACTGGTCGAAGTTTGCGGAAGTAAATTTTTAGTGTCGTCTAGGGGGTGGTAGTACTGCACCGAAGTGTTGTGGTAGTACCGCACAAGACACGGTACTAAAAAATTACTTCCGCGTTCATCACGGTAGTACCGCTCCGTAGGGCGGTAGTACCGTTATGCGTCAGAGCGGTAGTACCGCGGTCAGCCAGCGGTAGTACCGCTCGGGGTCAGATCCGAAAGCGGATCTGAACAAGAACGCGTAGAACGGGCGAACGTTACTATGGCTGATCATAACAACTTAGTAGCAACATACTTACTAGCATTTCTACTCCACTACAACTCTCCTACACCCCAATCTTCCATGGATAAGGTCAAAAAGAACACAAGAACAACATGCATCTCCCCAAAACCTAGAAACAATAAACGGGCAAAAAGAAGAGGGGATTTGGAGAGAGACCTTCATCCATGGCAAGAGGTCGAGGTGGGGAACGATCCCACCGGTCGGAATGCAAGGAGAGTGGCCGGGGACGGAGATCCGGCGAGGTCCCCCGGCGGCGTTCTTGAGAGAGAGAGAGAGAGGCGACGTGGGGGAGACGAGATGAATGGGTATGGGGGAGTTAGAACTCCCCCTGCCCGCTTATAACCCCCAGTCATTCAAACAAAAGCGGTAGTACCGCGGTCATCGCGGTAGTACCGCCTAGGCGGAAGTACCGCACGCTGGGCGGTAGTACCACTCTACTAGCGGTAGTAAAAATTTACTACCGTGCTGGTTGCGGTAGTACCGGAGTTCTCCTTGCGGTAGTACCGTGATAGCTTACTGTAGTATCGCTCCCTCAAGAAAATGCAAGTATCGATAAAAAAAGGCTTATGCAACACAACAGCGGGTAAGAGCGCACACACACGGCAAATAGAAAGAAGGACAACAAACTGCTGGAACAACACACGAGACACTCCTCACTGAAGGAGGTCGGTGGCCGAAGCCACCTATGTTTGAGTTATTTGGTATGGCACCGCGAAGAACTATCCTTGGGACCATGACCAACACTCGTCTTGAAGCACTCATACCATTTAACATGGCAAAAAATAAAGACTTGATTGATTTATGCATAATGGGTGGAGGAAGAGTTCATTGAGAGAGCAATACTCCCCCTATGTCCATGCCTACATCTAGGCAAGATAAATATGTTGAGTGGGAGGAGTGTGTGCAAGGTTTCAAGCAACATTGCTCAAATCTATGATATTTAGCTCATGCCTTAACTCGCGAAATCTTGCTTCATCCAATGGCTTCGTGAAGATATCTGCAAGGTTATCATGAGTGTTGACATAGTGAAGCTCTATTTCTCCTCGCCGAATATGATCCCGGATGAAGTGATACCGAATCTCTATATGCTTCGTCTTGAAATGTTGCACCGGGTTGAGAGAAATCTTGATGGCACTTTCATTGTTACACCAAAGAGGCACTTTGTCACAAGTGACACCATAATCCTCTAAAGTTTGCCTCATCCATAGAAGTTGAGCACAACAACTGTCAGCTGCCACATACTCTGCTTCGGTGGACGAGAGAGACACACAACTTTGCTTCTTGGAAGACCAACTTACCAGAGAGCAACCAAGGAATTGGCACCCTCCAGAAGTGGACTTCCTATCCACTTTGTCTCCCGCCCAATCCGAATCAGAGAAACCTACAAGGTTGAAGTTTGCTCCTCTTGGGTACCATAAGCCAAAGTTTGGGGTATGAGCCAAATATCGAAAGATTCGCTTGACTGCCACAAAGTGACTTTCCTTAGGTGAGGCTTGAAACTGTGCACAGATTCCCACACTCAACATAATATCCGGTCTAGATGCACAAAGGTAAAGCAAGGAACCAATCATAGAACGATATACCTTTTGATCCACCGCTTTACCATTGGGATCAATGTCAAGTTGGCACTTAGTTAGCATTGGAGTAGTAGCCGGCTTGACATCACTTAGATTAAACTTCTTGAGCATGTCTTGAGTGTACTTGGCTTGTTTGATGAAGATTCCTTCTCTTCTTTGCTTAATCTCAAACCCAAGGAAGTACTTCAACTCTCCCATCATGGACATCTCAAAATGTGTGGTCATGAGTGTGGCAAACTCATCATTGAAAGCTTTGCTAGGTGAACCAAAGATAATATCATCAACATATAGTTGGCAGACAAACAACTGCCCTTTGACCTTCTTAGTAAAAAGAGTAGGGTCGATTTTCCCAATTTCAAACCCACGATCTTGCAACAACTCGGTAAGATGCTCATACCACGCACGTGGGGCTTGTTTAAGTCCATAGAGTTCCTTATCGAGTTGATACACGTGATTGGGGAACTTAGGATCCTCAAACCCCAGGGGTTGTTTGACATAAACCAACTCATTAATAGGACCATTAAGAAATGCACTTTTCACATCCATTTGTTGCAACTTAAAGTTATGATGAGAAGCATAGGCAAGCAACAAACGGATAGATTCAAGGCGAGCAACAGGGGCAAAGGTTTCATCGTAGTCGATACCCTCGACTTGGGAGTAGCCTTGAGCCACCAAACGTGCCTTGTTGCGAATGACATTGCCATGAGCATCCTGCTTGTTCTTAAAGATCCACTTGGTTCCAATGACGTTATGGTTCTCCTTTGGCCTCGGCACCAGACGCCACACTTTGTTGCGCTCAAAGTTGTGGAGTTCTTCATGCATGGCATTAAGCCAATCAGGGTCTTCGAGCGCCTCATAGACCTTTTGTGGTTCAACACAAGAGACAAAAGCTTAATGAGCACAATAGTTTGCTAATTTTCTACGAGTTCTTACCCCCTTTTTGATGCTTCCAAGAATATTCTCCATGTGATGTTCTCTAGAAGCAAGCCTGGAGGCAATTTTTGCAGCACGACGCTCCAATTGCTCTTCAAGTGATAATTGAGGAGCACTGAGTTGCTCATCTTGAGCGACGTCAAGAGCTTGATCTTGATCTTGAGCTTCCTTTGCTCTTGATCTTGCTCAGAGGAGAGAACTTGGCCTTGTGCATCATTTGGTGGCTCACCACCATCTTGTGATTGATCTTGCACTTGGCCTTGTTTGTCCGGTTGAGGGCCTTCACTTTGTTCTTCGGAAGCGTGTGGGTCTTGGGTTGATGATGGTTCTACTTGTGTGGAACATTGTCCTTCTCCTTCGGCCACAAGGGGTTCCTCAATGGGTAGGATATATCAAACACCCATTCTTATTATGGCTTGAGGAGGAATTTCATCACCTACATCACAAGTACCACTTTGCTCCACTTGGGAGCCGTTATTCTCATCAAACTCCACGTTACATGTCTCCTCAATGAGTCCATTGGACTTGTTGAGGACACGGTAAGCATGAGAGTTTGTAGCATAACCAACAAATATGCCCTCATGAGCTCTAGACTCAAATTTAGACAAACAAGCACCTTTCTTGAGGATGAAACACTTACACCCGAACACTTGGAAGTACTTGAGATTGGACTTGTTACCGGTAAGAATCTCATACAGAGTCTTGTTCAAGCCTTTGCGGAGATAGAGCCGATTGGATGCATGACACACGGTGTTGATGGCTTCGGCCCAAAATTTGTATGGAGACTTGAATTCCGCCATCATGGTCCTTGCCGCGTCCATCAATGTCCGGTTCTTTCTCTCCGCTACACCATTTTGTTGAGGGGTATAAGGTGCGGCATATTGATGTTTGATCCCCTCATCACTAAGAAACTAATCCAAGGTGTAGTTCTTGAACTCAGTGCCGTTGTCACTTTGGATCATCAAAATCTTTGCCTCATGTTGACGTTGAGCTTCATTTGCAAAGTTGATGATAGTTCGTTGGGTCTCACTCTTCTTCTTGAAGAAGTATACCCATGTGTATCTTGAATAATCATCCACAATCACCAAGCAATACTTTCTGCCCGCAAGACTATCAAAGGATGGAGGCCCAAAGAGATCCATGTGAAGGAGCTCTAATGGTCTTTTTGAGTAGATGATAGTCATGGGAGGGTGAGCCGTCTCATGTAACTTTCCTTCAATACAAGCACTGCAAGCACGATCTTTGGCAAAGCTAACATTTGTTAGTCCACGGACATGGTCCCCCTTGAGAAGACTTTGCAAAGATCTCATATTGACATGTGCTAACCGGCGATGCCAAAGCCATCCCACATCAACTTTAGCCATTAGGCATGTCGCGGTCTTAGTGGGTTGCTCCGAGAAGTTAACCACATAGAGACCATTCTCGACATGTCCAACATAGGCTACTTTAAGAGTCTTGCTCCACAAGAGGGCCACAGTATCAATATCAAAGAATGTGGCAAAGCCCATGAGTGCAAGTTGACGAACAGAAAGTAAGTTGTATGCAAGGGACTCAACAAGCATGACTTTCTCGATCGCTAGATCATGAGAAACAACAACCTTGCCAAGCACCAATACCTTAGAAGATGAAGCATCAACCCATTCGACGTTGGTGGCCATGGATGAACCTTGATGCACATCCACCACCAAGTCTTTGCTTCCGGTCATATGATTTGTGGCTCCACTATCGAGCAACCATGATCCCCCATCGGAAGCAAACTCCTACATGAGATCAATGCTTGGATTTAGGTACCATTTGGTAATGGGTCCTTTGAGGTTAGTAACAAGGGTCTTAGGAACCCAAATAGACCATTCAATGTACTCATAATAAGAACCAACAAATTTAGCAAAGACATGACCATCACTAGCATGACATAAAACATATGAAGGATTAAAGTCGTCGGCTATGTTTGATGGCATGGTGGGTTTTTTCTTGACTCCACCACTTTTCATACTGTTCTTCTTCTTAGAAGCACCCTGTCCCTCTTTCACAAAGGTTTGTTTGAGAGGAGGAGGTTGCTTGGTCTTGTCGTTCTTCTTCTTCTTGGGCTTGGGAGCAAACCCAATTCCTTCCTTTGTCACAATCTCCTTTTGATTGTTCAAAAGATCGTTGAGGTTCTTCTCACCTTGTATACATGTCACAAGGCCTTTCTCAAGTTGCTTCTTCAACTTGGCATTCTCTTCAACAAAATGCACATGCTCAGAACATGGGTTAGTAGCATTTGCATTATCAATCAACACCGTGCGAGCAAAGATAGCTTTCTCCTTGGTTAGCGAAACTTGAAGTTGATCATGAGACTCTTTGAGAGAGGCATGTACACCTTTCAAGGCCTTGTGGGCCTTGTCAAGTGTAACAAAATCCTCCTTGAGTCTAGCATGGTCAACCACAAGTTTTGCCTTCTCGAAATTAATCATACGATAAACAACTAAAGCATGATCGAGATATTTCTTTAATTTAGCATGATCATCGTTGTGTGACTCCTCAAGAGCCAAACGAAGACCATGCTCTTCCTATAGAGCATTAGAGAGATCCGATATCTCATCGGCATAGTCTCGGCTATGTCCATCCATTTCAGAAATGGTCTCCTCGTGAGCCTCGATCATGTCATTGGCCTCACCGAGTTGTTCCAAGAGAGCAACGAAGTGCTTCTTGGGTTTGCCCTTGAGTTTGCTCATAAACAAATCAAATTCATTCTTTTCCTCCTCGGCCCCCTTACTCTCATCAATACAATCCGTCAATGGAGGATTAGAGGTGATGGTAGTGTTGATGTTGGGAGTTACCTTGTTGGTGGCCTTAGCCATGAGACACTTGGCGGTGACGTTCTCATTTGGTGAGTCAAAGAGAGATGAGCGTGGAGTAGTAGCAATAGCAATGGTGGCCATGGTGACCATCTCATCATCTTCTTCATCATCATCATCCTCAACATATTCTTCTTGGGCCACCAACCCTTTGGGAGGGGTCTTCTTGTTGGGGTTGTTCTTGTTGGGATAAGACTTGGCCTTGTCCTTTTGGATAAGCTTGCCTCCATAGTCTTCTCTTTTCTCATGTGGGAAAACTACAACAAAGTGGCTCACATTCCCACAGTTGAAGCACGTCCTCACTCGTTGCTTGCCCTTGTTGCCACTTGAGTTGTTCTTGTTGAAGTTGGGCCTTGAGTTCTTCTTGTTGCCCCAAAATTGTCGTGATGCAAGAGCCATGTGCTCATGATAGGCATATTTGGTGTCCTCGGGGCAACTCTCATCGTCATCCTCTTCCTCCTCTTCTTCCACACAAGCCTTGGCCTTCAAGGCAAGATTAGGCTTCTTTGATCGTTGAGCTCTTAAAACCGCATTGTCGGTGGTCTTGTCCAAGATCCTCATGGCAACGAACTCATCCAACACTTCACTTGATGACAAGTGTGGAAGTCCGGTATTTGGCGAATGACGGAAGACATGGCCTTATGGTAAGGCATCATGGCCTTGAGAAACTTGCATTTGATTCAATTGTCATCTGTGTCCTTGCTCCCATGATCTCGAAGTGAAACCGCAAGAGTGGTTAATCTCCGATAAAGTTCAAGGGGATCTTCATCTTCGATCATAGCAAACTCATCGGCTTCATGTTGCACAACTTCATAGTTAGAGCGTTGAATGCTTGCGCTTCCCTTGTACATGTAGCCAACATGCTCCCATGCTTCCTTGGCCACGGTGAAGGGTCGAAGATGTGCAATGTCTTCGGGAGGGATAACATCTTGAAGTATGCAAAGAACGGACTCGTTGAATTGATGATCCGCAGCTTCTCTCGGAGTTAAGTTGTCGGGATCATGTGAGTAGAAACCTTGCTCAATGATTCTCCAAAGATTAGTAGAACAATGATTTAAATGACGTCTAAAGCGAAACATCCATGTAGCAAAATCAGAATTTTTCACAAACTTAGGAGGAGGACCAACGGAATTTAAATGCGGAGTAGGAACGGGTCCTCCATAGTGGGTAGGAGGGACAGAGTGGGCAAAAATCCCACTCCCATTCTTAGTAACCGGGACTTGCTCACTACTAGCTTCTCCCTTGTCGGGAATAGCCTCCGAAACGTTGGTAGCGGGACGAACCACTTCCAACGGTGTGGTGGATAATTTGAGTCCCTCAAGTAATTCCTTAAACATGCCTTTGACCTCGGTCGCTAGTGATTCTTTCAATGTGTCCATCGCCACATTGAACTCCTCACGAGAGACCGTGGTTCCCCCATCGGACGTAGGCAAGGACGGAGTTCCACCGGAGTGTCCCTCCATCTCGACTACGTCGTCACCCATACTCTTAGGACGGTGAAGTCCTTATAAAGAGACGAGGTGCTGGTACCAATTGAAAGGATCGATATGGTTGACTAGAGGGGAGGGGGGTGAATAGGCAACTAACAATTTTTAGCTTTTCTTAACCAATTTGAACTTAGCAACAAAGTAAGTTGTCTAGATATGCAACTAGGTGGACAACTTATAGGAAGAGACAATAACAACCACACAAGCAAGCAAGCAAAGGTATACAAAGAAAGCTTGCACAAGTAAAGGAAGAAAATAACCACAAGTGGAGCCGGTGAAGACGAGGATGTCTTACCGAAGTTCCTTCCCTTTGACAGGAAGTACGTCTCCGTTGGAGCGGTGTGGAGGCACAATGCTCCCCAAGAAGCCACTAGGGCCACCGTATTCTCCTCACGCCCTCACACAATGCGAGGTGCCGTGATTCCACTAGTGGTGCCCTTGAAGGCGGCAACCGAACCTTTACAAACAAGGTTGGTGCAATCTCCACAACCGAATTGGAGGCTCCCAACGACATCACGAAGCTTCACCACAATGGAATATGGCTCCGAGGAGACCTCAACCGTCTAAGGTGCTCAAACACCCAAGAGTAACAAGATCCGCAAGGGATTAGTGGGGGGAATCAAATATCTCTTGGTGGAAGTGTAGGTCGATGCCTTCTCAAGCAATCCCGAGGAAATCAACAAGTTTGATTGGCTAGGGAGAGAGATCGGGCGGAAATGGTGCTTTGAGGAACAATGGAGCTTGGGGAGGAAGAGGTAAGTCTTCTTGGGGGAGGAGACTCCCTATATATAGTGGGAGGACAAATCCAACTGTTATCCCACAAATCTGCCTGCAGAACGCGATACTACCGCACATAAATTGCGGTACTACCACTCGGCCCAGCGGTACTACCGCTGGTGCAGTACAAGCCAGTACTAGCCCTGTTGCGTTAAAGCACCGGGCGGTAGTACTGCCGGAGCGGTACTACCGCACGTCCTTGTGGTACTACCGCAAGGCAGGGTTAGACTGGCCGAGGAGAAGCGTGGACTAAATAAAATACATCCTCAGGTACATCCGCAGATTTACGGTCGTTGCAAAAACCCGACACGGTACTACCGCTTGCTCGAAGCGGTACTACCACGTAGGATGCGGAAGTAAAAAATTACTTCCGCGCCTACTACCGTACTAGTTACGACACTGGGCCGGTCACACGGTACTGCCGTGTTCATGGTACGGTACTACCGCGTAGTGCGATACTACCACAACCCTGAAGCGGTACTACCGTGTGACCGTGTGGTACTACCGCATACTTTGAACGGTACTACCGCATGCCAAGCAGTGGTAGTAGTAGGATGCCACTGTTTTAGTACCAACAAGGAAAACAGCCGGAGCTCTAGAGAAGCAAAGGAAAGGTGGTGCGAATGAGTAGACGTGTACATGTTGATTCCACCCAAACCTTTCCGAAGCGGACCCCCTCTTAGTAGTACGGCTTTCCTATGACTCAATTCCACCGAAAAGAAACAAAAGGAAACACCGTCTTCCATAGGTTCCAAGGGGCACTTAATCGTCTTGTGCCTAGGTGAGATACATCTGAAAAGCTTAGTGCACACGATTCATCCGCAAATGCATTGTCATCAATCAGCAAAACTACTTAGGGAGAAATATGCCCTTACACGTTGTTTCGGTGGAGACTGTTAAGTTGAACTTCCACCTAGAACTCTATGCTACACTCATTCACAACTTGAACAATGGACTACGCCTTGAACTGCAAGTTTTGTGCAAACAAGTTTCACATAAAAGCCTTGACCGATACTGGACTGCTGAAAACTTTCCCGCGGGTAGGACCATATACATCATACTCCGGGGCCTCTTATGAGTTTATTAGAGAACACCCAACTCTCGACATTTGACAGTCTAACTCATATAGGGTTTTTTACCGTTCTGACCCGTGCGTCGTAGTTTAGCACGATTTGACCCGTGTTTTAAAAAAAATCATATCTGACCCAAACCGAGACGCCAACATCAGCGGCGTCCTGCTTGCACTGGAAACGCCGCGAACCCCGGCGTTTGGGTGTGGCCCACCTTCGTGGTCAGACACTTTGACCGTCTGACGTGGCAATTGTCGACCCCGACCCTAAACGCCATGACCTTTGGCGTTTACCCCTGGATAGCAGTAAACCGGCCCAAGCCCAGCCCACACCAAGACGCAGGAGGCGTCTTCCTCCTCGCGGCGGCGCCCTACAGAAGCTCTGCTTCTCTCCTCCCCTCACCCAAATCACGCCCAAATCAGCTATTTTCTTCATCAAAAGTGCGGATCTGAGCCCCCCCATCTTCCTTGAGGTATTCTCCACCGGTTCCTCCAATTATTTTTGGTTGGAAACTTTTATTTTTGCGGCATTAATTCGTACTTCTTGGAACCCTATGATTCTTTTTTTGCACATTTTTGAGAAAGGGGGGCCATGGCTTGGTCATGTGGGTATGATGTGTACTTTAGAAGAGAAGGCATGTATTTATATGGTTGGATTGAGAAGACAAGGCATTTGTGGTAGGGTTTGACATGTATATGGATTTAGATAGATGATTGCTTGAAAGAGAATCTAATTAATTTGTGTATTTTGTATGCTTGATTCTCATTGAGATACGGACATATAAGTAGGATGTTATATTGAGATTTTGTTATGTTGTGTTGCCATTGAGATTTTGTCATATATAGATAATTGGTCTTGTTATCTTGACATTGAGATATGCATTTATGTTGATGTTGTTGTGCCAAAGATATGATATGTAGAATGTTATATAGTGTTATGCATGCTTTATTTGTTCATGCTTGATTTGTAGGATGGCGGGTGAACATTGGTACGACGGTCTTCATAAAGGGTATGACAAAGAGCATCGTGCGCGGGACATTGAGAATCACCGGGTAAGACTGAATCTATTTGAGATCTTGGTTATTACTTCTCATTTTTGCTAGTCACTAACCATAATGCAATGCTATTTTGCAGGAACTAAAACCTATGCGCATGAGGGGTCATAGTGCCCACGACTGGCCGTGCGACGACCGGTATGAGCCATACTTCGAGAGATTGGGTCTTCTCCCATTTGTGCTTCAGTTCAAGCGACACGCTCTGTCGATCAACCACGGGGCGGTGACCGCACTTATTGACCGTTGGAGGCCAGAGACACACTCGTTCCATTTGTTATGTGGAGAGATGACCATGACCTTGGAGGACGTGGCGATGATCAGTGGCCTTCCAATCAATGGAGAAGCTTTGACCGGCACCACCGTAACTGCTAATTGGCGAGATCGTGTTGGCCAATTGACAGGTGTTTTCCCCGTGCCTCCTGAAGAAGGCGAGCGTGACAGTGAGAAAGTGTTGCATCATTGGCTGCGAGAGGAGAGAGGAGTAGTATGACCTTCGAACGCCAGTGAGGTTGTTGTGCAGCAGCATGCCCGAGCTTATCTGTGGTATCTGTAAACGAGGGTAGTGTTCCCAGATTCTACCGGTAATAAAGCCCAATGGATATTCTTGGACCTACTAAGTGATTGGGACCGTAAGTACAGTTGGGGTTCAGGAGCACTAGCATACTTATATCGTCATGTAATTAGTAACCAAATTGTCAATTTGTTTGCATTTGTAATTTCGCCGACCTTATGAACAATTTCTGAATTTGCAGCTCGACGAGGCATGTCGTAGGAAGAAGGCCACATCTGGTATGGGTGGCTTTGTTGGGTGCCTTCAGGTTTGGATGTGGGAGCGGATGCCCGTTGGACGTCCCGAGAGAACCAAGAGACCTCCTGAAGGATGACCCCCACATGACGGGAGGCATGGAGTTGATCCTTGGCAGTTTCCGACCATCACCTACTATTGGGAGATGGCGAATGTGTACACAGGCAGCTCGGTTGCACGAGACAAATGCTACATAAACAAGTTGGATATGTTGACTCATAAGCAGGTAATGATAACTTACGTAAGAACACATCAATTGTGATGGAACCGTGTACTTAACTAGTATCATCTTGTGTTGTGGGTCGATTGGATGCCATATGATGCCGAGAATGATTTCAGGCTGAACGAGATGTTCACGCGTGATAGGAATATTTGGCGGGCGAGATGCCCAATGATATGCTTATATGTTGTCGAGTGGCACTACCCAGACCGTGTAGCAAGACAATTTGGGAGAAGGCAAGGGACACCAAGGGATGAGAGTTACGAGACAAACCAATTTCTGCATCTATGAGATAGTTGTAGCTCTGGATATATAGTAGAGCATTATGAAAAACATTTCTTGCTAATGCTTTCATCTTGTACATAATTTGCAGAATTAGTCGAAAGAATAACCCAGAAACTTCGACTTGGGCCATCAAGCACTCCGAGTGGATAGATTTGTGGAATCAAAGAGCGGCCCTAGTGGAGAAGGAAAGAAGACAACATAGTGATTCATTGTACGAAGAGCATCTGAAGTGGCTTGTGGGACGTGACCGGTTGAAGCTAAAGCTCGGTTGGAGCCGTTCGCAATTGGAAGAGTTGGAACATGAGTGCGGGTATATGAACTTCAATGTAGAAACGAGAGACAACGAAGGGACACAACTTGACTACGCACAATTACATGACCGAGTGGTATGCTCCACACAATTATAACCTATTTGTGCATTTACATGTACTTCAAAGATAATTTTCGTGATCTTCATTTTGCAGGGTATGGAGTTATTGCATTGTGTTAACGAGGCTGGTGTAGCACTTGGTGAAGATGAGGGAAGTGGATTATCTGAGAACTCTCTTAGGAAAACAATGAAGGTATACGTTATCTCTATTCAAAAACCTCCATCTTTGCACACTATTTACTTAGTATAGTATTATATCTTCGTTATGTTGCAGAGTTTCGTGAGTCGGTTCCACAAAATGGCAGCTATGCTCTCTTGCCACGGAAGTAAATCCGTCCTCACGGCTGGAGATTCTACTAGCCGGGACAATAGACGGCGTCGTCGTCTTGTCTTGCAATGGGAAGAGCAAGAGGAGCAACTGCAAGAGGAGCATGATCAAGAGGAAAGAAGAGCAAGAGCAAGAGGAAGTGGAGTGCAATCAAGACGAAGAGGAGCAAGAGCAAGAGGAAGATGAGTACAATCAAGACGAAGAGGAGGTGCTTGGGATGTCCGAAATGGATGATGCGTCGTAGCCATCACAGCCCACACAATGCACACCATGCGGCAAAAGAGGAAGGAAGAAGTGAATTAGTTTATATTAGATTCTCGCAAACTTTTTTATGTTTGATTGTGAACTTTAGAAGTGGCGTGAAGTTTGGTACCTGAGACTTGTGTTTAATTTGGACTTATGACGGTTCTTACTACTCCTTAGTCATGATATTGTTTGCTATGATGGTTGTCGGGCGTTGATTATTCTTGCTCATTCTTAATCATCCTGGAACCGTTGAATGGTTGTCATTGATGTTCGGGGAGAGAGAGTGGGAGGCGCATAAGCTCGGGTATGTGAGGTTGAAGAATGAGTTATGGAGTGGGCCCACAAGGACTTATAATCCGCATACGACCAAAATGCGAGCAACCTTGGCGTCTACATGTGCAGAGGAGGAACAGATGTTCTGCTGATATGCATACAGCCTAAACGCCGTGGTCCTGGCGTGTTGCATTTACAGTAGGTTTACCTCCTGGAGATGGGCTGGAGCAGAGGGCCAGACGCCTTGACTCCTGGCATCTTGCATTTATATCAGGTTTACCTCCCGGAGATGGGCTGGAGCAGAGGGCCAGACGCCTTGACTCCTGGCATCTTGCATTTACAGTAGGTTTACCTCCCGGAGATGGGCTGGAGCAGAGGGCCAGACGCCATAGTTCCTGGTGTCGGGAATGAGGGATAGACGCCGCGGTTCCTGGCATCTGTGATTCATCAGGGACTACAGAAGTTCTACCTCTCTGGTTATGACAATTTTGTTGCACAATTCACAACATAATACAACTCTAGATAGATTGTCTCAAATTCATGACACATAGCATAACTTAGGTTCATTACATAGTTGCCATCACAAATTCATGTCCAAATCCTTGAATAGCACAAAGGGTCCATTCGTGATACAAGCCTCAAAGCGTGCAAGTCTCTATTGGGTCACACACGGCCATTTCCCCTTCTTGTCGCATGCCTCATCCTCCTCTTTTGCATCGCGAGCCCTTGCAAGCTTTCTTGCCCTCACCTCTTCACGAGCTGCCTTCTCTTTGTGCGCCCTCTCCTCCTCACACTTCTTCCACTCCTTTCTCTCCCTCTCACGATGTTCTTGATCCTCGTCTCTCTGGTAGGATTCTTCAGACAACCGTTGTCTCCTAAGAGAATCTTTAAGTTGGTCTTTTTGGACATCTTCTGGCACTTCATGATCTATCCATGTGAAGTACTTGCAAAGAGGATGAGGTGACTACATACAAAACAAGTTTTTATTAGTAATATGAGGTGAATCATAATGGAGAATAGCCTACTTTTCTAACATACCGGTGGGATGTCATAGGCGTTAGTTGGACGCGCGCGATCATGTGCATCGTTGGGACACACAAAATATCTTCTTCCTTCCGTCCATGACTTCTTCTGGTCAGTTGACGGTGTGTCTTAGGCTTCTTTTTTGACGGCGGCCTGCACGAGTGAGTACACACACAACTTGTTAACAGCCATTTCCCGGTTTTAATTCTTCTTCCATGGACCGCCCATGGGCATCCTTATTTGTCACAATGGATGGAGTAACGCACTTTTTGGTCCAAGTGCCCAACAAGATATGGTCTATGGTTCCTAATAGCATACTCACTTAGCCATACTTTGAAGGCCTGCAAACGCACAAACTTCAACCCTTTCTTCAAGTAAGCATTCTCGTCTTCAGCCTCGTCCCTTGGTTTGCCCGGTTCCGGGCAAGGTCTCGGATGTATAGCCCTACTCATGCCACCATCAACTACCGCCTTGTGGGCCAGCATGAGATCACAAAACAATGGAGTTCTTATTTCCAAACCGGTCACCTCTGTGTGTATACGATTCTCTCTGTCCGTGAATCCATCCACGTCCAGTTCTTCCTCCGGACCTTCATCATCCGAGTCATACGCATATGCACGACCATAGGGGATCTCACGGTCCATGTCCTGCTACCAGAGAAACACTTCCAAGACATCGATGTCATTGCCATGAATCTCATCCTCTTGCTCATCGTCAACACTTCATCCATCCTCTAGTGCAAGGCGAGCCCTTTCAAGCTTCCTAACTCTCTCCTCCTCTTGAGCCATCTTCATGTTTTTGCATGCCATGTCCGCCTCACGCTTCCGTCGTTCCCTCTTCTCCTTCTCATGGTGCCCATTTCCATGAGTATCATCCTCGTGCCTGTCATCATCATCATCATCATCACCATGACCATCAACATATTGTTCATTAACTTTTTCAAAAGCATGCCCAACAACTTCATTTTCTTGGCTAGGTGGCGGTTGGCTAGAAGTATTGGAGAGATAGACCTCGACACTATCCACAACAAGAGTCACACTTCTACTAGGGCTCATAGCATGACATGGGGAGGATACTTTGCGGTTCAAGTCAATATCAGGCCGCGGACCTTGCCACTTCGTAGCAAACAATTCAAGTGACATGTCTTCTGAGGCCGCAACTTTACCCTTGTATATCCCCCAATGCAACTCGGAGATGATAGGCATATTCTTCAGTCGAGATTTTGTTCCCACCCCAACATCATACCTTCCTATTAATTCAACTTTATCATTGGGGTCAATCCAATTCAACTTATCTCTTACTTTAACAACAACCTCATCATAACTAGGACTTGTGTCGAATACCACCACTTCCTCACAGTCGCTTGCGGTTTTGGTCACAAATGACGCTTTGTCCAAATAATGAACATTAACAAGTCTATCATCCATCTAAAAGGGACAACAAACAAGATGAATAAATGAAAATTATAATGCATAGTTGCACAAACTATGAAACTCTAATGAAGCAATGACAACTATATATTCCTAATGAGTTGTATCAAAAACAAATTAAAACTTATGTACTAAATAAATCTCGTCATTTGCTTAACACATAACCTAACCATAACCATCATATTTATCAAATCCATCGTTTGTACCCACAACATGCATATCCCATTACTACTATCACATCAACATGTTAATTAAAAGCCATCCAATACCAAAGGATTTCAATAAATCTAGAAACTAAGGTGCCACCTAGGGGTTACATGATGGCACTAAAATAACAAGATATTAGCAAAAAAATAGGGATCCATGGGAGATTACCTCAAACAACAAGGGAGAGAAAGATCCATGGAGGAAACTCAAATTTGGAGCCGGATTTGAGTGAGCCTTAAGGTGGGAGAGAGGGGGGAGCTCTCCTTTGTTCTTCTTTCTCGAGATGGAAGACTGGGATCGGGGAGAGTATGTGGGGTGGGCCCCACACACTTTCCCCATGACCACTTATCTCTCAGGGGGGTAAACGCCAAGGGTCATGGCGTTTAGGGTCGGGGTCGACAATTGCCACGTCGGACGGTCAAACTGTCTGACCACGGAGGTGGGCCAGGCCCAACCGCCGAAGTTCGCGGCATTTCCAGTGCAAGCAGGACGCCGCGGATGTTGGCGTCTCTGTTTGGGTCAGATACAAAAAAATGAAACACGGGTCAAATCGTGCTAAACTACGACACACGGGTCAGACCAGTGAATAAACCCCATATAGGTGTGTTCTTTTTAGATTTTCTGTAGGACAACATCTTCGCCTACCCAAGCCATTCAGAACACATTAAGATAAATATTGACCTACCATATAGATTAGGATAAAAATGCATCATAATGGAGTGCATCTTTACAAAATAAATATTCTCCTCTCAGTTATTCAATAGCTTGTCTCGCCAATTCTAATTCACGGGATCTCCGATCACAAAGAATGGTTACCACCATGAACAACTTATGTAGTGGGTCTCAATCTCATCTCCTTCGATGCATCGTCTATCACATTTCGTGATAAACCCTTATTGAAGGGATCTGCCAGATTCTTTGATGTGTTTATATAGTCCAACACTATAACTCCAGAGTTTCTCATGAACCTCACAAATTTCAGTCTCCTCCTCACATGTCCTGATGACTTCTTGTTATCCTTAGAACTATTTACCTTGACGATCACAGTATGATTATCACACTTCATTAGAATAGCTGGTATTGGTTTTTCAACCACCGGCAAGTCCATCAAAAGTTCTCGAAGTCATTCTGCATCAACTGTTGTCGTGTCTAATGATGTGAGTTCTGCTTCCATTTTTGACCTTGTTAAGATGGTCTGCTTGCAAGACTTCCAGGAAACAGCAACACCACCAAGTGTAAACACATAACCACTTGTGGCTTTAATCTCATCAGCATCAGATATCCAATTCGCATCACTATAACCTTCAAGTACTCTTGGATACTCGGTATAGTGAAGTCCATAACTCGCAGTACCTTTCAGATAGCGCATTATTCTCTCAAGTGCATGTCAATGAACATCTCCCGGGTTTGAAACAAACCGGCTTAGTTTACTCACAGAAAATGAGATTTCAGGCCTTGTAGCACTAGTTAAATACATAAGCGAGCCAATGATTTGAGAATATCTCAATTGATCCTTTGTTTCTCCTTTGTTCTTCGGAATCAAAACACTCGGATCATGAGGTGTCGGAGAAGGTTTGCAATCTAAATATCCAAAGCAATCCAGAATCTTCTCCATATAGTGAGACTGAAACAGAGTGATCCCACCATCCACCTCTAAAATGATTGATATTCAAGATAACATCAGCTACTCCAAGGTCTTTCATCTCAAAGTTTTGATTCATAAAATATTTAACTTCCTCAATGACCTTGAGATTTGTTCCAAATATAAGTATGTCGTCAACATACGAACATAATATAACTCCCTCGCCCCCACCATGGTGATAGTACACACACTTGTCGGCTTCGTTTGCAACAAAGCCCGTAGATTTCAAAGTTCTTTCGAATTTCTCGTGCCATTGCTTAGGTGCTTGTCTCAAACCATACAAAGATTTCAACAATTTGCACACTTTTTCTTCATGACCATCTACTACAAAACCATCAGGTTGTTCCATGTAAATTTCCTCCTCCAACTCTCCATTTAGGAAAGTTGTCTTAACGTCCATTTTATGAACGAGAAGATTGTGTGAGGCAGCCAATGAGAGTAGTACTCAAATAGTGGTTGGCTATCCATGGGCGCATAAGTATCAAAGAAATCTTCACCTTCTTTTTGGGTATATCCCTTGGCTACAAGCCGTGCCTTGTACTTTTCAATTGTACCATCAGGCCTAAGCTTTTTCTTCAACACCCACTTATGCCCTATAGGTTTACACCCATAAGGACAATCAGTTATCTCCCATGTCCTGTTAGCCATGATGGAATCCATCTCACTACGCACATCTTCTTTCCAGTAGTCAGCATCAGAAGATGCATAAGCTTATGAAATAGAAGTGGGAGTATCATTCACGAGGTACACAATGAAATCTTCAACAAATGAATTTGTGGTCCTTTGTCTCTTGCCCCTTCCAGGAGCTTCATTGTTATGCTCCCAATGAATCTCAGTGTGTTTTTGCTCGGAATGTTCCAATGGAACAAAAGGTTGAGGAGTTGTCTCTCACCTCTGATTAGATGAGTTGGGCATATCTTTCATAGAAAAAATATCCTCAAAGAAAGTCGCATTATTCGACTCCTTGATTGTATCAACATTCATATCAAGTACCTCGGATTTTACCAGTAGAAATCTATAGCCAATGCTATGGAAAGTGTATCCTAAGAAAACACAATCAATTGTTTTTGGTCCAAGCTTACGGTTCTTAGTAATTGTCACATTGACTTTAGCCAAACAAACCCAAGTTCGTAAGTAGGAGAGTTTAAGCTTTTTCCTTTCCCATTCCTCAAACGGGGTAATCTCTTTATTCTTGGTGGGAATTCTATTTAGGACATGACTTGTAGTCATCAAAGCCTCCCCCCACCATTCCTTGGAAAGTCTCGTTGTGTCTAACATGGCGTTAACCAAATCTGTTAGAGTGCGGTTCTTTCATTCGGCAACCCCATTTGACTGGGGAGAATAGGGAGGCGTCCTCTCATGGATTATACCGTGTTCCTCACAAAATGAATTGAACTCATTTGAAAAATACTCTCCACCATGGGCTGACCTAAACCCTTTGATCTTTCGATCAAGTAGATTCTCTACTTCGGCTTTATAGATTCTAAAGTAGTGGAAAGCCTCATCTTTTGTTTTTAACAGATATATCATGCAGTATCTAGTAGAGTCATTAATTAGAGTCATGAAATATATTTTTCCACCTTTTGTCAACACACCATTCATCTCGCAAAGATCTGAATGTATGAGTTCAAGTGGTGCCAAATTCCTCACTATAGTAGTCATATGAGACTTGCGAGGTTGCTTTGCTTGTGCACAACAAGTTGCTTTGCTTGCGCACACACTTGGCACTTAGAACATTTGACAATTGTAAATTTTGGGATTAAACTCAAAATTTCTAGCCGCTTCATGCAACAAAAGTTAATATGACAAAGTCGTGAATGCCAAACATTTGATTCAGTTTCACTGCAAACATGATTAATAACTTTAGTGCAAAAGTCTGACAAAGATAAGCAGAACAAGCTTCCGCTCTCATAGCCCTTTCCAACAAATTGTCGACAATTGGACACTACATCCTTATTGGACTCAAACACCAACTTATAGCCATCTCGACACAAACAAGAGCCGCTCACAAGATTTTTATTTATAGAAGGGACATGTTGCACATTCTTCAGCCGCACGATCTTTCCCGAAGTAAACTTCAGATCGATCATACCAACACCATGAACATAAGCATGAGACCCATTCACCATAAGCACGGATGTAGTTCTTGCGAGTTGGTAAGAAGAAAACATGTTGATATCAAAACGCACATGTATATTGGCACCGGTGTCAATCCACCAATCAGGAGAATGACATACTGAAAGAACAGTAGGAAATTTACCATACCCGACATCTTTCATTTCGACATCGCCAATAACAACATTGGTGGCTTTGTTGTTGTTCTCATTTTGACGCATGTCCTAGAGATCATTGTGGGATGAAGCCCAATGATTCTCACTGTCACATGCATGGCATTTTCCTTTCTTCTTATATATCTCCTCCTTATTCTTGAAGTTGGTAGGCTATTGGACTTTATTCTTGACGTCAAAATTTCCTTTGCCTGCATAGTTGTTTTTGTTCTTGGGTTTGTGACGTTGGAAATCTTTCTTCTGTAAAAAATTAGCACTAGAATTCCCCTCATGAAAATAGCACATGTGTATTTTTCCCTCGCCTTTTCTTCCACATCAAGAGTGCACATAAGATTGACAACAGTAAACTCTTGCCTCCTGTGCTTCAGAGAGGTAGCAAAATATTGGGGAACATTGCATGGAAAACAAAAAAAATCTACGCACACACAAGATCTATCCATGGAGATGCATAGCAACAAGAGGGGCGAGTGTGTCTACGTACCCTCATATACCGTAAGCGGGAGCGTTTATTCATGCGGTTGATGTAGTCGAACTTCTTCGCGATCCACCCGATCAAGTACCGAACATACGACACCTCCACGTTCAGCACGCGTTCAGCTCGGTGATGTCCTCTCCTTCTTGATCCAGCAAGACGGGCGAAGTAGTAGATGAGTTCCGGGAACACGGCGGCATGGTGACGGTGATGGTGATGCTATCTATGCAGGGCTTTGCCTAAGCACTACGAAAATACGACCAAGCGATGAAACTATGGAGAGGGGCACCGCACACGGCTATGACAATGTTGTGTCCCTTGTGTGGCGCCCCCTCCCACATATATAAGGGTGGGGGAGAGGGGAGGCAGCCATGCACACCACAAAGGTGGCCGGCCAGCCCTAGGGCTCCTGCCTTGGCATGTGCCCCCTGCCATAATTCCCCTAAGGGGAAGGAAAGAGGAGGAGAGGGAAGGAAGGAGGAGGCCTACTCCCCTCTTTCCTTCTCTCCCCAAGGGCCGACTGCCATAGAGGGACGCACCAGCCCCTTGTGGGCTGGTGTGCTCCCTTCCCTTGGCCGATATGGCCCATAAACCTCCCGGGGCTTACCGGAACCCCTTCTGGTACACCTCGAAACTCTTCCGGTGTCCAAATAGTATCGGGATATATATAAATCTTTACCTCTGGACCATTCCGAAGCTCCTCGTCATGTTCGTCATCTCATCCAGGACTCCGAGCAACATTCGGTCACCAAATCACATAACTCATATAACACTATATCGTCAACGAACGTTAAGCGTGCGGACCCTACAAGTTAGAGAACTGTGTAGACATGACCGAGACACTTCTCTGGTCAATAACCAGTAGCGGAACCTGGATGCCCATATTTTTTGAATGGTCACCGGGGGGGGGGGGAGGATCCCCACCTGAATATATTGCTCAAAAAGCTGCCAAAGCCAAGAGTCACCCCTTAACTCTGGCTGATCCAGTTTATAACGGAAACCGGATCGAAAACCTAAACAAGTTGACCCCGTTTATGAGGGAAACCGAGCCGAAAAACCGCATAGGTAACATGGTTACAGAAGATGAGAAAAAAATGCCACCCAGGAGAAAGCATGACCTAGCTAAATAGGCAGAAAGACCAACACCACGAGAGACACAAGTAGATGTGGGGTGCTGTCAAGGGATCGCAATACCAAGACTCTACAAACAACCTAACGCACCGCACCGGCGTGCATACCGAGCCCCACGGCACAATAGAGGATCAACCACAATCAACGAGTGCCAATCTTAACACGAACCTTGACTAGGAGATCCGGCACGGGCGGTCAAAATGATTAGCTGGTTGGGGAGGCATCATTGCATCGTCACTGAGCGAAGGTGAACCAAGATAGAACCAAGAGCCCAAAGCTCACCGCAGCTCAACGGCAACCATGGGAGGGTCTTGATCATGCACAACAACATGACGGAGACCATGCGAAGGACGGCCGAAGAGAAACACATGAAGAAGAAGAACACGCAGCCGTTGGCCCCAAGCTGGCCGCACCACCACCACCAAACGCACCATCGAGCGTGCCACACTGAGGGAACCAATGCTGCATGGGGAAGGGGAAAAACCACGACAACACTTCCAAGGAAGAGAACAACAACCGCGCCGCCGTTACCAGCGTTGACCAAGTCAGAGCAGAGCTTTCGCTCAATCTCGATCATCCCTGGCAGCCCACCACGAGCGAGGGAGGAGTTCCTCCGCAACGCCTACAAGGAGGTCAACGACGCCCGCAGGCGACGCCGTCGCTGACCTTTCGCCCGGAACCCCACCTCAACCTGAGAAGCCCGGACACACCAATGTTCCCAACTGCTAATGGGCGACAGTTGGGAGTCGGAGACGAGGCCCAACCTCAGGAAACAAACTCTGACGGAAGGAAGTTTACATGTGTTGGTCGGAGTGAGGCGGCGCAAGGACGAGGTTGGATCTGACGGGAGGGGCGGGGAGGACGACAGCCGTGGGGAAGCCCCGCGGGAACCACCGGCGCAGAAGCAAGGGCGACAAGGAAGAGGAAAGGGGGGCGGGACGCTGTCGGAGCAAAGCAGAGCATCGCTTGTACGCACACAGGGCGGTCCACTCCTTCCGCCCGATCAGTGCATACACACAGAGCAGAGCATCTTCGACGGAGACCACCAACAGCCACTGGGAGCATGAGCAGCCCAGATCCGCGCCCTCCGCACTCATGGACAGTAGCAGGCGCCGCCACGCCGGCGAAAAAAGCCGCCCAACTACGCCGCCACACACATCTCTTGCTGCCGGCACCACTCATGAATCCGCCGCCAATAGCCACGAGCCGGGCAAGAGGAACCCCGCGCCGCCGTTCACCCCTGGGGCTTCGCCCGGAGGCCTCCTCCGACGGCAGAGCGGGAAGGGGAGGGCTGGGGAACGACTGGTGGCTAGGGTTTTAAGAGCCGCTTGAGTCGCCCTGGAGAGAGCGACGCAGGGGCGTTTTCCCGAGAGCGTCAAATGTGGATGCCCATATTGTTTCCTACATATTCTACTAAGATCTTTATCGGTCGAACCATTATGGCAACACACATAATTCCCCTTGTCCTTCGGTATATTACTTGTCCGAGATTCGATCGTCGGTATCTCCATACCTAGTTCAATCTCGTCATCGGGAAGTCTCTTTACTCGTTCCGTAATGCATCATCTCATAACTAACTCCTTAGTCATTTTGCTTGCAAGCTTCTTGTGATGTGTATTATCGAGAGGACCCAGAGATACCTCTCCGATATAAGGAGTGACAAATCCTAATCTCGATCCATGACAACTCAACAGACACCTTCGGAGATACCCGTAGAGCATATTTATGATCACCCAATTGCGTTGTGACATTTGATAGCACACAAGGTATTCCTCCGATATCCTGGAGTTGCATGATCTCATAGTCGAAGGAATATGTGTTTTACATTAACAAAGCTACAAAAATAAATTGTATGATCAAATGCTAAGCTAACAGATGGGTCTTATCAAATGACAGCTCATGTCTATGTTAGGAAACCTTAACCATCTTCGATCAACGAGCTACTCTAGTAGAGGCTTACTAGGGACATGGTATTTGTTTATGTATTCACACATGTATTTAAGTTCTGGTTAATATAATTATAGCATGAATAATAAACATTTATCATGAATAAGGAAATATAAAATAATAATAACTTCATTATTGCCTCATATTTCCATCAGTCTCCCACTCGCACTAGAGTCAATAATCTAGATTACATTGTGATGAATCTAACACCCATGGAGTCTCGTTGATGATCATGTTTTGCCCGTGGAATAGGCTTAGTCAATGGGTCTGCCACATTCAGGTCTGTATGTACTTTACAAATTTTTATGTCTCCATCCTTGACCTTTTCACGAATTGAGTTGAAGCGTCTCTTGATGTGTTTTGTTCTCTTGTGAAACCTGGATTCCTTTGCGAAGGCAATTGCTCCAGTGTTGTCACAAAATATTGTCATTGGACCTGATGCACTAGGTATTACACCCAGATCGGATATGAACTCCTTCATCCAGACTCCTTCGTGTGATGCTTCCGATAAACTGACAGCTCCACCATTCAATATAAATATGTATCCGGTCTGAGACTTAGAGTCATTCAGATCTGTGTCGAAGCAAGTATCAACGTAACCCTTTACGACAAGCTCTTCGTCACCTCCATAAATGAGAAACATACCCTTGGTCCTTTTCACATACTTCAGGATGTTCTTGACCGCTGTCTAGTGATCCTCTCCTGGATTACTTTGATACCTTCCTACCAAACTTATGGCAAGGCACACATCAGGTCTGGTACATAGCATGGCATACATGATAGAACCTATGGCTGAGGCATAGGGAATGACTTTTATTCCCCCCCCCCTACCTTCTGCAGTGGTCGGGCTTTGAGTCTAACTCAATTTCACACCTTGTAACACAAGCAAGAACCCTTTCTTTGACTAATCCATTTTGAACTTCTTCAAAACTTTGTCAAGGTATGTCCTTTGTGAAAGTCTTATTAAGTGTCTTAATCTATCCCTATAGATCTTGATGCCCAATATATAAGCACCTTCACCAAGGTCTTTCATTGAAAAATTCTTATTCAAGTATCCTTTTATGATATCTAGAAATTCCATATCATTTCCAATAAACAATATGTCATCCACATATAATATCAGAAATACTACAGAGCTCCCACTCACTTTCTTGTAAATACAGGCTTCACCGTAAGTCTGTCTAAAACCATATGCTTTGATCACCTCATCAAAGCGTATATTCCAACTCCGAGATGCTTGCACCTATGCATAGATGGATCACTGGAGATTACACACTTTGTTAGCACCTTTAGGATCGACAAAACCTTCTGGTTGCATCATATACAACTCTTCTTTTAGAAATCTATTAAGGAATGCGTTTTTGCCATCCATTTGCCAGATTTCGTAATCATAAAATGCAGCAATTGCTAACATGATTCGCACAGGCTTAAGCATCGCTACGGGTGAGAAAGTCTCATCGATGTTGAAAGTGCAACTAATCCCCGGGTGGTTTTGGCAATTAGTAACAACATATATATCATTGAACTAATAGTTACTTGAGAATCATTTCAGAGAAGTTCAGTGATATGGGTATGGCAATGTCTGAAGAAGTGGACCCCTCAAAATGCTAAGGCAAGCATTGGCAAAAGCTCAAGACTCCATTTTTGGTTTAGTGATCCAAGATCACATTGAGTCCATAGGAAAAGCCAATACTATTAAAAGGGGATGAGGTTGTGTTGATGATCTGGTTGCTCAAGTGCTTAGTGATATATCTCCTTCAACTATCAGCAACTTTCACTACTATACACACTCATTAGTAATCTCGGACAAACTGATTTTCCAAACTCAGTCCCACCGAGATGAACCACCTCAGCCATTAGCCAAACCCTAGAAAAATCGGTCAATCCGAGTTTGAGTTCGGTCTCACCGAAACACGGGCTGCCAACCTTCTGTAACCGTTTGACATCATTTCAGAATATCCGAGTTGATAATTTCGGTCTCACCGAAACTGACAAGTTCCTGTCTTTGACTCAAATCGGACAAACCGAGATGGTATTTTCGGTCCCACCGAAAACCCCAACGTTCACTATATTTGAACTTTCGGTCTGACCGAGTTTCCACTTCGGTCTGACCGAGATTGCTCAATTATGTGTGTAACGGTTGGATTTTGTGTGGAGGCTATATATACCCCTCCACCCCCTCTTCATTCGTGGAGAGAGCCATCAGAAAGAACTACCACTCCTACCTTACACTTTCTGAGAAGAGAACTACCTACCCTTGTGTTGAGATCAAGTTGCTCCATTCCTACCATATGAAACTTGATTTCTAACCTTCCCAAGTTGCTTTCCACTCAATCCTTTCTTCCACCACAGCCAAATCAGTGAGGAGAGTTGAGTGTTGGGGAGATTATCATTTGAAGCACAAGAGCAAGGAGTTCATCATCATCTACAACATCTATTACCTTTTGGAGGGTGGTGCCTCCTAGATTGGTTTGGTGTCGCTTGGGAGCCTCCGTCATCGAGATGTGGAGTTGAACCAAGAAGTTTGTAAGGGCAAGGAGATCGCCTACTTCGTGAAGATCTACCCCGAGTAAGGCTAGCCCTCCGTGGGCGTAGGCCATGATGGAATAGACAAGGTTGCTTCTTCGTGGACCCTTCGTGGGTGGAGCCCTCCGTGGACTCGCGCAGCCGTTACCCTCCGTGGGTTGAAGTCTCCATCAACGTGGATGTACGATAGCACTACCTATCGGAACCACGGGAAAAATCATTGCGTCTCCAAATTGCGTTTGATCTTCTCCACCTCTCTTTACTACATGTGCAATTTACTTTCCGCTGCTTATACTCTAGAATTGCATGTGTAGGGTGATGCTTGTCTTGATCATAATTGTGAATCTGCCAAAAATTGTTCATGATCAAAAGGCAGAATTTTTATATTTACAAGTAGTCTAATCACCCCCCTCTAGACATACTTTCGATCCTACACGTGGTATCAGAGCTTTGGTCTCCATTGTTTTGGTTTCCATTGCATTGGACTCCATAAGCTTGGTTTCACAACCTAGGAGAGTATGGCGTCTAGTGAGGGTAATTATCGTAGAGGTCCTTACTTTGATGGTACAAATTTTGCTAGTTGGAAGCATAAAATGAAAATGCATATTCTTGGTCATAACCCAGCCGCATGGGGCATTATTTGTGTTGGTATGCAAGGTGAATTCTTCGAGGAAGGAAAAGTTCCGGATCGCGAAGCTACACCGGAAGAGTTGCGGATGTTGCAAAACAATGCTCAAGCTTGTGACATTCTCTTCAATGTCTTGTGTCCCGAGGAGTTCAACAAAATCAGTCGTCTTGAGAATGCTAAAGAGATTTGGGATACTTTGGTTGAAATGCACGAAGGTACCGAGTCTGTGAAGGAATCAAAGCTAGATATTCTTCAAGGTCAACTTGACAAGTTCAAGATGAAGGATGGTGAAGGAGTCGCTGAAATGTATTCTAGGCTTGCTCTCATCACAAATGAGATTGCCGGCTTAGGAAGTGAAGAAATGACCGACCGATTTATCATTAAGAAGATTCTCAGAGCTTTGGATGGAAAATATGACACCGTGTGCACTTTGATCCAAATGATGCCAAACTACAAGACTCTCAAGCCAACTGAAGTCATTAGAAGAATTGTTGCTCATGAGATGACACTTAAGGATAAGGAAGAGCTTCACAACAAGTCAAGTGGTGCTTACAAAGCTACAAGTGATGCTCCCACAACCTCGAGTGACAATTTAATTTCCAATGAAGAGATAAGCCTAATGGTTAAGAACTTCAACAAATTCTACAAGAATAGAGGCAAAGAGAGAAGCTCAAAGTCTAGATCATATGATGAAAAGAGATCTTCTAGTCGTGATCGAAACTGCTACAATTGTGGAAGACCCGGACACTTCTCAAATGAGTGTACGGCTCCCCACAAGAGAAGAGAAGAATCTCCAAGAAGAAGATCAAGAGATGAGTCACCTCGGAAAGAGAGAAGGAGTAGAGATGATCGTTATGAACGAAGACCCTCTCGGAGAAGCAAGGATTCGGAGAGGAAAGACAAGTCATCAAGGAGCTACACAAGAAGAAGACATCAAGCTCATGTAGGTGAATGGGTCTCCGGCTCCGACTCCGACAATCAATCCGATGGAAGCTATCACTCCGACTCCGACTACAGTCAAGATGAAGGTGTTGCCGGTCTTGCTCTCGTATCCTCCAACTCTAACTCCTACGACTTATTTGATTCACCAAATGAGGGAATTGGAAGATGCTTCATGGCTAAAGGCCCCAAGGTATCACACCCTGAATTCATTGACTTCAATAGTGATGAGGATGACTTGCTTGGTGAAGATGAGCTCTTGCATGATAAATCTAGTGAGCTTAGTAACGATGAAAATGCTAGTAGTCTTTATAGTCGAGAAGAGTCGAATGACAATGCTATGAAGGAGATTGAGCGTCTAACTAAAGAACTAAACACTCTTAAGTTAGCTCATGAAACAACTCAAGAAGATCATAGAGAGCTCCTAAGATCTCATGAGAAGCTACGCTTCGAGAAGCTCACTCTAGAGCAAGAACATGAGTTTCTAAAAGCGATCAATGACGATCTTCGAAAGAAGAGTTCTTCATATCTTGCCAAACGACTTCTCTTGTCTAATTTCTTGCCACCTATTAAGACTAAGCATGACAAGCATAAGAAAAATTCTTCCTCTAGTAGTAACAATAACCATGTTAAATCTAATATTGTTGCTTCTAGTAGTTCTCTTGATTCCACAAACAATGTTTCAAGCCAAGTTACACTTGAGCAAGAAAATAGCTTATTGAAGGAAATCATAGAGAAAGGTGTCTACAAGAGTCTTGCCGGAAGCAAGAACTTTGAGGAAATTGTTCGCAAACAAGGAAGGCACCGGAAGAATCAAGGGATTGGTTTTGAGCGAAAGTTCAACGCCGAAGGTGTTGAGTGGGAAGAAGGTCAATACCCTACTCCATAGTTTGTTTCTCAAAAGGAGAAGTATGATCCTACTTCTTCCAATGTGGAACAAGCTCAAGATGACCTTCCACCACAAGACCACAAGCTAAAAGCCAAGGACAAGCTTCAAGAGGAGATTGATGCATTCATTGAAGCACCTCAAGCCATGGTCAAGTGGGTTCCCAAGGACACATCAAGTTCTACTTCGTCAAGCTCAACTACAACCCCAAGGATTCCCATCAAGATGATGTGTATCCCAAAGAAGAAGAACTAGAAGGTTCTTGAGGGTGACTCCGCCAACATACTTCACTCACATTCATTTTGGCAACTTGTGCAATCAACTTCCACATCATGCACTAGTTCATGGAGTCACAAACCCTCTTGTTGGTAAGTCAAGGAACAAGGTAATCATTGCTTTCATGGACATCATCTATTGTGAACTTCAATCTATGTCCATGGATATCCTTGTTTGTTCCTTGTGGGACTAACCCATGTAGGTATTGAAAGTGCCCTAATCCAAAGGATAGCTCCCAACTCTTGATGATCTACATCAACATTGAGCATCCACATCTTCAACATCTACATGAAGTCTTCTACGACAACCCAAGGTTAGTTTGAACCTTTAAAAGGGGTTCTCACATCTAGGGGGAGCTTTGCTCTAAAAAATTGAGCTAAAGCATCTCCAAATGATGTGAACACATCAATGCTTTATGTAAAAGTGGTAACCCCACTTGTGCTTAAACGATGAGTATGACCTATGATCAAATGTTCTCATTTGGCTCCCAAGTCAAAATACTCATATAAAGATGACCTAGTCATCGACAAATTGTGTGCTAGTAGCTAGAGTTTTGGTTGTGCATGTTTGACACATATTTCATTTGCTATCTTATTGTGTGAGCATGTTGAATGCATGATTTTATCCATTCGAGGACATCCATTTGTTGTTTTGGTTGTTTTGATTTTTCTGGCCAAATGGATGGACAAGAATGCCTAAGTACCTCCCCTAGCTATCTATGCTTTCTTGTCTCAAATTCTATTCATGCTTATATCACAAACTTTGAACAAGTCATTTTCGGACCCTCCGAGTGAGGAGCACTCGGAGCCACCGATCCATCTAAGGCTGACTTCCAAAACCTTCTGAGTCAATTTCGGTCAGACCAACTTCTCCCACTCGGTCCAACCGAAACGCTTAGACTGATCTAGGTTTCATCTCGGTGAAACCGAGTTCTAAATCTCGGCGTGACCGATATGCGTAACTGCACAACAGTTATTCATTTCGGTGTCACCGAGTTTTTGAACTCGGTCCCACCGACAGCAAGGGGATATAAATACTGAGGGCAGCGCGCGATTATTCCTTCAAACCGTTTCGCCCCCAAGTCCCCTGCTGCCGTCGCCCTGATCTCCGGATCGTCGCCGTCGTCGCCTGTGCGCCCTCGCCGCAGGTCTCCGCCGCCGTCAACGGTTTTCTTCTCCGCGCCGTTGCCGCCGTAGAGGGACTCTACCAAGTTAGGGTGAGTCTCGATCCCTCTCGTGCTCCCCATCTGACTCATTGCACGATTGGTTTGCCCTGCATCTAGCCACGATTGAGAAACTTCCGTTCCATCAGATCGTTCTAGTTTCGAGCAAAATTCTTAGGTTTAGGTTTCCACGGAACACATCTCGGTGAAACCGAATTTAAATTTTCGGTGTGACCGATTTGGCCTCTGGCCATTGCACTGCACTTTCGGTCTAACCGAGTCGTGCAAATAGGTGTGACCGAAGCTCAGTTTTAGTGAAACCCTAGTTTATCGGCAGGACCGAAACCCATTTCGGTCCAACCGAAAGTGGTGTGTAAGTTTCTGTTATACACTTCGGATTCACCGAAACTAAAAATCGGTTTGACCGAAATGCATTCTGTGAAAACTCAAAACTAAGATTTGAACTCATTTTTTTTGCAAAATCCTCTGCAGTTTGTGATAACTCTTCTACTCTGCCTATACCTTATCTACTCACAGGTTGTCAGCCATGTCAGATGTCAGTGACAGCCAGAATAGGTCAGAATCACCTTTTGCAGAGATTCCTGAGGCAGATACTAGTCCTGAGGCTAGTAGTCCTATTGATGATGGTGAGAGGAGTACACCTAGTGGCTTGCCTCCTGCAGCCACCAGAACCAGAAAGCAGAGAAATTCTGATGATGAGGACTCTGACTTCATTGCTGAGGAAGTAACCTCCAAGCCCAAGAGAAAGGTTGTTGCCAAAGAGCACCAAGGGCATCAGTCAAAGAAAGGCACCAGCAAGGTCAAGCAGTCAGCTGTTGCCAAGAAGCTGAACTTGGAAGAGCCAGCTCCAAGTAAAGTGAAGAAAACTTCCAAGAGGAAGAGGGTAGTGTATGCTGAACCTCATACAGATGCAGCAGTTGAGGAAGAAGAAGAAGAAGCACCCCGGCCAGCTCCTCAGAAGCAGAAACTCATGGGTGATGCAATTAGGGCTCAAGCCACTTCTAAGCCCAAGAAGCCTGCTCAAGCTAAGGCAGCTCCAGCAAAGCCTTCTGCCAAGCCCAAGAGGACAACCAGGAACATCCCAGCCTTTGAGAAGAACAAAGGTGATGTGCCACCGTCTGAGTCTGATGAAGAACATGTGTTGCTGAAGCTCCGTCCAAAACTGCCGCTCCACAACGATGCTCATCCTCAAGCCGAGGATATGAAGGCAAGGAAGGATAGAGGTCTCAGGCTATGGAGACAGTCTGATCCATATGCCGTGAGGAGAAGGACTGCTGTGGACCCCAGATTCCACACCCGAGAGCAGCAGGACTTCTATGAGACTGTGCTGATGGACAAGAAGCCTATTGTTGCAGATACCAGATACGTTGACTGGGAGTACATTGACAGTGAAGAGCACCGAGACTTATTTTCCCATGTGCATGAAAGCTTCACTGCATGTGGAGTTGATGAGTTTGTGGGTCAGAAACTGACAGATTGGAACGATGAGATGATTATGCAGTTCTACGCCACAGCCCACTTCTATCCTGATGGGAAGATCACCTGGATGACTGAAGGTCAAAGGTTTTCTTCGTCTGTTGAAGAATGGGCAGAACTTCTGAATGCTCCAGTGCAAAGAGAGGACGACATTGATGTCTATGGGATTCCTAAGAAGAACCATGATTCCATGAAGAACATGTACAAGGAGATCCCCGCAGCAGATTTGGAAGGGTGGAAGCTTGGCTCAGTGTACTATCTCCAGGCAGGTCTACCTACCACAAACACTATTCTGAGGCATACCTTGATGCTCAAGTCTGGAGACCATCGCATGATCCGAGGCTATTCTATCAACATGCTGCACATACTTGATAAGAAGGCACCTTTCAAGGTGATGGACTTAATGGTAGAGACCATTAAGAGGACTGCAGCTGACTAGAAGAGGTCGTGTGGATTTGCCCCGCAGATTCAGATGCTTATCAATGCCAAGTTTGGCACGGGCAAATTCTTGTTGGATAGGAAGCACTTACCACTGCAGCCAGAGCATGAAGATAACGTTGTTGTGATGGATGAAGAGGATCCAACTTCAGTTGAAGGTCAAGCCAAGATTGAAGCTGCTAAGAAAGCCAAAGCTGATAAAGAGGCAGCAGCAGCAGCAGCTAAACCAAAGAGCTTCGGAGAGCAGATTCTTGAAGCTACTCAAAGGATTGAACAATGCCTGGCCAGCATTGAACAATCTCAGGAGAGCCTAGAGAGGATTGTTGACGACAAGATCCATGCTCTGGACGTGAAGCTGACTGAACTTCAGGTGACCGTCAACAAGCTTGAGGCAGACATGGAGGAAGCTAGGCAGGACAGGGCAGAGCTCATGCAGGATGACCTAGTCCAGGACTCTCATCGCCAGACTGCTCAGGTTCCCAGAGGATCCCGATCAGCTGCTATCCCAGTGACTGACTCCAGGGCTACCACTTCAGCACCTCCTACAGCTCCAGCAGTCACTCCAGCCACAGCTCCAGTATCCACTCCTCCATTGTAGACATCAGCTGAAGTCTTCGCCGATGCCGTCATATCTACTCCGACATCTACCCAGACAGGAGCCGCCAGCAGAGCCCACAGTGACGTTTAGCTCTATGCTCTTTCAAACTTTTTGGTAACTTGTTGCCAAAGGGGGAGAAATTGTATAGATCATAGGGCTTCGAGAGAGAGAGTGCTCTTTCGTTCTTTTGCCGGTTTTCTTTGAGATACATTTGGTTCTTTTGGTTCTTGAAACTTTCAGTGTGCTTGATACTACGTTTGATGCTACCTTAATGAGTGCTTGGTCATACTATGCTTTAATGTGTGCTTAATGCTTATCATATGCTATTCCTATCTTGTATGGCTATTTACTCATGTCTTGGTGATTGGGTGCATGTTATTCATTCTTATCATTTTGTGCGCTCCACCAAGATGTATGTGACATGGAAGAGTGACCCATGATCCTAATTGATTGTGCATTTGCATTCAAACGCAAATTTTAAATAATGCACAAATTTAGGGGGAGCTCTTGCTTATCACATACTTCTCAAAGCGACGATATTATTCATTGATTATATCCTTTGTCGAAGCTTTGATCTATATGTTGTCATCAATTACCAAAAAGGGGGAGATTGAAAGTGCTACTAATCCCCGGGTGGTTTTGGCAATTAATAACAACATATATATCATTGAACTAATAGTTACTTGAGAATCATTTCAGAGAAGTTCAGTGATATGGGTATGGCAATGTCTGAAGAAGTGGACCCCTCAAAATGCTAAGGCAAGCATTGGCAAAAGCTCAAGACTCCATTTTTGGTTTAGTGATCCAAGATCACATTGAGTCCATAGGAAAAGCCAATACTATTAAAAGGGGATGAGGTTGTGTTGATGATCTGGTTGCTCAAGTGCTTAGTGATATATCTCCTTCAACTATCAGCAACTTTCACTACTATACACACTCATAAGTAATCTCGGACAAACCGATTTTCCAAACTCAGTCCCACCGAGATGAACCACCTCAGCCATAAGCCAAACCCTAGAAAAATCGGTCAATCCGAGTTTGAGATCGGTCTCACCGAAATACGGGCTGCCAAGCTTCTGTAACCGTTTGACATCATTTCGGAATAACCGAGTTGATGATTTCGGTCTCACCGAAACTGGCAAGTTCCTGTCTTGACTCAAATCGGACAAACCGAGATGGTATTTTCGGTCCCACCGAAAACCCCAACGTTCACTATATTTGAACTTTCGGTCTGACCGAGTTTCCACTTCGGTCTCACCGAGATTGCTCAATTATGTGTGTAACGGTTGGATTTTGTGTGGAGGCTATATATACCCCTCCACCCCTCTTCATTCGTGGAGAGAGCCATCAGAAAGAACTACCACTCCTACCTTACACTTTCTGAGAAGAGAACTACCTACCCTTGTGTTGAGATCAAGTTGCTCCATTCCTACCATATGAAACTTGATTTCTAACCTTCCCAAGTTGCTTTCCACTCAATCCTTTCTTCCACCACAGCCATATCAGTGAGGAGAGTTGAGTGTTGGGGAGATTATCATTTGAAGCACAAAAGCAAGGAGTTCATCATCATCTACAACATCTATTACCTTTTGGAGGGTGGTGCCTCCTAGATTGGTTAGGTGTCGCTTGGGAGCCTCCGTCATCGAGATGTGGAGTTGAACCAAGAAGTTTGTAAGGGCAAGGAGATCGCCTACTTCGTGAAGATCTACCCCGAGTAAGGCTAGCCCTCCGTGGGCGTAGGCCATGATGGAATAGACAAGGTTGCTTCTTCGTGGACCCTTCGTGGGTGGAGCCCTCCGTGGACTCGCGCAGCCGTTACCCTCCGTGGGTTGAAGTCTCCATCAACGTGGATGTACGATAGCACTACCTATCGGAACCACGGGAAAAATCATTGCATCTCCAAATTGCGTTTGATCTTCTCCACCTCTCTTTACTACATGTGCAATTTACTTTCCGCTGCTTATACTCTAGAATTGCATGTGTAGGGTGATGCTTGTCTTGATCATAATTGTGAATCTGCCAAAAACTGTTCATGATCAAAAGGCAGAATTTTTATATTTACAAGTAGTCTAATCACCCCCCCTCTAGACATACTTTCGATCCTACAGATGTCAACTCCTTGAACTTGTCGAAAACCTTTTGCGACAAGTCGAGCTTTGTAGACAGTAACATTACCATCAGCGTCAGTCTTCTTCTTGAAGATCCATTTATTCTCTATGGCTTGCCAATCATCGGGCTAGTCCACCAAACTCCACACTTTGTTCTCATACATGGATCCTATCTCAGATTTCATGGCCTCAAGCCATTTTTCATAACATGGGCTCATCATAGCTTCTTTATAGTTCGAAGGTTTGCCGTAGTCTAACAAGATGACTTCCATGACAGGATTATTGTACCACTGGTGTGGTACGTGTTCTGGTCGACCTTCGACGTTTAGTAATAACTTGATCCGAAGTTTCATGATCATCATCATTAGCTTCTTCTCTAGTTGGTTTAGGCATCACGAGAACGGTTTTCTTTGATGAGCTACTTTCCAATTTGAGAGAAGGTACAATTACCTCATCAAGTTCTATTTTCCTCCCACTCACTTCTTTCGAGAGAAACTCCTTCTCTAGAAAGGATCCATTCTTAGCAACAAAGATCTTTCCTTCAGATCTATGGTAGAAGGTGTACCCAATAGTTTCTTTTGGGTATCCTATGATGACGCACTTCTCCGATTTGGGTTCGAGTTTATTAGGCTGAAGCCTTTTGACATAAGTGTCACAACGCCAAACTTCAAGAAATGACAACTTTGGTTTCTTGCCAAACCACAGTTCATATGGTGTCGTCTCATCGGATTTAGACGGTGCCCTATTAAACTTGAATGCAGCTGTCTCTAATGCATAACCCCAAAATGATAAAGGAAAATTGGTAAGAGACTTCATATAACACACCATATCTAATAGAGTACGGTTACGACGTTCAGGCACACCAATATGATGTGGTGTTCTAGGTGGCGTGAGTTGTGAAACTATTCCACATTGTTTTAAATGAAGGCCAAACTCATAACTCAAATATTCGCCTCCGCGATCAGATCGTAGAAACTTTATTTTCTTGTTACGACAATTCTCCACTTCACTCTGAAATTCTTTGAAATTTTCAAATGTTTCAGACTTGTATTTCTTTAAGTAGATCTACCCATACCTAATAAAATCATCTGTGAAGGTGAGAAAATAAAATACCCGCCGCGAGCTTCAACACTCATCGAACCACATACATCCGTATGTATTATTTCTAGGAAGTCATTAGCTCGTTCCATTGTTCCAGAGAACGGAGTTTTCGTCATCTTGCCCATAAGGCATGGTTCGCAAGTATCAAATGATGCATAATCAAGTGATTCCAAAAGTCCATCCGCACGGGCCATTGATCTACAACATAGATATGCAAAACTATTAAGACTAAGTTCATGATAATTTAAGTTCAATTAATCAAATTACTAATGAACTCCCACTTAAATTAACTTCCCTCAAGTTATCTAAGTGATACATGATCCAAATCAACTAATCCATGTCCGATCATCACGTGAGATGAGGTAGTCATCAATGGTGAACATCTCTATGTTGATCATGTGTACTATATGACTCACGTTCGACCTTTCGGTCTCCGGTGTTCCAAGACCATGTATGTACATGCTAGGCTCGTCAAGTTTAACCTAAGTATTCTGCATGTGCAAAACTGTCTTACACCCGTTGTATGTGAACGACGAACTTTAGCAACGGTGCATACACAGGGAGAAAACTTTTATCTTGAAATTAAGTGAAGAGATCATCTTATAATGTATTAATGCTACCGCCGTTCTAAGCAAAATAATATGCATAAAGGATAAACATCACATGCAATCAAAATATGTGACATGATATGGCCATTATCATCTTGTGCTTTTGATCTCCATCTCCAAAGCATCGTCATGATCTCCATCGTCACCAGCTCGACACCTTGATCTCCATCGTTGCGTCGGGGTCGTCTCGCCAACTATTGCTTCTACAACTATTGCTAACTCATATCGATAAAGTAAAGCAATTACATGGCGCTTGCATTTCATACAATAATTAAGAGACAATCCTAAGGCTCCTGCCGGTTGTCGATATTACAAAACATGATCACCTCATACAACAATGTATATCACATCATGTCTTGACCATATCACATCACACCATGCCCTGCAAAAACAAGTTAGACGTCCTCTACTTTGTTGTTGCAAGTTTTATGTGGCTGCTACAGGCTTCTAGCAAGAACCGTTCTTACCTACGGCAAAAACCACAATGGCGATTTATCAAGTTTGCGGTTTTAACCTTCTTCAAGGGTCGGCCGTAGTCAAATTCGATTCATTTAAGTAGGAGAAACAGACACCTGCCATCCACCTTTATGCAAAACAAGTTGCATGTCTGTTAGTGGAACCATTCTTATCTACGTGGACATGTAAGGTTGGTCCGGGCCACTTCATCTTACATTATCGCCGAATCAAAATAAGACGTTGGTGGTAAGTAGTTTGACCATCACCGCCCACAACTCTTTGTGTTCTACTCGTGCATATCATTGATACGTCCAAAACGTATCTATAATTTCTGCTTGCTCCATGCCACTTTTGGGTGATATTGCTATGATATTCATACACTTCCATACACTTTTGATCATATTTGGACTAACTTACTAATCTAGTGCACCCCAGTGCCAGTTTCTGTTTTCGGCTGTTTTTGTATTTCAGGTTTTCACGTTTCGAGAACTGCCCAGAAAAATACAGAAAATATATATAAAAAATCAGCGTTCCGGGAACGACACTGCTTCCGAAGGGGAGCCTGGGGGGGCACAGGGGCTCCAGGCGCCCTGTGGGCGCGCCCTCCCTGGGCCGCGCCGGGGGGCGCCTCGGCCCCCCCGAGAGCCCCCCGGTGCCCTACTTTGGCAGATATTTAAAGGGTCCCCCATAACCCTTGAAACATGACTTCTTTTTGCGATCCCATCTCTGTTCCGCCGCCGCCGCCGCTTCCAAGATCGGGAGCACTAGGAGAACTCTTCCCGGCACCCTGCCGGAGGGGAGGATCACCACCGAGAGCTTCTCCACCACCATGGACGCCTCCCGGATGACTCGTGAGTAGTCTCCCTTGGACCATGAGTCCATGACCAGTAGCTATGTGATGTTCTCCTCCCGTTCTTGTGCTTCACTAATTAGTCCTCGTGAGCTGCCCTACATGATCAAGGCACCTATGTAATCCTTATGCTGTTGCTATGTTGAGTTTGCTGGGATCTGATGGATTATGAGATTATGTTCAGATTGATCTTGAGTAATATATTTGATTCACCTCTTTTATATTTTAGTTCATAAGTAATTCTTGCATGTTCTCCGTTGTTATTTATTGCTTTGGCCGAGTAATAGGTAGTGACTCCAAGAGGGAACGTTATGCTCGATTGTGGGTTCATGCCCCTCGATGACTAGCTTGAGTGACAGAAACATGAGTCTAGGGGATGTGCTGTTACCACAAGGGGGAAAACAACGGTGCTTGTGCCCGCGGGTGCAAGGATTGTTTACTTTACGCAAAGTTCTTTTAATGCAGTTGTCTGTTGCATTGAGTTTACACTATGGGTGGGACTCGCAACTTAATACCAGCGAGATGTTCTGGATAGATATCTCAAGGTGGATGATTAGTAGTAGATGCAGATGGATTTCGGTCTACTTACTTTGGCGTACCGCCCATGCTTTGAACCTCAACCTTTCTTGCAATGTAATCAGCATTGGTTTGCGTTCGTGGTCCTGTCAATTGCCCAGCTGTAATTTGTTACCTCACTTAGCTGTTTTATCGTCTTTTGGGAGAGAGACATCACTAGTGAACATCATGTGACTCCGGTCCATATTACCATCATTGATCACATACACTATTTACTTTTCTGCTATTTTATTTACTATTGCAAAACACTATCTATCACTACTATCATATTGCTTTTAACCCTTTGTGAACTGCAAGGGCGGAGAGATTGACAACCTCTCTGTACTCGTTGGGAGCAAAGTTATTTGTATCTGTGTGCAGGTCCACGTTGATTGCTAATTGCGCCGTTAGAGATTGACACCTACTTGTTGAACCTAGGAGTCTCTGGGGATTCGATCCTTGGCATCTTTGCTAGGGGAAAACACTTCTACTTACTGCATCTTACACCTTCCACTTGGGGTAATCCAACGAGGGGTTCGAGGCCCATCAATCATCTACGCATAGACCTAGCTCACGATGCCAGTGTTGGGGAACGTTGCATGGAAAACAAACAAAAAATGCTATGCACACAATAGCTATCCATGGAGATGCATAGCAATGAGGGGGGAGAGTGTGTCTACGTACCCTCGTAGACCATAAGTGGAAGCATTTATGAACGCGGATGATGTAGTCAAAATTCTTCACGATTCAACCAATCAAGTACCGAATGTACGACACCTCTGCGTTCAGCACACGTTTAGCTCGGTGACATCCTCTCCTTCTACATCTAGCAAGATGGGCGGAGTAGTAGATGAGTTCTGGCAGCACGACGGCATGGTGACAGTGATGGTAATGCTATCTCCGCAGGGCTTCTCCTAAGCACTAAGAAAATATGACCAAGGGACGAAATTGTGGAGAGGGGCGCCGCACATGGCTAAAACAATGTTGTGTCCCTTGTGTGGCGCCCCTCCCACATATATATAGGTGGGGGAGACCGGGAGAGGGGAGGCAGCCAGGTGCATGCTACTTCTCGAGCTTGCGTTGTATTCCCTCGAAGAGGAAAGGGAGATGCAGCACAGTAGCGTAAGTATTTCCCTCAGTTTTTGAGAACCAAGGTATCCATCCAGTAGGAGACCACGCGCGAGTCCCTCGCACCCGCACAAACAAATAAGAACTTCGCAGCCAACGCAATAAGGGGTTGTCAATCCCTTTACGGTCACTTACAAAAGTGAGATCTGATAGAGATGATAGTTTATATTTTTGGTATTTTTGTTTATAAGAACAGAAAATAAAAGAGGCAAAAGTAAAGTATTTGTAGATCGATATGTTGAGAATAGACCCGGGGGCCATAGTGTTCTCTAGTGGCTTCTCTCATGATAGCGATATTCTACGATGGGTAAACAAATTACTGTCGAGCAATTGATAGAAAAGCGAATAATTATGAGACTATCTAGGCATGATCATTGTATATAGGCATCATGTACGAGACAAGTAGACCAACTCCTGCCTGCATCTACTACTATTACTCCACACATCGACCGCTATCCAGCATGCATCTAGTGTATTGAGTTCATAAGAACAGAGTAACGCCTTAAGCAAGATGACATGATGTAGAGGGATAAACCCAAGCAATATGATATAAACCCCATCTTTTTATCCTCGATGGCAACAATACAATACGTGCCTTGCTGCCCCTACTGTCACTGGGAAAGGACACCACAAGATTGAACCCAAAGCTAAGCACTTCTGTCATTGCAAGAGCTATAGATCTAGTAGGCCAAACCAAACCAATAATTTGAAGAGACTTGCAAGGATATTATGAGCACACATAAAAAGTTCAGAGAAGAACCAAATATTTCTCATAGATAATCTTGATCATAAACTCACAATTCATCGGATCTCGACAAACACACCACAAAAAGAGATTACATCGAATAGATCTCGTCGAAGACCGAGGAGAACTTTGTATTGAGATCCAGAGAGAGAGAAGAAGCCATCTAGATACTAGCTACGGACCCGAAGGTCTGTGGTAAACTACTCACAACTCATGGTGAGGGCGATGATGATGATGAAGAACTCCGTGATGGATCCCCCTCTGGTGGAGCTCCGGAACAGGCTCCAAGATGGGATCTCACGGGAAAAGAAGGTTACGGCGATGGAATTGGGGTTTTCTCTCTGTTGTCGAAGGTTTCAGGGTACGTAGACTTATATAGGAGGAAGGAGGACACCGGGGGGGGGGTGCTCGAGGGGCCCACGAGGCAGGGGGCGCACCCTGGGAAGGGGGGCGCGCCCCCACCCTCGTGGGCGCCTCGATGCTCCCCTGACGTGGTTCTCAAGTCCCCTGTGCGTGATTTTCTCCAAAAATATCTCTCGCAAAGGTTCCATTCCGTTTGGACTCCGTTTGATATTCTTTTTCTGCAAAACCCTGAAACAGGCAAAAAACAGCAATCTGGACTCGGCCTTTGGGTTAGTAGGTTAGTCCCAAAAATGATATAAAAGTGTATGATAAATCCCATTAAACATCCAAGACTTCATAAATAATAGCATGGAACAATCAAAAATTATAGATACGTTGGGGACGTATCAAACATCCCTAAGCTTAATTCTAGCTCGTCCTCGAGTAGGTAAATGATAAAGAAATAATTTTTGATGTGGAATGCTAACCAACATTGTTTCTCGATGTAATTATCTTAATTGTGCCATGAATGTTCAGATCTGAAAGATTCAAGGTAAAAGTCTATATTGACATAAGAAATAATAGTACTTCAAGCATACTAACAAAGCAATCATGTCTTCTCAAAATACTATGGCTAAAGAAAGTTATCCCTACAAAATCATATAGTCTGGCTATGCTCCCTCTTCATCACACAAAATATTCATATCATGCACAACCCCGATTTCAGCCAAGCACTTGTTTTCATACTCTATCTTTTCAAACCATTCAACTTTCACGCAATACATGAGCATGAGCCATGGACATAACACTATGAGTGGAATAGAGGTGGTTGTGGAGAAGACAAAAAGGAGGAAGATAGTCTCACATCGACTAGGCGTATCAACGGGCTATGGAGATGCCCATCAATAGATATCAATGTGAGTGAGTAGGGATTGCCATGCAATGAATGCACTAGAGCTAAGTATGTATGAAAGCTCAACAAAAGAAACTAGTGGGTGTGCATCCAACTTGCTTGCTCACGAAGACCTAGGGCATTTAAGGAAGCCCATCGTTGGAATATACAAGCCAAGTTCTATAATGAAAATTCCCACTAGTATAGAAAAGTGACTAAACATGAGACTCTCTATCATGAAGAACATGGTGCTACTTTGAAGCACAAGTGTGGAAAAAGATAGTAGCAATTGTCCCTTCTCTCTTTTTTCTAATTTTTTTGGAGGGGCTTCCTCTTTCTTTCTTTTATTAGCCCCTCTCTATTTTTTTGGGCCATCTTCTTTTTTTATTGGCCTTTCCTCACATGGGACAATGCTCTAATAATGATGATCATCACACTTTTATTACAACTCGAAATTACAACTCGATACTACAACAAGTATGACTCTACATGAATGCCTCCGACGGTGTACCGGGATGTGCAATGAATCAAGAGTGACATGTATGAAAAATTATGCAGGGTGGCTTTGCCACAAATACGATGTCAACTACATGATCATGCATGGCAATATGACAATATGATGCGTGTCATATGAACGGAACAGTGGAAAGTTGCATGGCAATATATCTCGGAATGGCTATGGAAATGCCATGATAGGTAGGTATGGTGGCTGTTTTGAGGAATAATATGGTGGCTGTTTTGAGGAAGGATATATAGTGGGTTCATGGCACCGGCGAAAGTTGCGCGGTAAAAGAGAGGCTAGCAATGGTGGAAGGGTGAGAGTGCGTATAATCCATGGACTCAACATTAGTCATAAGAACTCATATACTTATTGCAAAAATCTACGAGTCATCAAAATAAAGCAATCAACGCATGCTCCTAGCGGGGAGGTTGGTAGGAGTTAACCATTGCGCGCGCCCGACCTGCACACAAAGGTTGGCACTCTACAAATACCTCATGCTCTAACTTCGTCACATAGCGGTTCACCATACGTGCATGATACGGGAATCACTAACCTTAACACAAGTATTTCTCAATTTCATAATAACTCCACTAGCATGACTCTAATATCACTATCCTCATATCTCAAAACAATTATCAAGCACCCAACATCTCATCATATTCAATGCACTTAGTGTGATTTTTTTTACTACATTGACATTGGATGTCTATCATGTGAAGACTAGTTTTATTAGCCTAAACACATTACCATGCTGTTTTACTAGACTCTCAAATAGATATTAGTGAAGCATAAGAGTTCAACAATTTCTACAAAATATTACCACCACCGTGCTCTAAAAGATGTAAGTGAAGCACTAGAGCAAAAACTATTCAATGCAAAAGATATAAGTGAAGCACATAGAGTGTTCTAACAATTCCTAGGCCATATTTAACTCTCTCAAATAGGTGTGTCCAGAAAGGATGATTGTGAAAAACTAACAAGCAAAGACTCAAATTATACAAGACGCTCCAAGCAAAACACATATCATGTGGTGAATAAAAATATAGCTCCAAGTATAGTTACCGATGGATGAAGACGAAAGAGGGGTTGCCTTCCCGGGGCATCCCCAAGCTTAGGCTTTTGATTATCCTTGAATTCCTTGGGGTTCCATGGGCATCCCCAAGCTTAGGCCTTTGCTACTGTTTGTTCCATAGTCCATCAAAGCAATACTCAAAACTTGAAAACTTCACAACACAAAACTTAAACAAAAATTCTCGTGAGCTCCGTTAGTATAAGAAAGGAAACCACTACTCAAAGGTACTGCAATGAATTCATTCTTTGTTTATATTGGTGTTAAAACTAATGTATTCCAACTTCTCTATGGTTCATACCTCCAAATATTACTCATAGATGCATTGAAATAAGCAAACAACACACGAAAAACAGAATCTGTCAAAAAACAGAACAATCTGTAGTAATCTGCAGCCTTCGCATACTTCTGTAACTCCAAAAAATTCAAACGAAATTGGTAAATGTGAGGAATTTGTATATTCATCATCTGCAAAAAGAATCAACTAAATAGCACGCTCCAGTAAAATCTGACGACCATTCTAGTGAGCGCTAACGATTCTGTTTTTCACAGCAAGATCACATAAACTTCACACACATCTTCCCAAAGGTTCTACTTGGCACAAACACTAAAGAAAAACATGAAACCACATCTAAACAGAGGCTAGATGCAATATTTATTCCCTAACAGCAACAAAAACAAAAAAAACATAAAATTGGGTTGCCTCCCAACAAGCTCTTGCTTTATAGCCATTAAGATCGGCTTGAGATTTCAATGATGCTCACATGAAAGACAAGAATTGAAGCACAAAGAGAGCATCATATAGCATGTGACAAACACATCTAAGTCTAACATACTTCCTATGCATAGGCATTTTATAGGAAAACAAATTAGCAAGACAAGCAAGATCTAGCATATGCAAGGAAGGAGAAAGAAACAATAGCAATCTCAACATAACGAGAGGTAATTTAGTAAGATGAAAATTTCTACAACCATATTTTCCTCTCTCATAATAATTGCATGTAGGATCATAAGAAAATTCAACAAATAGCTGTCACATAACATATTCTCAACACGATCCACATGCATATGAAGTTGACACTCTTCCAAAATAGTGGGTAAAGGAAATATGCCCTAGAGGCAATAATAAAGATGTTATTTGTATTTCCTTATATCATGATAAATGTCTTTTATTCATGCTAGAATTGTATTAACCGGAAACTTAGTACATGTGTGGATACATAGACAAAACAGTATGTCCCTAGTATGCCTCTACTAGACTAGCTCATTGATCAAAGATGGTTATGTTTCCTAACCATAGACATGAGTTGTCATTTGATCAACGGGATCACATCATTAGGAGAATGATGTGATGGACAAGACCCATCCGTTAGCATAGCACTATGATCGTTTAGTTTTTTCTGCTATTGCTTTCTTCATGACTTATACATGTTCCTATGACTATGAGATTATGCAACTCCCGAATACCGTAGGAACACCTTGTGTGCTATCAAACGTCACAACGTAACTGGGTGATCATAAAGATGCTCTACAGGTGTCTCCGAAAGTATTCGTGGTGTTGGCATAGATCAAGATTAGGATTTGTCACTCCGAGTGTCGGAGAGGTATCTCTGGGCCCTCTCGGTAACACACATCACAATAAGCCTTGCAAGTAAAAGACTAATGAGTTAGTCACGAGATGATGTGTTATGGAACGAGTAAAGAGACTTGCCGGTAACGAGATTGAACTAGGTATAGAGATACCGACGATCGAATCTCGGGCAAGTAACATACCGTTGACAAAAGGAACAACGTATGTTGTTATGCGGTTCTGACCGATAAAAGATCTTCGTAGAATATGTAGGAGCCAATATGAACATCCAGGTTCCGCTATTGGTTATTGACCGGAGATGAGTCTCGGTCATGTCTACATAGTTCTCGAACCCGTAGGGTCCGCACGCTTAACGTTTGATGACGATCAGTATTATGAGTTTATGAGTATTGATGTACCGAAGGTAGTTCGGAGTCCCGGATGAGATCACGGACATGACGAGGAGTCTCGGAATGTCCGAGACATAAAGATTGATATATTGGACGACTATATTCGGACACCGGAAGTATACCGGAAAAGTTTCGGATTTAACGGGATTGCCGGAGGGGGTTACCGGAACCCCCTACGAAGGGGGATGGTCCATAGTGGGCCTTATGGAAAAGAGAGAGGCAGCCCATAGGGCTGGCCGGCGCCCCACCTAGGGTTCCTAGTTGGACTAGGAGTTTGGGGGCGCCACCTCTTCTTCTTTTCCTATTCCCTCTCTTCCTTCTTTGGTGGTTCCTACTAGGAATAGGATTGCAATCCTATTCCTAGTAGGATTGCACCCCTAGCCGCACCAAACAAGGGCCGGCCGGCCTCCCCCCTTGCTCCTTTATATACCAGGGCAGGGGGGCACCCAAAGACACACAAGTTGAATTGTTCCAGCCGTGTGCGGTGCCCCCCTCCACAGAAACACACCTCGGTCATACCGTCGCGGTGCTTAGGCAAAGCCCTGCGCCAGTGAATACATCATATCCGTCACCACGCCGTCGTGCTGACGAAACTCTCCCGTGAAGCTCAACTGGATCAAGAGCTCGTGGGACGTCATCAAGCTGAACGTGTGCTGAACGCGGAGGTGCCGTACGTTCGGTGCTTGATCGGTTGAATCGCGAAGAAGTTCGACTACATCAACCGCGTCACTTGACGCTTCCGCTTCCGGTCTACGAGGGTACGTAGACACACTCTTCCCTCTCGTTGCTATGCATCTGGTAGATAGATCTTGCGTGATCGTAGGAAAATTTTAAAATACTACGTTCCCCAACAGTGGCATCAGAGCCAGGTCTATGCGTAGATGATATGCACGAGTAGAACACAATGAGTTGTGGGCGATACTAGTCATACTGCTTACCAGCATGTCATACTTTGCTTCGACGGTATTGTGAGATGAAGCGGCCCGGACCGACATTACGCGTACGCTTACGCGAGACTGGTTTCACCATTATGAGCACTCGTTGCTTAAAGGTGACTGGTGGGTGTCTGTCTCTCTCACTTTAGCTGAATCAAGTGTGGCTACGCCCGGTCCTTGTGAAGGTTAAAACAGCACATACTTGACGAAACATCGTTGTGGTTTTGTATGCGTAGGTAAGAACGGTTCTTGCTAAAGCCCATAGCAGCCACGTAAAACTTGCAACAACAAAGTAGAGGACGTCTAACTTGTTTTTGCAGGGCATGTTGTGATGTGATATGGTCAAGACATGATGAGTTATACGATTTTGTATGAGATGATCATGTTTTGTAATGTTATCGGCAACTGGCAGGAGCCATATGGTTGTCGCTTTATTGTATGAAATGCAATCGCCATGTAATTGCTTTACTTTATCACTAAACGGTAGCGATAGTCGTAGAAGCAATAGTTGGCGAGACGACAACGATGCTACGATGGAGATCAAGGTGTCACGCCGGTGACGAAGGTGATCATGAAGGTGCTTTGGAGATGGAGATCAAAAGCACAAGATGATGATGGCCATATCATGTCACATATTTTGATTGCATGTGATGTTTATCTTATTATGCTTCTTATTTTGCTTAGAACGACGGTAGCATTATAAGATGATCCCTTACTAAATTTCAAGGTATAAGTGTTCTCCCTGAGTATGCACCGTTGCGAAAGTTCGTCGTGCCGAGACACCACGTGATGATCGGGTGTGATAAGCTCTACGTTCAAATACAACGGGTGTAAGCCAGTTTTGCACACGCAGAATACTCGGGTTAAACTTGACGAGCCTAGCATATGCAGATATGGCCTCGGAGCACTGGAGACCGAAAGGTCGAGCGTGAATCATATAGTAGATATGATCAACATAAGATGTTCACCATTGAAACTACTCCATCTCACGTGATGATCGGACATGGTTTAGTTGATTTGGATCACGTGATCATTTAGATGACCGGAGGGATGTCTATCTAAGTGGGAGTTCTTTAAATTAATATGATTAAATTGAACTTTAATTTATCATGAACTTAGTCCTGATAGTTTTTGCATATCTATGTTGTTGTAGATCAATGGCCTGTGCTACCGTTCCTTTGAATTTTAATGCATTCTTAGAGAAAGCTAAGTTGAAAGATGATGGTAGCAATTACACGGACTGGGTCCATAACCTGAGGATTATCCTCATTGCTGCACAGAAGAATTATGTCCTTGAAGCACCGCTAGGTGACAAGCCCCCTCCCGCTAATGTAGACGCTTTGAACGTCTGGCAGTCGCGGTCTGATGACTACACGATAGTTCAGTGTGCCATGCTTTACGGCTTAGAACCGGGACTTCAACGACGTTTTGAACGTCATGGACCATATGAGATGTTCCAGGAGTTGAAGTTAATATTTCAAGCAAATGCCCGAATTGAGAAATATGAGATTTCCAATAAGTTCTACAGCTGCAAGATGGAGGAGAATAGTTCTATCAGTGAACACTTACTCAGAATGTCTGGGTACTACAATCATATGACTCAACTTGGTTGCAAAGTTGACGAGGATAGTGTTATTGATAGAGTTCTTCAATCACTGCCACCAAGCTATAAAGGCTTTGTGATGAACTATAATATGCAAGGGATGCAAAAGACAATTCCCGAGCTCTTCGCTATGCTCAAAGCTGCGGAGGTAGAAATCAAAAAGGAGCATCAAGTGTTGATGGTTAACGAGACAACTAGTTTCAAGAAAAAGGGCAAGGGAAAGAAGGGCAACTTCAAAAAGAATAGCAAAACAGTTGCTACTTCCACGAAGAAACCCAAGTCTAGAGCCAAGCCTGAAACTGAGTGCTTCTACTGCAAGGGGATTGGACACTGGAAGCGGAACTGCCCCAAGTATTTGGCGGATAAGAAGGATGGCAAGGTGAACAAAGGTATATGTGATATACATGTTATTAATGTGTACCTTACTAATGCTCGTAGTAGTACCTGGGTATTTGATACCGGTTCGGTTGCTAATATTTGTAACTCGAAACAGGGACTACGGATTAAACGGAGATTAGCTAAGGACGAGGTGACGATGCGCGTGGGAAATGGTTCCAAAGTCGATGTGATCGCCGTCGACACGCTACCTCTACATCTACCTTCGGGATTAGTATTAGACCTAAATAATTGTTATTTGGTGGCAGCGTTAAGCATGAACATTATATCTGGATCTTGTTTGTTGCGAGACGGTTATTCATTCAAATCAGAGAATAATGGTTGTTCTATTTTTATGAATAATATCTTTTATGGTCATGCACCCTTGAAAAGTGGTCTATTCTTATTGGATCTCGATTGTAGTGATGCACATATTCATAATATTGAAACCAAAAGATGCAAGGTTAATAATGATAGTGCAACTTATTTGTGGCACTGCCGTTTAGGTCATATTGGTGTAAAGCGCATGAAGAAACTCCATAATGATGGACTTTTGAATCACTTGATTATGAATCACTTGTGCTTGCGAACCATGCCTCATGGGCAAGATGACTAAAACTCCGTTCTCCGGAACTATGGAGCGAGCAACAGATTTGTTGGAAATCATACATACTGATGTATGTGGGCCAATGAGTGTTGAAGCTCACGGCGGGTATCGTTATTTTCTGACCTTCACTGATGATTTAAGCAGATATGGGTATATCTACTTAATGAAGCACAAGTCTGAAACATTTGAAAAGTTCAAAGAATTTCAGAGTGAAGTAGAGAATCATCGTAACAAGAAAATAAAGTTTCTACGATCTGATTGTGGAGGAGAATATTTGAGTTACGAGTTTGGTCTTCATTTGAAACAATGTGGAATAGTTTCACAACTCACACCACCCGGAACACCACAGCGTAATGGTGTGTCTGAACGTCGTAACCGTACTTTATTGGATATGGTACGATCTATGATGTCTTTTACCGATTTACCACTATTGTTTTGGGGTTATGCTTTAGAGACAGCTGCATTCACGTTAAATAGGGCACCATCTAAATCCGTTGATACGACACCTTATGAACTATGGTTTGGCAAGAAACCAAAGTTGTCGTTTCTTAAGTTTGGGGCTGCGATGCTTATGTGAAAAAGCTTCAACCTGATAAGCTCGAACCCAAGTCGGAGAAATGTGTCTTCATAGGATACCCAAAAGAGACTGTTGGGTACACCTTCTATCACAGATCCGAAGGCAAGATATTCGTTGCTAAGAATGGATCCTTTCTAGAGAAAGAGTTTCTCTCGAAAGAAGTGAGTGGGAGGAAAGTAGAACTTGATGAGGTAATTGTACCTTCTCCCGGATTGGAAAGTAGTACATCACAGAAAATTGTTCCAGTGATTCCTACACCAATTAGTGAGGAAGTTAATGATGATGATCATGAAACTTCGGATCAAATTTCTGCTGAACGTCGTAGATCAACCAGAGTACGTTCCGCACCAGAGTGGTACGGCAACCCAGTTCTGGAAATCATGTTACTAGACCATGATGAACCTATGAACTATGAGGAAGCGATGATGAGCCCAGATTCCGCAAAATGGCTTGAAGCCATGAAATCTGAGATGGGATCCATGTATGAGAACAAAGTGTGGACTTTGGTTGACTTGCCCGATGATCGGCAGGCCATCGAAAATAAATGGATCTTCAAGAGGAAGACCGACGCAGACGGTAATGTTACTGTTTACAAAGCTCGACTTGTTGCGAAAGGTTTTCGACAAGTTCAAGGAGTTGACTACGATGAGACTTTCTCACCTGTAGCGATGCTTAAGTCTATCCGAATCATGTTAGCAATTGCCGCATTTTATGATTATGAAATCTGGCAAATGGATGTCAAAACTGCATTCCTGAATGGATATCTCAAAGAAGAGTTGTATATGATGCAACCAGAAGGTTTTGTCGATCCAAAAGGTACTAACAAAGTATGCAAACTCCAGCGATCCATCTATGGACTCGTGCAAGCATCTCGGAGTTGGAATATACGCTTTGATGAGGTGATCAAAGCATATGGTTTTATACAGACTTTTGGAGAAGCCTGTATTTACAAGAAAGTGAGTGGGAGCTCTGTAGCATTTCTAATATTATTTGTAGATGACATATTGTTGATTGGAAATGATATAGAATTTCTGGATAGCATAAAAGGATACTTGAATAAAAGTTTTTCAATGAAAGACCTCGGTGAAGCTGCTTATATATTAGGCATCAAGATCTATAGAGATAGATCAAGACGCTTAATTGGACTTTCACAAAGCACATACCTTGATAAGATTTTGAAGAAGTTCAAAATGGATCAGTCAAAGAAAGGGTTCTTGCCTGTATTACAAGGTATGAAGTTGAGTAAGACTCAATGCCCGACCACTGCAGAAGATAGAGAGAAAATGAAAGTCATTCCCTATGCCTCAGCCATAGGATCTATCATGTATGCAATGCTGTGTACCAGACCTGATGTGTGCCTTGCTATAAGTCTAGCAGGGAGGTACCAAAGTAATCCAGGAGTGGATCACTGGACAGCGGTCAAGAACATCCTAAAGTATCTGAAAAGGACAAAGGATATGTTTCTCGTGTATGGAGGTGACAAAGAGCTCGTCGTAAACGGTTACGTCGATTCTAGCTTTGACACTGATCCGGATGACTCTAAGTCACAAACCGGATATGTATTTTTATTGAACAGTGGAGCTGTCAGTTGGTGCAGTTCCAAGCAGAGCGTCGTGGCGGGATCTACGTGTGAAGCGGAATACATAGCTGCTTCAGAAGCAGCAAATGAAGGAGTCTGGATGAAGGAGTTCATATCCGATCTAGGTGTAATACCTAGTGCATCGGGTCCAATGAAAATCTTTTGTGACAACACTGGAGCAATAGCCTTGGCAAAGGAATCCAGGTTTCACAAGAGAACAAAGCACATCAAAAGACGCTTCAATTCTATCCGCGATCTAGTCAAGGAGGGAGACATAGAGATTTGCAAAATACATACGGATCTGAATGTTGCAGAACCGTTGACTAAGCCTCTTCCACGGGCAAAACATGATCAGCACCAGGACTCCATGGGTGTGAGGATCATCACTTTGTAATCTAGATTATTGACTCTAGTTCAAGTGGGAGACTAAAGGAAATATGCCCTAGAGGCAATAATAAAGATGTTATTTGTATTTCCTTATATCATGATAAATGTCTTTTATTTATGCTAGAATTGTATTAACCGGAAACTTAGTACATGTGTGGATACATAGACAAAACAGTATGTCCCTAGTATGCCTCTACTAGACTAGCTCATTGATCAAAGATGGTTATGTTTCCTAACCATGGACATGAGTTGTCATTTGATCAACGGGATCACATCATTAGGAGAATGATGTGATGGACAAGACCCATCCGTTAGCATAGCACTATGATCGTTTAGTTTTTTCTGCTATTGCTTTCTTCATGACTTATACATGTTCCTATGACTATGAGATTATGCAACTCCCGAATACCGTAGGAACACCTTGTGTGCTATCAAACGTCACAACGTAACTGGGTGATCATAAAGATGCTCTACAGGTGTCTCCGAAAGTATTCGTGGTGTTGGCATATCTCTGGGCCCTCTCGGTAACACACATCACAATAAGCCTTGCAAGCAAAAGACTAATGAGTTAGTCACGAGATGATGTGTTATGGAACGAGTAAAGAGACTTGCAGGTAACAAGATTGAACTAGGTATAGAGATACAGACGATCGAATCTCGGGCAAGTAACATACCGTTGACAAAAGGAACAACGTATGTTGTTATGCGGTTCTGACCGATAAAAGATCTTCGTAGAATATGTAGGAGCCAATATGAACATCCAGGTTCCGCTATTGGTTATTGACCGGAGATGAGTCTCGGTCATGTCTACATAGTTCTCGAACCCGTAGGGTCCGCACGCTTAACGTTTGATGACGATCGGTATTATGAGTTTATGAGTATTGATGTACCGAAGGTAGTTCGGAGTCCCGGATGAGATCACGGACATGACGAGGAGTCTCGGAATGTCCGAGACATAAAGATTGATATATTGGACGACTATATTCGGACACCGGAAGTATACCGGAAAAGTTTCGGATTTAACGGGATTGCCGGAGGGGGTTACCGGAACCCCCTACGAAGGGGGATGGTCCATAGTGGGCCTTATGGAAAAGAGAGAGGCAGCCCATAGGGCTGGCCGGCGCCCCACCTAGGGTTCCTAGTTGGACTAGGAGTTTGGGGGCGCCACCTCTTCTTTTCCTATACCCTCTCTTCCTTCTTTGGTGGTTCCTACTAGGAATAGGATTGCAATCCTATTCCTAGTAGGATTGCACCCCTAGCCGCACCAAACAAGGGCCGGCCGGCCTCCCCCCTTGCTCCTTTATATACGGGGGCAGGGGGGCACCCAAAGACACACAAGTTGAATTGTTCCAGCCGTGTGCGGTGCCCCCCTCCACAGAAACACACCTCGGTCATACCGTCGCGGTGCTTAGGCGAAGCCCTGCGCCGGTGAATACATCATATCCGTCACCACGCCGTCGTGCTGACGAAACTCTCCCGTGAAGCTCAACTGGATCAAGAGCTCGTGGGACGTCATCAAGCTGAACGTGTGCTGAACGCGGAGGTGCCGTACGTTCGGTGCTTGATCGGTTGAATCGCGAAGAAGTTCGACTACATCAACCGCGTCACTTGACGCTTCCGCTTCCGGTCTACGAGGGTACGTAGACACACTCTTCCCTCTCGTTGCTATGCATCTGGTAGATAGATCTTGCGTGATCATAGGAAAATTTTAAAATACTACGTTCCCCAACAGTGGCATCAATATTAACTAAAGTCATGACCTCTCCAAACCCACTTTTATCAAAAAATTCATAAGATTGATCAATATCTAAAGTAGTGGGGTCAAAAGTTGACACTCTTTCAAATCCACTTTCAATATTATGACAAACATTATTATCAATCTCATATTCATGATGGGGTTTAAATAAATTTTCAAGATCGTAAGAATCATCACCCCAATCATGATCATTGCACAAAGTAGTGGGCATACCAAAATAAGCATCCGCAAGCTTAGGGTTTTGCATATCATTAGCACAATTAACATTAATAGAATTTATAATAACACAATTGCAATCATTCTTTTTTACTCAAGGAGCTATTGTGAATCACTTTTTCTTTTAACAATTCCTCACAATTTTCAGATTCATAAATTTCAAGCAAAGCCCCATAAAGATAATCTAGTGCACGCAGCTCACTAGCAATAGGTTCAACATAATTGGATCTCTTAAAGAGATTAGCAAGTGGATGAGGATTCATACTTTAGCAAGCGAAGATGCAAGCTAATTGAGGGCTCATAGCAACACAAGCAAACAAGAGGCATGCGAACGGTAAACACACAGCAGAAGAAGGGCAAATAAAACGGCAAGGGTGAAGTGGGGGAGAGGAAAACGAGAGGCAAAAAATGTAATGCGAAGGATAAGGGTTTGTGATAGGTACTTGGTATATGACTTTTGCGTAAGTCTCCCCGGCAACGACGCCAGAAATTCTTCTTGCTACTTCTTGAGCTTGCGTTGTATTCCCTCGAAGAGGAAAGGGAGATGCAGCACAGTAGCGTAATTATTTCCCTGAGTTTTTGAGAACCAAGGTATCAATCCAGTAGGAGACCACGCGCGAGTCCCTCGCACCTGCACAAACAAATAAGAAGTTCGCAGCCAACGCGATAAGGGGTTGTCAATCCCTTTACGGTCACTTACGAAAGTGAGATCTGATAGATATGATAGTTTATATTTTTGGTATTTTTGTTTATAAGAACAGAAAATAAAAGAGGCAAAAGTAAAGTAGATGTAGATTGATATGTTGAGAATAGACCCGGGGGCCATAGTGTTCTCTAGTGGCTTCTCTCATGATAGCGATATTCTACGGCGGGTAAACAAATTACTATCGAGCAATTGATAGAAAAGAGAATAATTATGAGACTATCTAGGCATGATCATTGTATATAGGCATCACATACGAGACAAGTAGACCGACTCCTGGCTGCATGTACTACTATTACTCCACACATCGACCGCTATCCAGCATACATCTAGTGTATTGAGTTCATAAGAATAGAGTAACGCCTTAAGCAAGATGACATGATGTAGAGGAATAAACTCAAGCAATATGATATAAACCCCATCTTTTTATCCTCGATGGCAACAATACAATACATGCCTTGCTGCCCCTACTGTCACTGGGAAAGGACACCGCAAGATTGAACCCAAAGCCTAGCACTTCTCCCATTGCAAGAACTATAGATCTAGTAGGCCAAACCAAACCAATAATTCGAAGAGACTTACAAGGATATTATGAGCACACATAAAAAGTTCAGAGAAGAACCAAATATTTCTCATAGATAATCTTGATCATAAACTCACAATTCATCGGATCTCGAAAAACACACCGCAAAAAGAGATTACATCGAATAGATCTCCTCGAAGACCGAGGAGAACTTTGTATTGAGATCCAGAGAGAGAAGAAGCCATCTAGATACTAGCTACGAACCCGAAGGTCTGTGGTAAACTACTCACAACTCATGGTGAGGGCGATGATGATGATGACGAAGAACTCCGTGATGGATCCCCCTCCGGTGGAGTTCCGGAACTGGCTCCAAGATGGGATCTCACGAGAACAGAAGGTTACGGCGGTGGAATTGGGGTTTTCTCTCTATTGTCGAAGGTTTCAGGGTACATAGACTTATATAGGACGAAGGAGGACACCGGGGGGGTGCTCGAGGGGCCCACGAGGCAGGGGGCGCGCCCCCACCCTCGTGGGCACCTCGATGCTCCCCTGACGTGGTTCTCTAGTCCCATGTGCGTGATTTTCTCCAAAAACATCTCTCAAGAAGGTTTCATTCCGTTTGGACTCCGTTTGATATTCTTTTTCTGCAAAACCCTAAAACAGGCAAAAAACAGCAATCTGGACTGGGCCTTTGGGTTAGTAGGTTAGTCCCAAAAATGATATAAAAGTGTATGATAAAGCCCATTAAACATCCAAAACTTCATGAATAATAGCATGGAACAATCAAAAATTATAGATACGTTGGAGACGTATCAGTGCACCACAAAGGTGGCCAGCTAGCCCTAGGGCTCCTGCCCTGGCCTGCGCCCCTGCCATAATGCCCATAAGGGGAAGGAAAGAGGAGGAGAGGGAAGGGAGGAGGTGGCCTACTCCCCTCTTTCCTTCTCTCCCCTAGGGTTGGCAGCCATAGAGGGGTGCACCGGCCCCTCATGGGCTGGTGTGCTTCCTTCTCTTGGCCCATATAACCCATAAATCTCCGGGGGCTTACCGGAACCCGTTCCGGTGACCCGATGACTACACGGTATGCCCCTAAACTCTTTCGTTGTCCAAATAGTATCATCCTATATATAAATATTTACCTCCAGAGCTCCTCGACGTGTCCACGATCACATCCGGGACTCGAAACAACATTCGGTCACCAAATCACATAACTAATATAACACTATATCGTCAATGAACGTTAAGCGTGTGGACCCTATGGGTTCGAGAACTATGTAGATATGACTGGGCCACTTCTCCAGTCAATAACCAATAGCGGAACCTGGATGCCCATATTGGTTCCTACATATTCTACGAAGATCTTTATCGGTCGAACCGTTATGACAGCATATGTAATTCCCTTTGTCCATCGGTATGTTACTTGTCCAAGATTCAATCGTCGGTATCTCTGATGACCCACAAGTGTAGGGGATCTATCGTTGTCCTTTCGATAAGTAAGAGTGTCGAACCCAATGAGGAGGAGAAGGAAATGATAGGCAGTTTTCAGTAAGGTATTTTCTGCAAGCACTGAAATTATAGGTAACAACTAGTTTTGTGATAAGGTAATTGGTAGCAAGTGACAAAAGGTAAAAGTAAATAAGGTGCAACAAGGTGGCCCAATCCTTATTGTAGCAAAGGACAAGCATGGACAAACTCTTATATAAAGGAAAGCACTCCCGAGGACAGATGGGAATTATCGTCAAGCTAGTTTTCATCACGATCATCTGATTCGTGTTCGGTACTTTGATAATTTGGTATGTGGGTGGACCGGTGCTTGGGTTATGTCCTTACTTGGACAAGCCTCCCACTTATGATTAACCTCTAATGCAAGCATCCGCAACTACAAAAGAATTATTAAGGTAAACCTAACCATAGCCTGAAACATATGGATCCAAATCAGCCCCTTACGAAGCAACGCATAAACTAGGGTTTAAGCTTTTGTCACTCTAGCAACCCATCATCTACTTATTACTTCCCAATGCCTTCCTCTAGGCCCAAATAATGGTGAAGTGTCATGTAGTCGACGTTCACATGACACCACTAGAGGAAAGACAACATACATCTCATCAAAATATCGAACGAAGACCAAATTCACATGACTACTAATAGCAAGACTTCTCCCATGTCCTCAGGAACAAAAGTAACTACTCACAAGACATAATATTGTTCATGATCAGAGGGGTATTAATATGCATAATGGATCTGAACATATGATCTTCCACCAAATAAACCAACTAGCATCAACTACAAGGAGTAATAAACACTACTAGCAACCCACAGGTACCAATCTGAGGTTTGGGTACAAAGATTGGATACAAGAGATGAACTAGGGTTTGAGAGGAGATGGTGCTGGTGAAGATGTTGATGAAGATAGCTCTCCCCAAGATGGGAGAGTTGTTGGTGATGACGGTGGTGACGATTTCCCCCTCCCGGAGGGAAGTATCCCCGGTAGAATAGCTCTACCGGAGCCCTAGATTGGTTTCCGCCTCGGTTCCGCCTCAAGATGGCGGCGTCTGGTCCCGAAAGCCTCCTTCTGATTTTTTCCTGGTCAAAACACCTCATATAGGAGAAGATGGGCATCGGGGGCCTTCCGGCTGGCCCACGAGACAGGGGGGCACGCCCTGGGCAGGGGGGCGCGCCCCCCACCCTCGTGGACAGCCGGTGGCCCCCCTCGCGAGCTTCTTTCGCCAGGTATTTTTTATATTTTCTGAAACGGAGTTCTGTTGAGTTTCGGGGCTTTTGGAGTTGTGCATAATAGGTTTCCAGAGTTTGCTCCTATTGCAGCCCAGAATTCTAGCTGCCGGCATTCTCCCTCTTTTTGTAAACCTTGTAAAATAAGAGAGAAAAGGCATAAGTATTGTGACAAAACATATAATACCAGCCCATAATGCAATAATATCAACATATAAGCATGATGAAAAATGGACGTATCAACTCCCCCAAGCTTAGACCTTGCTTGTCCTCAAGCGAAAGCCAATAACGAAAAATATGTCCACATGTTTAGAGGTAGAGGTGTCGATAAAAACAAAATACAGACATGAGGGCATCATGATCGTTTCCATAATAGCAATATATATATATATATATATATATATATATATATATATATATATATATATATATATATATATATATATTGTCATATGATTCTTATGCTAAAGAAACAATTCATCCACAATATCAAGTATGAATAATAAACTTCATTGAAAACTAACAAACCTTGATCTCAGTCATTGAAGCAATTGCAATTTATCGTATCATCGGAAAGAGTCAATATAAGAGTTTTTCAGCAAGCCTACATACTCAACTATCATGTAGTCTTTCACAATTGCTCACACTCACGCAATACTTACATTTATGGAGTTTTAATCGGACACAGAGAAAGATAGGGGCTTATGATGTTGCCTCCCAACCTTTTACCTCAAGGGTAATGTCAATAGTAATAGATCAGGAAAACTTACATCCAAGTGGGTATATATGTCAGGATCTTTCCAACACAATGTTCTTGCCAAAGGATAAAAGGTAAAAAGGAAAGGTGGATTTCACCATGACTCTTATAAGGCAAGAATAATAGATAGGCCCTTCGCAGAGGGAAGCAGAGGTTGTCATGTGTTTTTATGGTTGGATGCACAAAGTCTTAGCATAGAACAACGTCACTTTATATTGCCACTTGTGATAAGGACCTTTATTATGCAGCCCGTCGCTTTTATTACTTCCATATCACAAGATCGTATAAAGCTAATTTCTCCCACACTAATAAATCATACATATTTTAGCGAGTTTGCAACATGACAACTTACTTGGAAGGATCTTCCTCAATCCATAGGTAGGTATGGTGGACTCTCATGACAAAACTGGGTTTAAGGAGATATGGAAGCACAAGTAGTATCTCTACTTCGTGCGAGGAGTTTTTGCTAGCATGAGGGGGAAAGGCAAGCTCAACATGTTGGATGATCCATGACAATATACTTTATTTCCGATAAAAGAAGACATAACCCATTATGTTGTCTTCCTTGTCCAACATCAACTCTTTAGCATGTCATACTTTAATGAGTGCTCACAATCATAAAATATGTCCAAGATAGTATATTTGTATGTGAAGCCTCTCTTCTTTTATTACTTCCTATTAATTGCAACGATGACCAAAACTATGTTTGTCAACTCCCAACAACTTTTATTTATCATACTCTTGTATGTGAAGTCATTACTTCCCATAAGATCGATATGATCTCTTTGATACTCTTTATGTTTTCTTTCTTTTTATCATGACCCAAGTGAGGAAATCAAGCCCTTGAATCAACACTAATATTTATTATATACCTCACGGACTCGATTACAAAGGGTAAAGATCATAAAGCAAAAGCTCACAACTAGATAATGCTAACTTTATTCTACTAGATCAAGATACTACCAAAAGGATCGAACTAAGAAACACGGTAAAGATAGGAGTGATGGTGATACGATACCGGGGACACTCCCCCAAGCTTGGCAGTTGCCAAGGGGAGTACCCATACCCATATGATTATGTCTCCTTCTTCGATGGTGGTGATGCTGGAGTTGTTGATGATGTAGGCTTGTTGTCCACCTTCCAAGGCATGGGTTCACCATCGTAGAAGGACGATCGAGTCTCCGGGATAGTCAAATCTGCAGCGAAACTCATCTTCTTGAATCTATATTCATACTCACAGTTTTGGTTTTGCAGGTCATAGATCTGGGCTTGGAGGTGTTCGATCTTCTCTTGAATATTGGAGATAGCTTCCCCAAAGATCCTTGAGTCTAGCTTGAGGTTGTTGGCGAGCTCCGAGATCATCATGTGGTTGGTGTTGAGTCCTCGTTCCACCATACCTTGGCACTTGAAAACTTGCTGCTCCATTGCTTCGAGTCTTGCCTCCACGCTTCCGGTCCTCCTCGGCCCCTCAACATCACGGATGTGCAGCACCCCCTCATGCAACTCCATGGTTTTAGGGTGATGCAGCACCTCCGCGAGGTAGGGGTTGATGACCTTCTCGAAGAACTTGTCCTTGGGGATGTTGGAGGACGCCATGACGATCTAGATCTGTCAAAAACAGCAGCTCGAAACGAAAACAGAGGATTTTTGCGTGATACAGAGGTCAAAACCTTCGGGAGTATATATAATGAACTTTTACCGACCAAAAGGAGTAACCCACAAGAAAACGGAGTCCGGGGGACACACGGGGTGCCCACGAGGCAGGAGGCGCGCCCTAGGTAGGGGGCACGCCCTCCACCCTCGTGGACGCCTCGTGTCTCTTCTGGATTGCTACTTATTTTTCTATTTTTCTAAATATTCCAAAACAGAGAAAAAGTGCCTTTAGAGCTGTTTTGGAGTCTGTTTACTTACCGTATCACATACCTCTTCCTTTTTGGAGACTGAATCGTTCTGGAAAGTGTCCCTTATGTATTCCTACGGGGTTACGGTTTCAATATCATTGGTTTCAACATTTATAGGATTACCTGAGATGTAATGTTTGATTCTTTGACCATTCACCACCTTCGGATTTGTGCCTTCGAAGTTGTTGATTTTTATGGCACCGGAACGATAAACCTCCTCGATAACATAAGGTCCTTCCCACTTAGAGAAAAGTTTTCCTGCAAAAAATCTTAAACGAGAGTTGAATAGCAAGACATAATCACCTACGTTAAACTCATGCCTGTGTATCCTTTTGTCATGCCATCTCTAAACTTTTTCTTTAAACAGCTTGGCATTCTCGAAAGCCTGGGTTCTCCATTCATCGAGACAACTAATGCCAAATAACCTATTCTCACCGGCAAGTTTGAAATCATAATTGAGATCTTTAATAGCCCAATATGCCTTATGTTCTAGCTCAAGAGGTAAATGACAAGCTTTTCCATATACCATCTTATATGGAGACATACCCATAGGATTCTTGTATGCAGTTCTATAGGCCCATAATGCATCTTCAAGTTTCTTGGACCAATTCTTCCTAGACCTATTAACTGTCTTTTATAAGATTAGTTTCAACTCCATGTTACTTAGTTCTACTTGACCACTAGTCCGTGGGTGATAGGGGGATGCAATTCTATGGTTGACATCATATTTTTGCAAGCATTTTACAGAAAGCACCATGAATAAAGTGTGAACCACCATCAGTCATTAGGTATCTAGGGACTCCAAACCTCGGAAAAATAGGTGTTATGATCAGCACTACTAGTTGGAATAGCTTCTACCCACTTAGTAACGTAATCAACAACAACTAAAATATGTGTGTACCCATTAGAGGGAGGAAACGGTCCCATATAATCAAAGCCCCAAACATCAAATGGTTCAATAACAAGTGAATAATTCATAGGCATTTCTTGACGTCTACTAATATTACCAATTCTTTGACATCCATCACAAGATAAGACAAACTTACGGGCATCCTTGAAGAGAGTAGGCCAATAAAAACCGGATTGCAATACCTTGTGTGCAATTCTATCTCCCGCATGGTGTCCTCCATAAGCTTTGGAGTGGCACTTATGTAGGATCTGTTCCTGTTCATGCTCGGGTACACAACGTCTAATAATACCATCTACTCCTTCTTTATAAAGATGTGGGTCATCCCAGAAGTAATGTATCAAATCATAGAAGAACTTTTTATTTTGCTGGTATGTGAAGCTAGGAGGTATAAACTTAGCAACAATATAATTAGCATAATCAGCATACCATGGAGCAGTACAAGAAGTATTTATGACAGCTAGTTGTTCATCAGGAAAGCTATCATCAATAGGTTGTGGGTCATCAAGTACATTTTCTAATCTAGACAAGTTGTCTGCAACGGGGTTCTCAGCTCCCTTTCTATCAATAATATGCAAGTCAAATTCTTGCAGCAAGAGAACCCATCTAATAAGTCTAGGTTTAGCATCTTTCTTTTCCATAACGTATTTGATAGCAGCATGATCAGTGTGAATAGTTACTTTAGAATCAACGATATAGGTCTAAATTATCACAAGCAAATACAACTACTAAAAATTCTTTCTCAGTAGTAGCATAATTTCTTTGGGCACTATCTAGAGTTTTACTAGCATACTGGATAACATTTAATTTCTTATCAACTCTTTGCCCTAGAACAGCTCCTACAGCATAATCACTAGCATCACACATAATCTCAAAAGGTAAATTCCAGTCAGGAGGCTGGACAATAGGTGCAGAGATCAATGCTTTCTTAAGTATTTCAAATGCTTCTAGGCAATCATCATCAAAGACAAAAGGAATATCTTTTTGTAAGAGATTAGTCAGAGGCCTAGAGATTTTGGAGAAGTCCTTTATGAACCTCCTATAAAACCTGGCATGACCAAGGAAACTTCGTATACCTTTGATGTCCTTGGGGCACGGCATCTTTTCAATAGCATCAACTTTAGCCTTGTCAACTTGAATACCTCTTTCAGAAATTTTATGTCCCAAGACAATGCCTTCATTAACCATAAAGTGGCACTTCTCTCAATTCAAAAGAAGATTAGTGTCTTCACATCTCTGCAAAACTCGATCAAGGTTGCTTAAGCAATCATCAAAAGAAGTTCCGTAAATGGAGAAATCATCCATGAAAACCTCAACAATCTTTTCACAAAAATCAAAGAATATAGCCATCATGCATCTTTGAAAGGTAGCAGGTGCATTACATAAACCAAAAGGCATACGTCTATAAGCAAAGGTACCGAAAGGACAACTAAAAGTGGTCTTTTCTTGATCCCCTTTTGACATAGGTATTTGAGAGAAACCAGAATAACCATCTAAAAAGCAGAAATGAGTATGTTTGGATAACCTTTCTAGCATTTGATCAATAAATGGCAAGGGGTAATGATCTTTCTTAGTAGCATTATTTAACTTACGGAAATCAATTACCATCCTATAACCTGTAAATATTCTTTGCGGGATCAATTCATCTTTATCATTAGGAACGACAGTCATACCTCCTTTTCTTAGGGACAAAATGGACAGGACTTACCCACTGGCTATCAGCAACTGGATAGATAATACCTGCCTCTAGAAGCTTTAGTATTTCCTTCCTTACCACTTCTTTCATCTTAGGATTTAACCGTCGCTGGGACAATAACCGGTTTAGCATTTTCTTCCAATTTTATCTTGTGTTGGCATATAGTGGGACTAATGCCCTTAAGATCATCCAGAGTATATCCAATAGCAGCACGATGCTTCTTCAGAGTTTTCAATAATTTTTCTTCTTCCTGCTCTAAAAGGTTAGCACTAATAATAACAGGATATATTTTCTTTTCATCAAGATAAACATACTTAAGATTATCAGGCAAAGGTTTAAGTTCAAACATGGGATCACCCTTGGGTGGAGGAGGATCTCCTGGGATTTCAACATGCAAGTTGTTTTTCAGTACGGGTCCCTATTTAAAGAATATTTCATCTATTTCCCTTCTCTCATTCATATGCATATCATTCTCATGGTCTAGCAAGTATTGTTCTAAAGGATCATTAGGAGGCACAACAATAGAAGCAAGACCAATAATTTCATCCTTACTAGGTGGTTCCTTTTCAAGGGGTTGTCTACGAAATTTAGCAAAGTTAAAATCATGAGGCATATCCCCTAATCCAACAGTAACAATATCTTTCACGCATTCTATCTTGGCATTAACAGTATTCAAGAAGGGTCTACCAAATATAATGGGACATAATTCATCTTGTGGGGAACTAAGAACAAGAAAATCAGCAGGGTATTTAACCTTCCCACACAAGACTTCAACATCTCTAACAATCCCAACTGGTGAAATAGTATCTCTATTAGCAAGCTTAATAGTAACAGCAATCCCTTCTAACTCAATAGGTGCAATATCATGCATAATTTCTTGATATAAATCATGAGGGATAATACTCGCACTAGCACCTACGTCACATAAACCATGATAACAATGTTCTCCTATCTTAACAGAGATAACAGGCAAGCCCACAATAGGTCTATGTTTGTTCCTAGCATTGGGTTTGGCTATGCTAGCAGACTCTTCTTGGAGGTAAATAACATGTCCATTTAAATCTTCTACCAAGAGATATTTAACCATAGCAACACTAGGTTCAACTTTAATTTTCTCACAGGGTGTAGGTGTTCTAGTATTACTTTTATGAACTACAGTTGAAGCTTGAGCATGATCCTTTATCCTAATAGGGAAAGGTGGTTTCTCAATATAAGCAGTAGGAACAATAGGATCAACATTATAAGTGATGGTCTTTTCTTCAACTTTAATAGGTTCAACAACTTTTACTTCAATAGGGGGATGATATTTAAACCAATTCTCCTTGGGGAGATCAACATGAGTAGCAAAAGATTCATAGAAAGAAGCTACTATCTCAGAGTCAAGTCCATATTTAGTGCTAAACTCACGGAAAACATCGGTATCAATAAAAGCTTTAACACAATCAAACTTAGGGGTCATACCTGACTCCTTACCTTCATCGAGATCCCAATCTTCAGAGTTGCGTTTAATTCTTTCCAATAAATCACATTTGAATTCAATAGTCTTCATCATAAAAGAGTCGGAACAAGAAGTATCGAGCATGGAGCGATTATTGAGAGAAAGCCGAGCATAATTTTTTTGAATAATCATTTCTCTTGAGAGCTCATGATTGAGGCATGAATATAACATTGACTCAAGCCTCCCCCAACTTGAGCGATGCTTTCTCCTTCGCGGGGCCAAAAATTATAAATATAATTACGATCATGATGAACCTCGTGCATAGGGTAGAACTTCTGATGAAATTCCAACTTCAGATGATTATAGTTCCATGATCACATATCATCACATAGCCAAAACCATGTCAATGCATCTCCCTTCAAAGATAAAGGGAATACCTTCTTCTTGATAACATCCTCGGGCATACCTGCAAGCTTAAACAATCCACAAACTGCATCCACATAGATTATTGGTAAATCGGGATGCAGTGTTCCGTCTCCTGTAAAGGGATTTTCTAGCAGTTTCTCTATCATACCCGAAGGAATCTCAAAGCAAACATTTTTAGTAGGTGCAGTAGGTTGAGGAGCAAATCTTTGCTCTTCTGGTCGGGGTGAAGATACCCCAAACAAGCTCCTCAAAGGATTTTGAGCCATAGTAACAAGTGACAATAAATTTCAGCACACTATATAAATTTTTCCTTACCAAAGGCGCTTCACTCCCCGGCAACGGCGCCAGAAAAGAGTCATGTTGACCCACAGGTGTAGGGGATCTATCGTAGTCCTTTCGATAAGTAAGAGTGTCGAACCCAACGAGGAGCAGAAGGAAATGATAGGCAGTTTTCAGTAAGGTATTTTCTGCAAGCACTGAAATTATAGGTAACAGATAGTTTTGTGATAAGGTAATTGGTAGCAAGTGACAAAAGGTAAAAGTAAATAAGGTGCAACAAGGTGGCCCAATACTTTTTTTAGCAAAGTACAAGCCTGGACAAACTCTTATATAAAGGAAAGCGCTCCCGAGGACACATGGGAATTATCGTCAAGCTAGTTTTCATCACGATCATCTGATTTGCATTCGGTACTTTGATAATTTGGTATGTGGGTGGACCAGTGCTTGGGTGCTGTCCTTACTTGGACAAGCCTCCCACTTATGATTAACCTCTAATGCAAGCATCCACAACTACAAAAGAAGTATTAAGGTAAATCTAACCATAGCCTGAAACATATGGATCCAAATCAGCCCCTTACGAAGCAACGCATAAACTGGGTTTAAGCTTCTGTCACTATAGCAAACCATCATCTACTTATTACTTCCCAATGACTTCCTCTAGGCCCAAATAATGGTGAAGTGTCATGTAGTCAACATTTACATGACACCACTAGAGGAAAGACAACATACATCTCATCAAAATATCGAACGAAGACCAAATTCACATGACTACTAATAGCAAGACTTCTCCCATGTCCTCGGGAACAAAAGTAACTACTCACAAGACATAATATTGTTCATGATCATAGGGGTATTAATATGCATAATGGATCTGAACATATGATCTTCCACCAAATAAACCAACTAGCATCAACTACAAGGAGTAATCAACACTACTAGCAACCCACAGGTACCAATCTGAGGTTTGGGTACAAAGATTGGATACAAGAGATGAACTAGGGTTTGATAGGAGATGGTGCTGGTGAAGATGTTGATGAAGATAGCTCTCCCCAAGATGGGAGAGTTGTTGGTGATGACGGCGGTGATGATTTCCCCCTCCCAGAGGGAAGTATCCCTGGCAGAACAGCTCTGCCGGAGCCCTAGATTGGTTTCCACCTCGGTTCCGCCTCGAGACGGCGGCGTCTGGTCCCGAAAGCCTCCTTCTGATTTTTTTTCCCAAGTCAAAACACCTCATATAGGAGAAGATGGGCATCGGGGGCCTTCCGGCTGGCCCACGAGATAGGGGGCGCGCCCCCACCCTCGTGGACAGCCGGTGGCCCCCCTCGTGAGCTTCTTTCCTCATGTGTTTTTATATTTTCTGAAACGGAGTTCTGTTGAGTTTCGAGGCTTTTGGAGTTGTGCAGAATAGGTTTCGAGAGTTTGGTCCATTTCCAGCCCAAAATTCCAGTTACCGGCATTCTCCCTCTTCTTGTAAACCTTGTAAAATAACAGAGAAAAGGCATAAGTATTGTGACAAAGCATATAATACCAGCCCATAATGCAATAAACATCAACATATAAGCATGATGCAAAATGGACGTATCAATCTCCATATCTAGTTCAATCTCAGTATCGACAAGTCTATTTACTCGCTCTGTAATACATCATCTCATAACTAAATCCTTAGTCATTTTCCTTGCAAGCTTCTTGTGATGTGTATTACCGAGAAGGCCCAAAGATACCTCTCTGATACATGGAGTGACAAATCCTAATCTCGATCCATGCCAACTCAACAGACACCTTCAGAGATGCATGTAGATCATCTTTATGATCACCCAGTTATGTTGTGACGTTTGATATCACACAAGGTATTCCTCCCGTATCCGGGAGTTGCATGATCTCATAGTCGAAGGAATATGTATTTGACATTAACAAAGGTATAGCAATAAACTATACGATCAAATTCTAAGCTAACAGATGGGTCTTGTCCATCACATCATTCTACTAATGATGTGATCTCATTATCAAATGACAGCTCATGTCTATGGTTAGGAAACCTTAACCATCTTCGATCAACGAGCTAGTATGGTGTCATCTTCGATCAATGATTAATGACAGCTCATGTGTTGTCATTTGATGAACGAGATAACATAATTAGGAGAATGATGTAATGGACAAGACCCATCTGTGATCTTAGCAGATTGATCAATCAGTTTTACTACTATTGCTTTCTTCATGTCAAATACATATCCCTCCGACTATGAGATTATGCAACTCCCGGATACCGAAGAAATGCCTTGTGTGCTATCAAACGTCACAACATAACTGGGTGATTATAAAGATGCTCTGCAAGTATCTCCAAAGGTGTTTGTTGGGTTGGCATAGATCAAGATTAGGATTTGTCACTCCAAGTATCGGAGAGGTATCTCTGGGCCCTCTCAGTAATGCACATCGTAAGAAGCCTTGCAAGCAATGTGACTAATGAGTTAGTTGCGAGATGATGCATTACTAAACGAGTAAAGAGACTTGCCGGCAACGATATTGAACTAGGTATGAAGATACCGACGATCGAATCTCGGGCAAGTAACATACCGATGACAAAGGGAATAACATATGTTGTCATTACTGTTTGACCGATAAAGATCTTCGTAGAATATGTGGGAGCCAATATGAGCATCCAAGTTCCGCTATTGGTTATTGACCTGAGAAGTGTCACTGTCATGTCTACATAGTTCTCGAACCCGTAGGGTCCGCATGCTTAACGTTCGATGACGATTTGTATTATGAGTTATGTGTTTTTGGTGACCGAAGATTGTTTGGAGTCCCGGATGAGATCACGGGCATGAAGAGGAGTCTCAAAATGGTCGAGAGTTAAAGATTGATATATTGGATGATGGTATTCGGGCACCAGAAGGGTTCCGAGGGGTAAGATGATAGATCTAATTATTCGCTTTTCTATCAATTGCTCGACAGTAATTTGTTTACCCGCCGTAGAATATCGCTATCATGAGAGAAGCCACTAGAGAAAACTATGGCCCCTGGGTCTATTCTCAACATAACAATCTATATCTACTATACTTTTACCGCTTTTATTTGCTGTTTTATTAAACTAAAAATACCAAAAATATAAACTATCATCTCTATCAGATCTCACTCTCGTAAGTGACCGTAAAGGGATATACAACCCCTTATCGCGTTGGCTGCGAAGTTCTTATTTGTTTCTGCGGGTGCGAGGGACTGGCGCATGGTCTCCTACTAGATTGATACCTTGGTTCTCAAAAACCGAGGGAAATACTTACGCTACAGATGGCTTCTCGCCCCTCGTTGGTTACCCCAAGTGGAAGGTTGAGATGTAGCGTAGCGGCAAATTTCCCTTGGCAAAGATACCAAGGATCGAATCCCGTGAGACTCCGAGGGTCGACAAGTAGGTGTCAACGGCGCCAGAAACTTAGCGGTTGACGGGACCTGCACACAGATACAGATAACTTTGCTCCCAACGAGTACAGAGAGGTTGTCAATCCCTCCGGCCTTGTTGTTTACAAAGGATCAAACACAAGAGATAATAATGATAGCTATGACTGCAACTAGGAAATAAAAACAGGAAGTAAATAGAAGGTGTGATCAGCGGTGGTAATATGGACCGGGGTCCCATGATGTTCACTAGTGATGTCTCTCTCCCAAAAGACAATAAAACAGCAAAGCGAGGTAAACAAATTACAGCTGGGCAATTGACATGATTATGTGCGCAAACCAATGCTAACTATGCTGCAAAGAAAGGCAGAGGCTCAAAAGCATGGGCGGTACGCCAAGGCAAGTAGACCGAAATCCATCTGCATCTACTACTAATCATCCACCTTGAGATATCTATCCAGAACATCTCGCTGGTATTAAGTTGCGAATCCCACCCAAAGTGTAAACTCAAAGCAACCGACAACTACATTAAAGGAACTTTGCGTAAAGTAAACAATCCTTGCACCCGCAAGTACAAGCACCGTTGTTTTCTCCCTTGTGGCAACAACACATCCCCTAGACTGATGTTTCTGTCACTCAAGCTAGTCATCAGGGGGCATGAACCCACAATCAAGCATAACGCTCCCTCTTGGAGTTACTACCTACTACTTGGCCTCCCCTGGCTCCCCTGGCTCCCCTGGCTCCCCTCTGGCCCATCTTTGGTTCTTCGCGAAGCTTCCTGTACACTGATTTTTCCTGTATTTTTCCTGGAATTTTTGGAGCACTTTTAATATGGGGGAAACCTGAAATAGAAAAACAGCAGAAAACAGGAACTGGCACTGTGGTGCACTGAGTTAATAGGTTAGTCCAAATATGATCAAAAGTGTATGGAAGTGCATCAATATCATAGCAATATCACACAAAAGAAGCATGGAGCAAGCAGAAATTATAGATACGTTTTGGACGTATCAACATCCCCAAGCTTAATTCCTGCTCGTCCTCGAGTAGGTAAATGATAACAAGCATAATTTCTGTGGTGACATGCTACCAACCATATAAGAACTCTTTAAGTAATGCAATCAAGGCATGTAATTCAATTCAAGTCATAACAAGAAAGAGTCTATATTAGAATTGTAACAAGCAACATAAGAACATAAAGGTGCAAGAGCTCTCGCTGTCCGTGACTTGAATGTCTCCAAATGGTGTTTGCGTGCAAGAAAGGGGATAGGGATATACGAGAGAGTAAAACATAGTTTTTGTATTGTTGAGAACTTAATCTACTAAAGTTTCACACTTGGTATTCTTTGGAATCTTATCTTGACTCATCCCTAGACCACTAGCCAGGTACAAGTCAAAATGATCCACTCCCTTTCAATATTTTGAGCACTCATGCAATGGATGAGCGTAAGCAAGAAAGTTGACACTTAGGATGGCAAAGAGAGAAAAATGATGAAGGGGGAAGACAAAAAAGGTGTGAAGGCTCACATCAATGAGGACAATCATAGGCGAGAGAAAGCCAAATGATAGATATGATGTGAGGAGTAGGGATTGCCATGCAACGGATGCACATATGAGCTAAGGTAAGCTCTCTAATGGAACTAGTGGGGGTGCATCCAACTTGCTCGCTCAAGAAGACCTAGAGCTCTTTTGAGGAGGCTCATCATTGGAATATACAAGCCAAGTTCTATAGTGTGAAGGTCCCCACATAGCTATATGCATGAATGATAATCTCTATGGAGTACAAGGTATAAGATGAAGTACGAGTGTGGATCTCTCAAAAGGAATAGTAGTGTGCCCCCTTCCCTCTTTTTATTTCTTTTTTTCTTTTTTCTATTTTTTTTATTTTTTTTGTGGCCTCAATGGCTCTTTCTATTTAACTCTCATTTGCCCTCTTTGAGTTCTTTTGATTTTGTCCTCTTTGGGATCTTTTCCTCACTTTAGGGGCAACACTCTATGTATTACAAGAAGTATAGAAGATCTTTCACACTTTACAAAAGTACTCAACATAAAGAAAATGAAACTATCATGATGTATGCAAATGTATGCCTCTGCCGGTGTAGCAGGATATGCAATGACACTAGCGCGTCATGTAGCATTGATTAGGGCAAGGCCCAACTAGCATGCGGCTCATCGATCAATCAAAAAGCATGTATGACATGAAGATCAAGTCATGAGAAGATGGATGTTGCATGGCAATGTATCTCGGAAAGGCTATGGAAATGCCTTGATAGGTAGGTATGGTGGCTGTTTTGAGGAAGGATATAATGAGGCTTATGATGACAAAGCGTATCATGCCAAGGATTTGGATGCACCGGCGAAGTATGCGCCAACTCTCGAGGTGAGAAAGGGCAATGCACGGTACCGAAGAGGCTAGAAAAATATGGCTAGGTGGAAGTGTCAACTTTAGAATACTCACATTAGTCCGAAGAACTCATGCACTTATTATTGGTAACTCTCAATCTAATTAGGAGGTTCACAAAGAGACAAGTACCCCGAGGAGGAGTGTATGGGGGTTTGGTTATCCTTGCGCATCCTCGGCTCATGATATGTGAGTGTACTCTAATATTCAATCCCTCCAAAGATTAGTGATCCATTTAGTAGCTAAAGTTCTCAACTATTTGTAGGTTTTCGAAAATAAACACGGATTGCCCAAAATACGACATCTATCACTAATAGGCTAAAGCTCTTGACACCAAAAGTTCAGACATTACTCATGGCAATACCTCAAAACTATTGCAAGTTACTACTAAAATTAAATAGCAACCTCAATTACCTACTTTAAGTTAAGACACACAACTCAGTGCAACAGGCAAACTTTCTTAACAAGATAAACATGAAAACTCAAGAGAGTTCAGCAACCAACTAAACAAAAGCTCTTTAAAAAGAAAAGCATGAAAACTAAGAGCTAAACATGACAGCAGCTATGGAAAGACAAAGAACACACATAGCAAAGATAAGCATGAAAATCCTATGTTGTGTTCTAGGTTGAAGTGGAGCGTGTTTCTCTCCCACACAAAGAAAGCTGGGTTCTAACTTGTTATGAACAGCAAGCAAAGCTAAAGAAAACTAAAATGGAAACTAAGAGCAAGACGCTCCAAGCATAGCACATAACGCATGAAGTGATTAAAATATAGTGGAACGAAAGACGAACTGATAATTGTTGATGGAGAAGGGGATGCATGGGGGCATCCCCAAGCTTAGACGCTTGAGTCTTCTTGAATATTTCTTGGGGGTGCACGGGGGCATCCCCAAGCTTGAGCATTTGACCCTCCTGAATCTTCTTTTATCATCTTCCCTCGCACACTTGAAAACTCCCTTCATACATAACTCATCATAATCTGATTAGCGAGGTTAGTACCCACAATAAAATAATTTTTCCCTACTGGAAATAAAGATAATCTTGAAGAGCTACTGTTTCTCAAGATTGCCAAAAGGTTTTTGCAAAGAAAAAGCAAGCTCAAGGTTTGCAAAACGAAGAAAAGGCAAAACAGGACAGAATCTGTGAAAAACAGACCAGCAGGTTGTAAATAATTTTTTCGGGGCACAAAGAAAGCTGGGTTCTAACTTGTTATGAACAACAAGCAAAGCTAAAGAAAACTAAAACGGAAACTAAGAGCAAGACGCTCCAAGCATAGCACATAACGCATGAAGTGATTAAAATATAGTGGAACGAAAGACGAACTGATAATTGTCGATGGAGAAGGGGATGCATGGGGGCATCCCCAAGCTTAGACGCTTGAGTCTTCTTGAATATTTCTTGGGGGTGCACGGGGGCATCCCCAAGCTTGAGCGTTTGACCCTCATGAATCTTCTTTTATCATCTTCCCTCGCACACTTGAAAACTCCCTTCATACATAACTCATCATAATCTGATTAGCGAGGTTAGTACCCACAATAAAATAATTTTTCCCTACTGGAAATAAAGATAATCTTGAAGAGCTACTGTTTCTCAAGATTGCCAAAAGGTTTTTGCAAAGAAAAAGCAAGCTCAAGGTTTGCAAAACGAAGAAAAGGCAAAACAGGACAGAATCTGTGAAAAACAGACCAGCAGGTAGTAAATAATTTTTTCGGGGCACTTCTGCAACTCAAATCAAAAAAACTCAGAACAGACGCTCGAAAGCCAATTGTATAGAGCACGCTGTCAAAAAAATTCAGATCAAAAAGATGATCTGGTGATTTTATTCGAATTTTTCTGTCCAAGGACAGAATCTGTTTTCTGGATAGCACGTCACAACTTTTGAACTTTCTTGCAATCGGAGGCTAAACTTGGCACAAAGCTGAAAAGAAAAGATACAATGATGATGCTACTGTAGTAACAAACATCAAGACACAACAAAAGCAAAATAAAACCTAATTCGTTGCGGGCTGCCTCCCAAAAGCGCTTTATTTTATGCCTTTAAGCTAGGCATGATGCAAAAAGAGAAGATCAAGTTTTATCAAGAGTAAGAGAATAGCTAGCCCGTGTAACGGACTCAAAAGACAACTTAATCTTCTTTCTAGGGAAGTGTTCCATCCCTTTGATGGAAATCTAGAACTTCTGATTCCCTCAAAGCACCAAGTCCTAACATGCTTGACTAAACAGAAAGGACTACTAACAGAAAAGCAAATAATTTTTTTTGTGATTTTTGATAAAGGACACTAAAGCAAAAACTGAAAGGTAAACTAACAAGACTAAAAAGCAAAGATAAAAGATAGCGTGCAACTCCCCTATCTTGAAGAGTGGAGTCCCAGGCAACGGCGCCAGAAACTTGCTTGATGGCTTCTCGCCCCTCGTTGGTTACTCCAAGTGGAAGGTTGAGATGTAGCGTAGCGTCAAATTTCCCTTGGCAAAGATACCAAGGATCGAATCCCGTGAGACTCCGAGGGTCGACAAGTAGGTGTCAACGGCGCCAGAAACTTAGCTGTTGACGGGACCTGCACACAGATACAGATAACTTTGCTCCCAACGAGTACAGAGAGGTTGTCAATCCCTCCGGCCTTGTTGTTTACAAAGGATCAAACACAAGAGATAATAATGATAGCTATGACTGCAACTAGGAAATAAAAACAGGAAGTAAATAGAAGGTGTGATCAGCGGTGGTAATATGGACCGGGGTCCCATGATGTTCACTAGTGATGTCTCTCTCCCAAAAGACGATAAAACAACAAAGCGAGGTAAACAAATTACAGCTGGGCAATTGACAGGATTATGTGCGCAAACCAATGCTAACTATGCTGCAAAGAAAGGTAGAGGCTCAAAAGCATGGGCGGTACGCCAAGGCAAGTAGACCGAAATCCATCTGCATCTACTACTAATCATCCACCTTGAGATATCTATCCAGAACATCTCGCTGGTATTAAGTTGCGAATCCCACCCAAAGTGTAAACTCAAAGCAACAGACAACTGCATTAAAAGAACTTTGCGTAAAGTAAACAATCCTTGCACCCGCAAGTACAAGCACCGTTGTTTTCTCCCTTGTGGCAACAACACATCCCCTAGACTCATGTTTCTGTCACTCAAGCTAGTCATCAGGGGGCATGAACCCACAATCAAGCATAACGCTCCATCTTGGATTTACTACCTACTACTTGGCCAAAGCAATAAACAGCAACGGAGAACATGCAAGAATTACTCAAGAACAAAGATATAAAAGAGGTGAATCAAATATATTACTCAAACACAATCGAAACAGTCTCATAATCCATCAGATCCCAGCAAACTCAGCAAAGCAACAGCAGAAAGATTACATATGTGCCTCGATCATGTAGGGCAGATCACGAGGTCTAAACCATGAAGGGCAAAGAGGGGAGGAGAACATCACATAACTACTGATCATGGACCCATGGTCCAAGGTGGACTACTCATGACTCATCCGGGAAGCGTCCATGGTGGTGGAGAAGATCCCGGTAGTGGTTCTCCCCTCCGGCAGGGTGCCGGGAAGAGTTCTCCGGATGCTCCCGATCTTAGAAGCGCTGCGGCGGCGGAACAAAGGCGAGATCGTGAAAAAGGGTTCTGTCCTCGAGGGTTTCGGGACGAGAGGGATATATAGGCGAAGGGGGGCAGCCAGAGGCGGAGCAGGGGCCCCAGGCGCCCCCCTGGCGCGGCCAGGGGTGGGGCCGCGCCAGGTGGCCGCCTGGGCCTCCCCTGGCTCCCCTCTGGCCCATCTTTGGTTCTTCGCGAAGCTTCCTGTACGATGATTTTTCCTATATTTTTCCTGGAATTTTTGGAGCACTTTTAATATGGGGGAAACCTGAAATAGAAAAACAGCAGAAAACAGGAACTGGCACTGTGGTGCACTGAGTTAATAGGTTAGTCCAAATATGATCAAAAGTGTATGGAAGTGCATCAATATCATAGCAATATCACACAAAAGAAGCATGGAGCAAGCAGAAATTATAGATACGTTTTGGACGTATCAACATCCCCAAGCTTAATTCCTACTCGTCCTCGAGTAGGTAAATGATAACAAGCATAATTTCTGTGGTGACATGCTACCAACCATATAAGAACTTTTTTAGTAAAGCAATCAAGGCATGTAATTCAATTCAAGTCATAACAAGCAAGAGTCTATATTAGCATTGTAACAAGCAACATAAGAACATAAAGGTGCAAGAGCTCTCGCTGTCCGTGACTCGAATGTCTCCAAATGGTGTTTGCGTGCAAGAAAGGGGATAGGGATATACGAGAGAGTAAAACATAGTTTTTGTATTGTTGAGAACTTAATCTACTAAAGTTTCACACTTGGTCTTCTTTGGAATCTTATCTTGACTCATCCCCAGACCACTAGCCAGGTACAAGTCAAAATGATCCACTCCCTTTCGATATTTTGAGCACTCATGCAATGGATGAGCGTAAGCAAGAAAGTTGACACTTAGGATGGCAAAGAGAGAAAAATGATGAAGGGGGAAGACAAAAAAGGTGTGAAAGGCTCACATCAATGAGGACAATCATAGGCGAGAGAAAGCCAAATGATAGATATGATGTGATGAGTAGGGATTGCCATGCAACGGATGCACATATGAGCTAAGGTAAGCTCTGCAATGGAACTAGTGGGGGTGCATCCAACTTGCTCGCTCAAGAAGACCTAGAGCTCTTTTGAGGAGGCTCATCATTGGAATATACAAGCCAAGTTCTATAGTGTGAAGGTCCCCACATAGCTATATGCATGAATGAAAATCTCTATGGAGTACAAGGTATAAGATGAAGTACGAGTGTGGATCTCTCAAAAGGAATAGTAGTGTGCCCCCTTCTCTCTTTTTATTTCTTTTTCTCTTTTTTCTATATTTTTTTTTATTTTTTTTGTGGGCTCAATGGCTCTTTCTATTTAACTCTCATTTGTCCTCTTTTGGATCTTTTGATTTTGTCCTCTTTGGGATCTTTTCCTCACTTTAGGGGCAACACTCTATGTATTACAAGAAGTATAGAAGATCTTTCACACTATACAAAAGTACTCAACATAAAGAAAATGAAACTATCATGATGTATGCAAATGTATGCCTCTGCCGGTGTAGCAGGATATGCAATGATACTAGCGCGTCATATACTAGTGGGAATTTTCTTTATAGAACTTGGCTTGTATATTCCAACGATGGGCTTCCTCAAATGCCCTAGGTTAGTCCCAAAAATAATATAAAAGTGTATGACAAAGCCCATTAAACATCCAAAACATCATAAATAATAGCATGGAACAATCAAAAATTATAGATACGTTGGAGACGTATCAAGCATCCCTAAGCTTAATTCCTACTCGTCCTTGAGTAGGTAAATGATAAAAACAGAACTTTTGATGTGGAATGCTAACCAACATAGTTTTTCAATGTAATTCTCTTAATTGTGGCATGAATGTTCAGATCTGAAAGATTCAAGACAAAAGTCTATATTGACATAAGAAACAATAATACTTCAAGCATACTAACAAAGCAATCATGTCTTCTCGAAATACTATGGCTAAAGAAAGTTATCCCTACAAAATCATATAGTCTGGCTATGCTCCATCTTCATCACACAAAATATTCATATCATGCACAACCCCGATTTCAGCCAAGCACTTGTTTTCATACTCTATTCTTTCAAACCTTCCAACTTTCATGCAATACATGAGCGTGAGCCATGGACATAGCACTATGGGTGGAATAGAGAGGTGGTTATTGATACGTCTCCAACGTATCTATAATTTTTTATTGTTCCATGCTATTATTTATGAAGTCTTGGATGTTTAATGGGCTTTATCAATCACTTTTATATCATTTTTGGGACTAACCTACTAACCCAAAGGCCCAGTCTAGATTGCTGTTTTTTTGCCTATTTCAGGGTTTTGCAGAAAAAGGAATATCAAACGGAGTCCAAACGGAATGAAACCTTCGCGGGAGATATTTTTGGAGGAAATCACGCTCGGGAAACGTCAGGACCTAGTCAGGGGGCAAGGGGCCAGCCCTCGAGGGTGGGGGGCGCGCCCCCTGCCTCGAGGCTGGTCCACACGGCCCCTGGTGCCCTCCTTCTTCCTATATATACCTACGTACCCCAAAAACTCCAGACGTAGAGAGAAAACCCTAATTCCATCGCCGTAGCTTCTGTTACCGTGGAGATCCCATCTTGGAGCCTGTTCCGGGAGGGGGATCCATCACGGAGGCCTTTATCATCATCATCATCGCCCTCACCATGAGTTGTGAGTAGTTTACCATAGACCTTCGGGTCCATAGCTAGTATCTAGATGGCTTCTTCTCTCTCTTTGGATCTCAATACAAAGTTCTCCTTGGTCTTCGAGGAGATCTATTCGATGTAATATCTTTTTGCGGTGTGTTTGTCGAGATCCGATGAATTGTGAGTTTATGATCAAGGTTATCCATGAAAGATATTAGGTTCTTCTCTAAACTCTTTATGTGTGCTCATAATATCCTTGCAAGTCTCTTCGAATTATTGGTTTCGTTTGGCCTACTAGATCTATAGTTCTTGCAATGGGAGAAGTGCTTGGCTTTGGGTTAAATCTTGCGGTGTCCTTTCCCAGTGATAGTAGGGGCAGCAAGGCACATATTGTATTGTTGCCGTCGAGGATAAAAAGATGGGGTTTTCATCATATTGCTTGAGTTTATCCCTCTACATCATGTCATCTCGCTTAAGGCGTTACTCTGTTCGTATGAACTCAATACACTAGATGCATGCTGGATAGCAGTTGATGTGTGGAGTAATAGTAGTAGATGCAGGCAGGAGTCGGTCTACTTGTCTCGGACGTGATGCCTATATACAATGATCATGCCTAAATAGTCTCATAATTATTCGCTTTTATGTCAATTGCTCGACGGTAATTTGTTTACCCGCCGTAGAATATCGCTATCATGAGAGAAGCCACTAGAGAAAACTATGGCCCCCGGGTCTATTCTCAACATATCAATCTACATCTACTTTACTTTTACCGCTTTTATTTGCTATTTTATTAAACTAAAAATACCAAAAATATAATTATCATCTCTATCAGATCTCACTCTCGTAAGTGACCGTAAAGGGATTGACAACCCCTTATCGCGTTTCCTGCGAAGTTCTTATTTGTTTGTTCGGGTGCGAGGGACTGGCGCGTGGTCTCCTACTGGATTGATACCTTGGTTCTCAAAAACTGAGGGAAATACTTATGCTACTGTGCTGCATCTCCCTTTCCTCTTCGAGGGAACACAACGCAAGCTCAAGAGGTAGCAGTTGTGGAGAAGACAAAAAGGAGGGAGATAGTCTCACATCAACTAGGCGTATCAACGTGCTATGGATATGCCCATCAATAGATATCAATGTGAGTGAGTAGGGATTGCCATGCAACGGATGCACTAGAGCTAGAAATGTATGAAAGCTCAACAAAAGAAACTAGTGGGTGTGCATCCAACTTGCTTGCTCACGAAGACCTAGGGCATTTGAGGAAGCCCATCGTTGGAATATACAAGCCAAGTTCTATAATGAAAAATTCCCACTAGCATATGAAAGTGACTAAACATGAGACTCTCTATCATGAAGAACATGGTGCTACTTTGAAGCACAAGTGTGGAAAAAGATAGTAGCAATTGTCCTTTTTTTTTCTTTTTTTTCGGCCTTTTTTTTTCTTGGGCCTTTCCTTTTCTCTCTTTTTAGGAGGGGATTTATTGATTTAGCCATTCCTCACATGGGACAATGCTCTAATAATGATGATCATCACACTTTCATTGAATTACAACTCGATATTACAGCTCGATACTAGAACAAAGTATGACTCTATATGCATGCCTCTGGCAGTGTACCGAGATGTGCAATGAATCAAGAGTGACATGTATGAAAAATTATGCATGGTGGCTTTTCCACAAATACGATGTCAACTACATGATTATGCATGGCAATATGACAATATGAAGCGTGTCATATAATAGGGAACGGTGGAAACTTGCATGGCAATATATCTCGGAATGGCTATGGAAATGCCATGATAGGTAGGTATGGTGGCTGTTTTGAGGAATAATATGGTGGCTGTTTTGAGGAAGGAAATATAGTGGGTTCATGGCATCGGCGAAAGTTGCGCGGTACAAGAGAGGCTAGCAATGGTGGAAGGGTGAGAGTGCGTATAATCCATGGACTCAACATTAGTCATAAGAACTCATATACTTATTGCAAAAATCTACAAGTCATCAAAACAAAGCAATCAACGCATGCTCCTAGAGGGGAGATTGGTAGGAGTTAACCATCTCGCGCCCCCGACCTGCACACAAAGGTTGGCACTCTACAATTACCTCATGCTCTAACTTCGTCACATAGCGGTTCACCATACGTGCATGATACGGGAATCACTAACCTTAACACAAGTATTTCTCAATTTCATAATAACTCCACTAGCATGACTCTAATATCATTATCCTCATATCTCAAAACAATTATCAAGCACCCAACATCTCATCATATTCAATGCACTTAGTGTGATTTTGTGAGGAATATATATGGTGGCTGTTTTGAGGAAGGATATATAGCGGGTGTATGGTACCGGCGAAAGTTGCACGGTACAAGAGAGGCTAGCAATGGTGGAAGGGTGAGAGTGTGTATAATCCATGGACTCAACATTAGTCATAAGAACTCATATACTTATTGCAAAAATTTATGAGTCATCAAAACAAAGCAATCAACGCATGCTCCTAGGGGGGAGGTTGGTAGGAGTTAACCATCGCGCGCCCCCGACCTCCACACAAAGGTTGACACTTTACAAATACCTCATGCTCTAACTTCGTCACATAGCGGTTCACCATACGTGCATGCTACGGGAATTACTAACCTTGACACAACTATTTCTCAATTTCATAATAACTCCACTAGCATGACTCTAATATCACTATCCTCATATCTCAAAACAATTATAAAGCATCCAACTTCTTATCATATTCAATGCACTAAGTGTGAAAGTTTTTACAACATTGATATTGGATGTCTATCATGTGCAGACTAGTTTTATAGCCTAAGCACATTACCATGCTGTTTTAATAGACTATCAATGGATATAAGTGAAGCATGAGAGTTCAACAATTTCTTCAAAATATAATCACCACCGTGCTCTAAAAGATATAAGTGAAGCACTAGAGCAAAAACTATTCAACTCAAAAGATATAAGTGAAGCACATAGAGTGTTCTATCAATTCCTAGGCCATATTTAACTCTCTCAAATAGGTGTGTCCAGCAAGGATAATTGTGTCAAACTAACAAGCAAAGACTCAAATTATACAAGACGCTCCAAGTAAAACACATATCATGTGGTGAATAAAAATATAGCTCCGAGTATAGTTACCGATGGATGAAGACGAAAGAGAGGATGCCTTCCCGGGGCTTCCCCAAGATTAGGCTTTTGGTTGTCCTTGAATTTTACCTTGGGGTGCCATGGGCATCCCCAAGCTTAGGCCCTTGCTACTCTTTGTTCCATAGTCCATCAAAGCAATACTCAAAACTTGAAAACTTCACAACACAAAACTTAGACAAAAATCTCGTGAGCTCCGTTAGTATAAGAAAGCAAACCACTACTCAAAGGTACTGCAATGAATTCATTCTTTGTTTATATTGGTGTTAAACCTATTGTATTCCAACTTCTCTATGGTTCATACTTCCCAATACTACTCATAGATGCATTGAAATAAGCGAACAACACATGAAAAATAGAATTTGTCAAAAACAGAACAGTTTGTAGTAATCTGCAGGTTTCGCATACTTCTGTAACTCCAAAAAATTCAAACTAAATTGTTAAACGTGAGAAATTTGTCTATTAATCATCTGCAAAAAGAATAAACTAAATAGCACGCTCCAGTAAAATCTGATGACCATTCTAGCGAGCGCTAACGATTCTGTTTTTCACAGCAAGATCACATAAACTTCACACAAGTCTTCCCAAAGGTTCTACTTGGCACAAACACTAAAAAAACCACATCTAAACAGAAGCTAGATGCAATATTTATTCCTAAACAGAAGCAAAAACAAAAAATATAAAATTGGGTTGCCTCCCAACAAGCGCTATCGTCTTACGCCCCTAGCTAGGCATGATACATGGATAGATATAGGTATTGCCATCCTTGGAAGGCAATTATTTAATTAAGCACTTGTGATTCTTAGGCACTTCTTTATCCCTATTGATAATAAAACTCTTAGGCAAGGAATCAAGAAATTCTAAAGTGTCAAAAGGGTCTCTTGCAAAAGTAAGAAAATTAGGGTGAATACTTATGGATTTGAGATCCGCGATTCCTTTACTAGATGTTTCACCCTTGTATTTAGGAACATACATGAACTTAGATAATTTAGTGGTAGAAGTATTTGGAGTAGTTTTTATAGCAGAAAGAGCAGAATCCACATTTGTAATAATATCCTCAAGCTTATTGATTCTGATAGAATCATGATCTAGCTTTTCTTTAACTATGGGTTCATTTTCCTTAAAAAAAATCAGAACACCTCCTACTTTGGATCCATATTGGGTAATTTCATTATGGGTTTTTCTATCCAAGTTCTCTACCAGTTCTACCATAGCAACTTTGTTTTCAATGATTTCTAACCTTTGCATAACATGTTCCAAAGTTAAAACGGTCCCATTAACCATAAGAGGTGGTGAGCCAAATAATTCAGTCATAGCATTATAAGAATCAAAAGTATGGCTACCCAAGAAGTTCCCTCCGGTAATGGTATCTAGGATAAATCTATTCCACGGAGTTATGCCAACATAAAAATTGCGAATAAGCACGGAAGTGGAGAGCTTCCTATTAGATCTATTTTGAGCATTGCAAATTCTATACCAGGCATCTTTTAAGTTTTCTTACTCCCTTTATTTAAAGTTGAGAACCTCACTCTCGGGAGTGTTAATAATGATAGGTGTGCTAGACATGATGACAAGCAAGCAAGCAACACACAAGCAAACAAGAAGCAAGCGAACGGTAAACACACGGCAGAAGAAGGGCAAATAAAACGGCAAGGGTGGAGTGGGAGAGAGGAAAACGAGAGGCAAAAAATGTAATGCGAAGGATAAGGGTTTGCGATAGGTACTTGGTATATGACTTTTGCGTAAGCATCCCCGGCAACGGCGCCAGAAATTCTTCTTGCTACTTCTCGAGCTTGCGTTGTATTCCCTTGAAGAGGAAAGGGAGATGCAGCACAGTAGCGTAAGTATTTCCCTCAGTTTTTGAGAACCAAGGTATCAATCTAGTAGGAGACCACGCGCGAGTCCCTCGCACCTGCAAAAACAAATAAGAACTTCGCAGCCAACGCGATAAGGGGTTGTCAATCCCTTTACGGTCACTTACAAAAGTGAGATCTTATAGCGATGATAATTTGATATTTTTGGTATTTTTTGTTATAAGAATAGAAAGTAAAAGCGGAAAATTAAATTAGATTGTAGATTGATATGTTGAGAATAGACCCGTGGGCCATAGTGTTCTCTAGTGGCTTCTCTCATGATAGCGATATTCTACGACGGGTAAACAAATTAATGTCGAGCAATTGATAGAAAAGCGAATAATTATGAGACTATCTAGGCATGATCATTATATATAGGCATCACGTCCGAGACAAGTAGACCGAAACGATTCTGCATCTACTACTATTACTCCACACATCGACCGCTATCCAGCATGCATCTAGTGTATTGAATTCATAAGAACAGAGTAATGCCTTAAGCAAGATGACATGATGTAGAGGGATAAACTCAAGCAATATGATATAAACCCCATCTTTTTATCCTTGATGGCAACAATACAATACGTGCCTTGCTACCCCTACTGTCACTGGTAAAGGACACCACAAGATTGAACCCAAAGCCAAGCACTTCTCCCATTGCAAGAACTATAGATCTAGTCGGCCAAACAAAACCAATAATTCGAAGAGACTTGCAAGGATATTATAATCATACATAAAGAGTTTAGAGAAGAACCAAATATTTCTCATAGATAATCCTGATCATAAACCCACAATTCATTGGATCTCGACAATCACACCGCAAAAAGAGATTACATCGAATAGATCTCCTCGAAGACCGAGGAGAACTTTGTATTGTGATCCAAAGAGAGAGAAGAAGCCATCTAGATACTAGCTATGGACCCGAAGGTCTGAGGTAAAGTACTCACAACTCATGGTGAGGCGATGATGATGATGTAGAAGCACTCCATGGAAGATCCCCCCTCCGGCGGAGCTCCGGAACAGGCCCCAAGATGGGATCTCACGGGAACAGAAGGTTACGGCGGTGGAACTAGGGTTTTCTCTGTTGTTCTGTTGGTTTCGGGGTACGTAGGCATATATAGGAGGAAGGAGGGCACCGGGGGCCTGTAGGATCGAAAGTATGTCTAGAGGGGGGTGATTAGACTACTTGTAATTATAAAAATTCTGCCTTTTGATCATGAACAGTTTTTGGCAGATTCTCAATTATGATCAATTCAAGCATCACCCTACACATGCAATTCTAGAGTATAAGCAGCGGAAAGTAAATTGCACATGTAGTAAAGAGAGGTGGAGAAGAGCAAACGCAATTTGGAGACGCGGTGATTTTTCCCGTGGTTCCGATAGGTGGTGCTATCGTACATCCACGTTGATGGAGACTTCAACCCACGGAGGGTAATGGCTGCGCGAGTCCACGGAGGGCTCCACCCACGAAGGGTCCACGAAGAAGCAACCTTGTCTATTCCATCATGGCCTACGCCCACGGAGGGCTAGCCTTACTCGGGGTAGATCTTCACGAAGTAGGCGATCTCCTTGCCCTTACAAACTTCTTGGTTCAACTCCACATCTCGATGACGGAGGCTCCCAAGCGACACCTAACCAATCTAGGAGGCACCACCCTCCAAAAGGTAATAGATGTTGTAGATGATGATGAACTCCTTGCTCTTGTGCTTCAAATGATAATCTCCCCAACACTCAACTCTCCTCACTGATTTGGCTGTGGTGGAAGAAAGGATTGAGTGGAAAGCAACTTGGGAAGGTTAGAAATCAAGTTTCATATGGTAGGAGTGAAGCAACTTGATCTCAACACAAGGGTAGGTAGTTCTCTTCGCAGAAAGTGTAAAGTAGGAGTGGTAGTTCTTTCTGATGGCTCTCTCCACGAATGAAGAGGGGGTGGAGGGGTATATATAGCCTCCACACAAAAATCCAACTGTTACACACATAATTGAGCAATCTCGGTGAGACCGAAGTGGACAACTCGGTCAGACCGAAAGTTCAAATAATGTGAACGTTGGGGTTTTCGGTGGGACCGAAAATACCATCTCGGTTATTCCGATTTGTGCCAAGACAGGAGCTTGCCAGTTTCGGTGAGACCGAAAATATCATCTCGGTTATTCCGATATGATGACAGATGGTTACAGAAGCTTGGCAGCCCATGTTTCGGTGAGACCGATCTCAAACTCGGAATGACCGATTTTTCTAGGGTTTGGCCTATGGCTGAGGTGGTTCATCTCGGTGTGACTGAGTTTGGAAAATCGGTTGGTCCGAGATTACTTATGAGTGTGTATTGTAGTGAAAGTTGCTGATAGTTGAAGGAGATATATCACTAAGCACTTGAGCAACCAGATCATCAACACAACCTCATCCCCTTTTAATAGTATTGGCTTTTCCTATGGACTCAATGTGATCTTGGATCACTAAACCAAAAATGGAGTCTTGAGCTTTTGCCAATGCTTGCCTTAGCATTTTGAGGGGTCCACTTCTTCAGTCATTGCCATACCCATATCACTGAACTTCTCTGAAATGATTCTCAAATAGCTATTAGTTCAATGATATATATGTTGTTATTAATTGCCAAAACCACCCGGGGATTAGTTGCACTTTCAGTCTCCCCCTTTTTGGTAATTGATGACAACATATAGATCAAAGCTTCGACAAAAGATATAATCAATGAATATGTAATGCCCAGGATGGGACTATACCTCCTACGTGTCGAGGCACGACTTAAAGGTATAAGCCCATCCTAGAATGATCTCAAGTTTGGTATCTTTGCACGACTCATGTGAAAGAGGGATTAAATTGCAAAAGGAGATAGTTGGCTTACACTCGCCACTTCACACAATACAATACATAAACCATACATCATTCAAACATCACAACCCGACTACGGGTGAAGAACCAAAAGAAAGATACCAAAACAACATAAAGCCACAGGTCAGGATCGAATCCTAGTAGAAACCACTACTGATCGTGGAAACGTCACAAGCATACGGCCAAACTCTTCATCGAGCTCCCAGTGAAGAACTTGAACCAGCTCCTGCTTCAAACTCGGCTGAACCTGCATCTGGTGTTGTAGTAACTGTGAGCCACGAGGACTCAGCAATCCCATAACCATGGGTAACAAGACTAGCAAAGCTTTATGGGTAGGAAGAGGTAAAGTGGTGAGGCTGCAGCAGCGACTAAGCATAATATGGTGGCTATCTTACGAGTACCAGAATGAGAAGAGCATCTACGCAAACGGTCGCAAAAGAGGTGATCGCTAAAGATCCTAACTACATACGGTCAAACATAACCCCACCGTGTTCTCTTCTCAAAGTGAAAAGAGACAGTTACGGTTACTCACACAGTTGTGTCTTTTACTTTGGATCCTCTGTCAAGTTTTCTACAACCAGACATTAACAAATTCCAATCTGCCACATAACCGCGGGCACGGCTTTCGAAAGTTCATAACCCTGCAGGGGTGTTCCAACTTAGCCCATCACAAGCTCTCACGATTAGCTGAAGTGATAAATATAATATCATCACTCGTTATCTTAGGGAAAATCCGATCAGGCTCGGAATCCCTGTAGCACAAGTCATTTCGACAATGGTAAGACAAGTCCAGCAAGACCTCCCGGCGTGCCGACACCCTGATAGTAGCCGCGCGTATCTCGTCTCAGGCCACGTCCGGATGAGTAGTACGTACAGATACCGAAGACCCCAGCGAACTGGGTGGTATCCGCAAGTGGCTCTAGTTTGGGACCAACACCATCAGCACTGGCCCCCCCTGCTATGTAGAATTAAGAATCCTCGGGTAGCGCTAACTCCCTATGCAAATTTAATTAATTAATTAAGTTGTTATTATGAGCAAATTAAAACCAATGTTGGGCCTTGCTGGAGGAGTTTTATTCAAAAGTCGAACTGTCAAGGGGTCCCCATCCACCCATCGTGTAAGGAACGCAAAAATCAAGGAACATAATGCCGGTTTATCGGCGCCTAAGGTGGCATGAGTGGAACAAAACACCGAGCAAAAGGCCAAGCCTTCCACCCATGCCCAGTATATAGGTGTGTTATTAATAATTATAAATATTGTGATATATCCAACAACAAGTTCCCACCTGGAACGGACTTCATCTTCACCTGCAACTAACAACGCTATAAGAAGGACTGGGCAAGCGAGGCTGAGCAAGCGGGTAACATAGCCAAACAGTGGTTTTGCTAGGAAGGTGTCAAGGTTAGAGGTTTCATGGCAACAAGGAGAGGCTGACATAAAAGATGGGTAGCGCGACATGTAACGATAGCATCGAGACAACTAAGCATGGCAATGGTAGTAAAGGTATCCAAGGGTATGATCATCTTGCCTGGGAATCCACAAGGGAGAAGAACGGATCCATGAAGAAGACGGAGCAACAGTCGAGAGAATCCTCACAACTCTGGAACGAAACCGAAGCTATCAAGAGAAGCAAACCGGAAAGAAACAAACAACACGGTAAACACGCAAGCATTAACATGGCATACGATGCACATCCAAGTATGGTGCATGTCCGGTTTAAATATGCATGGCATGGCAAAGTGCACAAACAACACTACAAGTTAAGTGGAGCTCAATATGCAACGAGTTGCATATTGACAAAACACCACATTTAATTATTTAATTGACTCTCGTTATTTACAAGACAAGATTAAAAGTTTGTTAACATGGCAAGAGGTGAAGCATAATAAAACTACACTATTAAGACAATTTAAATGGGGCCGGAAAATAACAACAACATATCCGGAAAATCCCCATGAGCATGTTTAACAAATATTAAAGCAACAACAATTCACACATTTATAATGTTGTTAATATGATGCGGATGACATGATCAAGTTATGCAAGTTTTATTAAAAGGTTGACAAGAGAGATATGAAGCATTTGTCACCGTGGTGGAAAGAAAGAGGGTGCCACGGCAACGATCCGAAAATGAAGCATGGCAACATCTCGGTTCTGGTAACTCGGTGAGAGACCGGTGCAAAAGATAGAATCGACGTGAGCAAGCGAACAAGATGAAAGGTGGGCGATCCCGTTACCGGGTTCCCACGAGTCGGTGACAAGGCAACCGAGGGACATGACAAAAGGGGCACAACGGGCACGAAGCACAAGGGAGACATTTCATACAACACAACAAGCATCACACGGGTCATCCACGGGGTCGTCTCGGTATACCTTCGAAGCGTGCGTTTCGGGGCGGTTCGAGACGTAGAGGAAGGAGTCGTTCACGTCGGAGAGGAAGTAGCCGTTCCGTAGAGGGAAGTAGTCGTTCTCGCAACTCGTAGAGGAAGTAGTGGTTCACGTCATCGTGTCGTGGTACTTGGCGAATTCCTCGTTTCCGGGCGACGGTAGTGGTACTCGCGGTCGTCGAGCGACGGTAGTGGAAGTAGACGATCTCGTAGATGTACATGTCGACGGTAGTGGTACACGTGGTCTTCGAGCGTAGTGGTACTCGTTTCCGACGACGGTAGTCGTTCACGTATGTAGTGGTACTCGTTCCGTAGCCGTTCACGAGGTCGTCGACGTCGTGGGACTTGGTGTCTTCGGACTTGCCGGTCTCAAAACTTGCGACGGTACCGGAACACTTGTCGTCGGACTTGACGAATCCAAGAGGTACTTGACGTCTCGGGTCCCCCGTTCGAAGATCTTGGCGTCCACGGTTTTAGCGGCTGCTGCCTTCACAACAAAAAGAAAAAAAAACAGCAAGGACTTGGCGGCTCGGGGCGAGGTGGCTGCACGGAAGGGCCTGAGGCTGTGGCCTCGAGGGCGGAGGGAGGCGGCTCCGGGCGAAGGCGCACGGAGGCGGGGCTTGGATGGAGAAGAGCCGCGCTGGTGAAGAGTGAGCAGCACGGGGCGCGGCTTGGGGCAGCCGGCAGGGCGGAAGGGCGCCGGAGCTCCGTCGTGGTACTTGGACGGCGGCGCGCGAGGGAACCAGAGGGCCGGGGCGCTGGAGCAGAGGAGGACCACGGCGACCGGCGGCTGCTGGAGGAAGGGGCGGCCGGCGGAGGGGAGGCCGGGGCATCGGGATGACGGAGCGCGCCGGCTCGCGGACGCCAGGCGAGGAGGGAAGGGATGCGGCCTGGCCGGGCTGCTCCTGGTGAAGCGACCTGGCTCGCGGGAAGGAAAAGGGCGCCGGCCTGGGGCGCGCTGCTCCTGGCTGGAACTTGGCCGGGCGCTCGGGGAGGAGGGCCATAGCTGGAGGCGTCGCGAGGGAGAGAAGGAGAGGTACGAGGGAATCGGCCTCGGGACAGAGAGCGAGTTGGGAGGAGAGAGCGAGAGGGAGATCGAGAAGGGGATCGGCAGAGAGAGCGCTGGCGGCGGGGAAGGGAAACGGGGAGATGAGGGAGCTGCGCCTAGGGTTACGGGGTCGGAGCGGGCCAAAGGCCAGATGGGCCGGCGCTGCTGGAGGGAAGGCCTAGGGCCCGAAAGGCCTAGGCTGTTGGGCTACTCCTCCCTCACTCTTTCTAAAAGAAAGGAAAAAAACAAAACGGAGAAGAGAAAAAAAAAAGAAAGAGAGGATAGGGAAGATAAAATAGCACATAGGAGTATTTTTCTCGGGCAGCATAAAAAGAGCATGGTCCGAGAAAAATAGAAAAGGCGTGATTGGAAAATAATTCAAACATATTTGAATTTAATTCAAATAAGTTTGAACTAAGACGAGATTATTGAAGTGTCCAAAAAATGTTCAAATTTTTGGAGGAACCTCGAAACAACGGAAAGAATTAGTGGCAAGATTTTGGAGGTGAAACTTGAATTAAAGAAGCGTGGGGAAATATTGCAAGTGTGTTGGGTGATTCCGAAGCAATGGAATAATTAATATATATAGCTCCCTAAAATATTGAGAGGCTTTTATATGTTATAAAGAGAAGTCACCTTCCCTCGATTTAAATGGACCGAAGGTCCACACGATTTATTTAGGTTGAGATGCAAAATTAAAATATGACATGATGGCATGATGACATGATGCAATGCAAAAATAAATAACACAAGCAGAACTGAAACACACGGGCAACCCGGAACATCTGGAATCTTCGGGAATCTTCTGGAATCTTCTGGGACGTCGGTCTCGGGCGTCACAACTCTCCCACACTAACAGAGGATCTCGACCCGAGATCCTAGAGATATCACCGGGTAAAAACGGAAGAGGAAGAGGTAAAACAAAGTTGCTTCTTTGACAGACGAGTGAAAACCAAAGAACCTTGAGAGTTTGAACAAAATGAAAGAAGAATACAACATAGATGAACGAAGATGAAACACTCTGTTAGAAAAGAGAAACAAGGAGCACTATGAGAACCTTGAAGGTTGAAAGACATGAAACAAGAGCTCACGGACGGAAAGAATATGAACCCGCAATGGTATAGCCAAGGAATAAGAATAACAGAATTTGGACAGCACTCCATCTGAAAATGGAAGGAATTAACAAGAACTTGAGGAGATGGAATATACTTGATGAAAACAACAACATATTGCCTCCGAAACAATGAAAAGATGGCACAAGGGGTAAGAAAGATTCAGACAGCACTCCGGTTGAAATGAGAGGCAAACTGATAAGATGACGGAACTTGAATGAAGAATACAACACTCCGGTTAAATGATAAGCAATGGAAAGAACATGATCTCGATAAAAACGAGATGATGGTTAAAGATAGCAATATCACAAAACCACCGGAACGAAAGAATAGAATATAGACAATGAAAGAATTGAACGGAGAAGAAAAAGACAACTTCTCTCAAAATTGAATTTGAAAGAGCATCCTTACGAAGAATGGTTGAACGGAGTTGTTGGAAATTCAACAACGAAAAGAATAAGCTTGAAGTGGGCTTATGGAAAACATCTCAAAATTAAGAGGTGACAACCAGCCACTGACGAAAACATTAGATTGGATTGAGATCAACAAGGAGACGATAAACTTATTTCACCGGAATGATAAATGAAGAACTTGGGTCGTTAATAAGCACCATAATAGCAACAATTCTTAAGGAAAGCTTTTAGGTGAATTATAACCCAAGATAACTCCAATGAATAATTGAAGGGTTGAAAAGATCTCTTGAACAAGGAAAAAGATGGGTTTAAATATCTCAATCTTGACAACTTGTGAATCATGAAACATGGAGGAAAATTATCAAGAATGACATAACACCACCTGAAAAGACAAGGTAGAAAGAATTGCAATTGGAATGCATGATGAAGAATGCTTAAGCTCCAACAAGAATCTTGATGAAGACTTCGAGGATGAATTAAAACATGATGAACCACCATGAAGAACTCCGGTAACAAAAGGATGAGAAGTGAAAGATGAAAAGAATAAGATTCAGGCCTGCGATGAATTAGATGGAGGTTTGGAAAGATATAATAGAAAAAACATGGAGCTCCGGAAAAGAGGATGAAAAGCTTAGAACCAAGGATATGATATGATGAACAAGCTCCAGACAAAAGAATTAAATCATCTTGAAGGAATAAGAATAAGAATTATGTGATGCATCTCCTTCATCAATTTAAATTGATGACAACCAAAGGATTTGGCATAGTACTTATTCTCGTTGGAAAGAATTAAAGAGAGATCTAGCACAAGCCTGGGTAAATCTTCAACGAACCACCGGTAGGATTGTGAAAAGAACAAATGAATTAAAATGATAACAACGGAAGAGTAACTTGAAAGAACCACCGTAAGAATATGGAGACGAACGAAGAGACATCAATGAAGAATATTTGGAGGACGAAGTTGAAAACTGAGAACGAAGAAATATTCTGAATTGATGGCCTTTGGAGGAACACAAGGAAAAGAATTCATGAAATGCTTCGGATGGCATAAAAGAATACCTCACAATCTGAACAATAATGAGGATGGCATGAAGCTTGAACTACGATTCTTCAAGAGAATGGCCAAGATTTAAGAGAAACACTTCTCCGGTCTCCAAATGTTGAGAATGAAGACGAGAAATGCCATGATGAATTGTTGAGCACTCCGGAATGAATAATTAAAAGGTTGAACCAATGATGAACAAGAATTTGAGAGCGGTCCTGGAGAAGGCATGTGACTGATGGGAATCATTCTTACGTCACACTTTAAAAGAATTTGAGTATAACTCCGGAAAATAGAAGAGTCAGGTAAGATCCTGGGAAAAGACCTGTGGGTTAGGGCCCACTCAAAAGAAATCACCGTTGAAAGATTGCTTAAGAGATATTGCACCGGTTGAATTACATGGCTTGAATAAGATGATAAACCTTAAAATAGCTTGAACGGATTAAGAATGAAAACACGAATCTTCAGCACTCCGGATATGAATAGCAAGAGGAGAATGATTAATTGGTCCACCGGAATAAGAAAGCATTGTGAAAAGAGGAAAAGGATAAGATCAACACCGAAATCTTGAATTACATCCACCGACAAAATTCGAGAGCAAAAGAATGATGAACTTGAAGCTCTTGAGCATCTTCACGATAATCACCGGATAAGACATTGAAGGAAATGAAAGAAGAAACATCACATGAATAAAATGGATATTTCATTTGAAAATTTCTTGCTCCAAGAAGAAGAAGGGTGGGAGGGCGGGAAAAACAAAGACAACTTGGGGTGAATGAAACAGACAAATCGTCAGATTTCTCAACGGTGTATGTATGGAAAAACTTGAAGAGAAGGCACACCGGTTGAAAAGGATTAACATGAAGATCTTGATGGTTAAGAAGAATTAGCACTCCCATAGAAATATGAGAACACCGATTAGGAAAGGTATGGAATCAACATTTGACATCGAAGCAACTCGAATACCAGAATCAAAACAAGAACAAAGGATAGATATGCAACAGCATCATCTTCACAATATCATCCGAACAGAGAATTGAACGGATGAATTCCGCAGGTACATCAACTTGACGAGAAGCCACTTGAAGAACAAAAGGTAAATAAAAAAGGAACAAGGGACAGATAGAACAAATACAAGATAGAAGCTTCGTTCGACATATTCGTGCTGAAAGCTCATGGAACGTGTTACAAAAGGGTTTTGCAATCCCCGGATCAGCATAGCCAAGGACCCTTTAAGATGCAACTCCCGATCAGAACAAGTCCATAAAACCACTTCACTCAATGTAGAACCCCAAACTTCATATCGTGCATCCGTTGGAAGAATGCCTAGAACTACTAAATGAACCCACCTATAGATTTCCGAAAGTTTCCAGTTATGCAATCAGGTGTTGGGGATACACGGGAAGCACCGCGCAATCAACTCTAAACCTACATCCAGGTGTATCCATCCTTCAACACATAACCAGTCTTTCTCGGAAACTGTGTACCTCGGACCTTCGAAAAGCATCCACTATAACAAGCTATGGCAATACTCTCGAACTACCTCCCCAGTATTGGGTGATGTCGGGGTTATCTTGCCACTGGCCGTATAGGAGAGATTTTCGATGTCGGCCGTCTTAAGTATTTAGTACTGCCGCGATATGCTTGTGTCAATGATACCCCAAAGCTCAACTCCTCGGTAACAGGAGGCATCGAGAACAATATCCTTGTCACAAGAACATCGAAACAATCCCAGAATACTCGCGGGATCCTAAAAAAATTTGGTGCAATTTTGGAAGTAGAAGAGATAAGAGTAATCGTCAGGAGTCCTCACCAGAATGAAAAGAGATGAGGAGCAAAAGAAATCCTACTCTCCGATGTATAATATAAGACTCAAAATATTTTCAGTGTGTGCCTAGACTCAACCGTCAACGATTCGATCAATCAGTGGGGGCTTCTAGGTCGGAGAAGGCTCTGAATACCAACTTGTAATGCCCAGGATGGGACTATACCTCCTACGTGTCGAGGCACGACTTAAAGGTATAAGCCCATCCTAGAATGATCTCAAGTTTGGTATCTTTGCACGACTCATGTAAAAGAGGGATTAAATTGCAAAAGGAGATAGCTGGCTTACACTCGCCACTTCACACAATACAATACATAAGCCATACATCATTCAAACATCACAACCAGACTACGGGTGAAGAACCAAAAGAAAGATACCAAAACAACATAAAGCCACAGGTCAGGATCGAATCCTAGTAGAAACCACTACTGATCGTCGAAACGTCACAAGCATACGGCCAAACTCTTCATCGAGCTCCCAGTGAAGAACTTGAACCAGCTCCTGCTTCAAACTCGGCTGAACCTGCATCTGGTGTTGTAGTAACTGTGAGCCACGAGGACTCAGCAATCCCATAACCATGGGTAACAAGACTAGCAAAGCTTTATGGGTAGGAAGAGGTAAAGTGGTGAGGCTGCAGCAGCGACTAAGCATAATATGGTGGCTAGCTTATGAGTACCAGAATGAGAAGAGCATCTACGCAAACGGTCGCAAAAGAGGTGATCGCTAAAGATCCTAACTACATACGGTCAAACATAACCCCACCGTGTTCTCTTCTCAAAGTGAAAAGAGACAGTCACGGTTACTCACACAGTTGTGTCTTTTACTTTGGATCCTCTATCAAGTTTTCTACAACCAGACATTAACAAATTCCAATCTGCCACATAACCGCGGGCACGGCTTTCGAAAGTTCATAACCCTGCAGGGGTGTTCCAACTTAGCCCATCACAAGCTCTCACGATTAGCTGAAGTGATAAATATAATATCATCACTCCTTATCTTAGGGAAAATCCGATCAGGCTCGGAATCCCTGTAGCACAAGTCATTTCGACAATGGTAAAACAAGTCCAGCAAGACCTCCCGGCGTGCCGACACCCTGATAGTAGCCGCGCGTATCTCGTCTCAGGCCACGTCCGGATGAGCAGTACGTACAGATACCGAAGACCCCAGCGAACTGGGTGGTATCCGCAAGTGGCTCTAGTTTGGGACCAACACCATCAGCACTGGCCCCCCCTGCTATGTAGAATTAAGAATCCTCGGGTAGCGCTAACTCCCTATGCAAATTTAATTAATTAATCAAGTTGTTATTATGAGCAAATTAAAACCAATGTTGGGCCTTGCTGGAGGAGTTTTATTCAAAAGTCGAACTGTCAAGGGGTCCCCATCCACCCATCGTGTAAGGAACGCAAAAATCAAGGAACATAATGCCGGTTTATCGGCGCCTAAGGTGGCATGAGTGGAACAAAACACCGAGCAAAAGGCCAAGCCTTCCACCCATGCCCAGTATATAGGTGTGTTATTAATAATTATAAATATTGTGATATATCCAACAACAAGTTCCCACCTGGAACGGACTTCATCTTCACCTGCAACTAACAACGCTATAAGAAGGACTGGGCAAGCGAGGCTGAGCAAGCGGGTAACATAGCCAAACAGTGGTTTTGCTAGGAAGGTGTCAAGGTTAGAGGTTTCATGGCAACAAGGAGAGGCTGACATAAAAGATGGGTAGCGCGACATGTAACGATAGCATCGAGACAACTAAGCATGGCAATGGTAGTAAAGGTATCCAAGGGTATGATCATCTTGCCTGGGAATCCACAAGGGAGAAGAACGGATCCATGAAGAAGACGGAGCAACAGTCGAGAGAATCCTCACAACTCCGGAACGAAACCGAAGCTATCAAGAGAAGCAAACCGGAAAGAAACAAACAACACGGTAAACACGCAAGCATTAACATGGCATACGATGCACATCCAAGTATGGTGCATGTCCGGTTTAAATATGCATGGCATGGCAAAGTGCACAAACAACACTACAAGTTAAGTGGAGCTCAATATGCAACGAGTTGCATATTGACAAAACACCACATTTAATTATTTAATTGACTCTCGTTATTTACAAGACAAGATTAAAAGTTTGTTAACATGGCAAGAGGTGAAGCATAATAAAACTACACTATTAAGACAATTTAAATGGGGCCGGAAAATAACAACAACATATCCGGAAAATCCCCATGAGCATGTTTAACAAATATTAAAGCAACAACAATTCACACATTTATAATGTTGTTAATATGATGCGGATGACATGATCAAGTTATGCAAGTTTTATTAAAAGGTTGACAAGAGAGATATGAAGCATTTGTCACCGTGGTGGAAAGAAAGAGGGTGCCACGGCAACGATCCGAAAATGAAGCATGGCAACATCTCGGTTCTGGTAACTCGGTGAGAGACCGGTGCAAAAGATAGAATCGACGTGAGCAAGCGAACAAGATGAAAGGTGGGCGATCCCGTTACCGGGTTCCCACGAGTCGGTGACAAGGCAACCGAGGGACATGACAAAAGGGGCACAACGGGCACGAAGCACAAGGGAGACATTTCATACAACACAACAAGCATCACACGGGTCATCCACGGGGTCGTCTCGGTATACCTTCGAAGCGTGCGTTTCGGGGCGGTTCGAGACGTAGAGGAAGGAGTCGTTCACGTCGGAGAGGAAGTAGCCGTTCCGTAGAGGGAAGTAGTCGTTCTCGCAACTCGTAGAGGAAGTAGTGGTTCACGTCATCGTGTCGTGGTACTTGGCGAATTCCTCGTTTCCGGGCGACGGTAGTGGTACTCGCGGTCGTCGAGCGACGGTAGTGGAAGTAGACGATCTCGTAGATGTACATGTCGATGGTAGTGGTACACGTGGTCTTCGAGCGTAGTGGTACTCGTTTCCGACGACGGTAGTCGTTCACGTATGTAGTGGTACTCGTTCCGTAGCCGTTCACGAGGTCGTCGACGTCGTGGGACTTGGTGTCTTCGGACTTGCCGGTCTCAAAACTTGCGACGGTACCGGAACACTTGTCGTCGGACTTGACGAATCCAAGAGGTACTTGACGTCTCGGGTCCCCCGTTCGAAGATCTTGGCGTCCACGGTTTTAGCGGCTGCTGCCTTCACAACAAAAAGAAAAAAAAACAGGAAGGACTTGGCGGCTCGGGGCGAGGTGGCTGCACGGAAGGGCCTGAGGCCGTGGCCTCGAGGGCGGAGGGAGGCGGCTCCGGGCGAAGGCACACGGAGGCGGGGCTTGGCTGGAGAAGAGCCGCGCTGGTGAAGAGTGAGCAGCACGGGGCGCGGCTTGGGGCGGCCGGCAGGGCGGAAGGGCGCCGGAGCTCCGTCGTGGTACTTGGACGGCGGCGCGCGAGGGAACCAGAGGGCCGGGGCGCTGGAGTAGAGGAGCACCACGGCGACCGGCGGCTGCTGGAGGAAGGGGCGGCCGGCGGAGGGGAGGCCGGGGCATCGGGATGACGGAGCGCGCCGGCTCGTGGACGCCAGACGAGGAGGGAAGGGATGCGGCCTGGCCGGGCTGCTCCTGGTGAAGCGACCTGGCTCGCGGGAAGGAAAAGAGCGCCGGCCTGGGGCGCGCTGCTCCTGGCTGGAACTTGGCCGGGCGCTCGGGGAGGAGGGCCATAGCTGGAGGCGTCGCGAGGGAGAGAAGGAGAGGTACGAGGGAATCGGCCTCGGGACAGAGAGCGAGTTGGGAGGAGAGAGCGAGAGGGAGATCGAGAAGGGGATCGGCAGAGAGAGCGCTGGCGGCGGGGAAGGGAAACGGGGAGATGAGGGAGTTGCGCCTAGGGTTACGGGGTCGGAGCGGGCCAAAGGCCAGATGGGCCGGCGCTGCTGGAGGGAAGGCCTAGGGCCCGAAAGGCCTAGGCTGTTGGGCTACTCCTCCCTCACTCTTTCTAAAAGAAAGGAAAAAAACAAAACGGAGAAGAGAAAAAAAAAAAGAGAGGATAGGGAAGATAAAATAGCACATAGGAGTATTTTTCTCGGGCAGCATAAAAAGAGCATGGTCCGAGAAAAATAGAAAAGGCGTGATTGGAAAATAATTCAAACATATTTGAATTTAATTCAAATAAGTTTGAACTAAGACGAGATTATTGAAGTGTCCAAAAAATGTTCAAATTTTTGGAGGAACCTCGAAACAACGGAAAGAATTATTGGCAAGATTTTGGAGGTGAAACTTGAATTAAAGAAGCGTGGGGAAATATTGCAAGTGTGTTGGGTGATTTCGAAGCAATGGAATAATTAATATATATAGCTCCCTAAAATATTGAGAGGCTTTTATATGTTATAAAGAGAAGTCACCTTCCCTCGATTTAAATGGACCGAAGGTCCACACGATTTATTTAGGTTGAGATGCAAAATTAAAATATGACATGATGGCATGATGACATGATGCAATGCAAAAATAAATAACACAAGCAGAACTGAAACACACGGGCAACCCGGAACATCTGGAATCTTCGGGAATCTTCTGGAATCTTCTGGGACGTCGGTCTCGGGCGTCACAGAATAATATCGTCGCTTTGAGAAGTATGTGATAAGCAAGAGCTCCCCCTAAATTTGTGCATTATTTAAAATTTGCGTTTGAATGCAAATGCACAATCGATTAGGATCATGGGTCACTCTTCCATGTCACATACATCTTGGTGGAGCGCACAAAATGATAAGAATGAATAACATGCACCCAATCACCAAGACATGAGTAAATGATCATACAAGATAGGAATAGCATATGATAAGCATTAAGCACACATTAAAGCATAGTACGACCAAGCACTCATTAAGGTAGCATCAAACGTAGTATCAAGCACACTGAAAGTATCGAAAAACCAAAAGTATCTCAAAGAAACCGCAAAAGAACGAAAGAGCTCTCTCTCTCTCTCGAAGCCCTATGATCTATACAATTTCTCCCCCTTTGGCAACAAGTTACCAAAAAGTTTGAAAAAGCATAGAGCTAAACGTCACTGTGGGCTCTGCGGGCGGCTCCCGTCTGGGTAGATGTCGGAGTAGATATGACGGCATCGGCGAAGACTTCAGCTGATGTCTGCGCTGGAGGAGTGGATACTGGAGCTGTAGCTGGAGTGACTGCTGGAGCTGTAGGAGGTGCTGAAGTGGTAGTCCTGGAGTCAGTCACTGGAATAGCTGCTGAACGGGATCCTCTGGGAACCGGAGCAGTCTGGCGATGAGAGTCCTGGACTAGGTCATCCTGCATGAGCTCTGCCCTGTCCTGCTTAGCTTCCTCCATGTATGCCTCAAGCTTGTTGACGGTCACCTGAATTTTAGTTAGCTTCACGTCCAGAGCGTGGATCTTCTCGTCAACAATCCTCTCTAGGCTCTCCTGAGATTGTTCAATGCTGGCCAGGCGTTGTTCAATCCTTTGGGTAGCTTCAAGAATCTGCTCTTCGAAGCTCTTTGGTTTAGCTGCTGCTGCTGCTGCCTCTTTATCAGCTTTGGCTTTCCTAGCAGCTTCAATCTTGGCTTGACCTTCAACAGATGTTGGATCCTCCTCGTCCATCACAACAACATTGTCTTCATGCTCTGGCTACAGGGGTAAGTGCTTCCTATCCAACAAGAATTTGCCCGTGCCAAACTTGGCATTGATAAGCATCTGAATCTGTGGGGCAAATCCACATGACCTCTTCTGGTCAGCTGCAGTCCTCTTAATGGTCTCTACCATTAAGTCCATCACCTTGAAAGGTGCCTTCTCATCAAGTATATGCAGCATGTTGATAGAATAGCCTCTGATCATGCGATGATCTCCAGACTTGGGCATCAAGGTATGCCTCAGAATAGTGTTAGTGGTAGGTAAACCTGCCTGGAGATAGTAAACTGAGCCGAGCTTCCACACTTCCAAATCTGCTGCGGGAATCTCCTTGTACATGTTCTTCATGGAATCATGGTTCTTCTTTGGAATCCCATAGACATCAATGTCATCCTCTCGTTGCACTGGAGCATTCAGAAGTTCTCCCCATTCTTCAACAGAAGAAGAAAACCTTTGACCTTCAGTCATCCAGGTGATCTTCCCATCAGGATAGAAATGAGTTGTGGCATAGAACTGCATGATCATCTCATCGTTCCAATCTGTCAGTTTCTGACCCACAAACTCAGCAACTCCACATGCAGTGAAGCTCTCATGCACATGGGGAAAGAAGTCTCTGTGCTCTTCACTGTCAATGTATTCCCAGTCAACATATCTGGTATCTGCAACTATTGGCTTCTTGTCCATCAGCACAGTCTCATAGAAGTCCTGCTGCTCTCTGGTGTGGAATCTGGGGTCTACAGCAGTCCTTCTCCTCACAGCATATGGATCAGCTTGTCTCCATAGCCTGAGACCTCTATCTTTCCTTGCCTTCATATCCTCGGCTTGAGGATGAGCATCATTGTGAAGTGGCAGTTTTGGACGGAGTTTCAGCAACACTTGTTCTTCCTCATCAGAATCAGCTGGTGGCACATCACCCTTGTTCTTCTCAGATGCTGGAATGTTCCTGGTAGTCCTCTTGGGCTTGGCAGTAGGCTTTGCTGGAGCTGCCTTAGCTTGAGCAGACTTCTTGGGCTTTGAAGTGGCTCCAGCCCTAATGGCATCACCCATGAGCTTAGCCTTCTGAGGAGGAGGCTGGGGTACTTCTTCTTCTTCTTCATCATCGGCTGCTGCATCTGCATGAGGATCACTATACACAACCCTCTTCCTCTTGGAGGTTTTCTTCACTTTGCTTGGGGCTGGCTCTCCCAAGTTCAGCTTCTTGGCAACTGCTGACTGCTTGACTTTGCTGGTGCCCTTCTTTGACTGCTGACCTTGTTGCTCTTTGGCAACAACCTTTCTCTTAGGCTTGGAGGACACCTCTTCCTCAGCTACAAAATCAGAATCCTCATCATCGGAGTTCTTCTCCTTTCTAGCTCTGGTGGCTGCAGGAGGCAAGCCACTAGGTGTACTCCTCTCACCATCATCAACTGGACTACTAGCCTCAGGACTAGTGTTTGCTTCCGGAATGTCCGCAAAAGGTGACTCTGACCTGTTCTGACTGTCACTGGCATCTGACATGGCTGACAACCTGTGAATAGATAAGGTATAGGAAGAAAAGAAGAGTTATCACAAACTGCAGAGGTTTTTGAAAAAAAATGAGTTCAAATTTTAGTTTTAAGTTTTCACAGAAGGCATTTCGGTCAAACCGATTTTCAGTTTCGGTGAATTCGAAGTGTTAACAGAGGTTTTACACACCACTTTCGGACGGACCGAAGTGGGTTTCGGTCCTGCCGAAACACTAGGGTTTCACTAAAACTCTACTTCGGTCACACCGATTTGCACGACTCGGTTGGACCGAAAGGTGCAGTGCAATGGCCAGAGGCCGAATCGGTCACACCGAAAATTTAAAATCGGTTTCACCGAGATGTACTCCGTGGAAACCTAACCCTAAGAATTTTACTCGAAACTAGAACCGATCTGGTGGAAAAGAAGTTTTCAATCGTGGCCAGATATAGGGCAAACCAAACGTGCAATGAATCGGATGGGAGCACGAGTGGGATCGAGACTCACCCTAACTTGGTGGAGTCCCTCTACGGCGGCAACGACGCGGAGGAGAAATCCGTTGACGGCGATGGAGACCTGCGGCGAGGGCGCACAGGCGACGACGACGACGATCCGGAGATCAGGGCGACGGCAGCAGGGGACGTGGGAGCGAAAACGTTTGAAGGAATAATCAACGCGCGCTGCCCTCAGTATATATACCCCTTTGCTGTCGGTGGGACCGAGTTGGAAAACTCGGTGTCACCGAGATGGATAACTGCCAGGCAGTTATGCATTTCGGTCACGCCGAAACTTACAACTCGGTTTCACCGAGATGAAACCTAGATCAGTCTAAATGCTTTCGGTTTGACCGAGTGGGAGAAAGTTGGTCTGACCGAAAATCACTTAGAAGGTTTTGGAAGTTAGCCCTAGACGGATCGGTGGCTCCGAGTGCTCCTCACTCGGAGGGTCCGAAAATGACTTGTTCAAAGTTTGTGATATAAGCATGAATAGAATTTGAGACAAGAAAGCATAGATAGCTAGGGGAGGTACTTAGGCATTCTTGTCCATCCATTTGGCCAGAAAAATCAAAACAACCAAAACAACAAATGGATGTCCTCGAATGGATAAAATCATGCATTCAACATGCTCACACAATAAGATAGCAAATGAAATATGTGTCAAACATGCACAACCAAAACTCTAGCTACTAGCACACAATTTGTCGATGACTAGGTCATCTTTATATGAGTATTTTGACTTAGGAGCCAAATGAGAACATTTGATCATAGGTCATACTCATCGTTTAAGCACAAGTGGGGTTACCACTTTTACATAAAGCATTGATGTGTTCACATCATTTGAAGATGCTTTAGCTCAATTTTTAGAGCAAAGCTCCCCCTAGATGTGAGAACCCCTTTTAAAGGGTCAAACTAACCTTGGGTTGTCGTAGAAGACTTCATGTAGATGTTGAAGATGTGGATGCTCAATGTTGATGTAGATCATCAAGAGTTGGGAGCTATCCTTTGAATTAGGGCACTTTCAATACCTACATGGGTTAGTCCCACAAGAAACAAACAAGGATATCCATAGACATAGATTGAAGTTCACAATAGATGATGTCCATGAAAGCAATGATTACCTTGTCCCTTGACTTACCAACAAGAGGGTTTGTGACTCCATGAACTAGTGCATGATGTGGAAGTTGATTGCACAAGTTGCCAAAATGAATGTGAGTGAAGTATGTTGGCGGAGTCACCCTCAAGAACCTTCTAGTTCTTCTTCTTCGGGATCCACATCATCTTGATGGGAATCCTTGGGGTTGTAGTTGAGCTTGACGAAGTAGAACTTGACGTGTCCTTGGGAACCCACTTGACCATGGCTTGAGGTGCTTCAATGAATGCATCAATCTCCTCTTGAAGCTTGTCCTTGGCTTTTAGCTTGTGGTCTTGTGGTGGAAGGTCATCTTGAGCTTGTTCCACATTGGAAGAAGTAGGATCATACTTCTCCTTTTGAGAAACAAACTGTGGAGTAGGATATTGACCTTCTTCCCACTCAACACCTTTGGCGTTGAACTTTCGCTCAAAACCAATTCCTTGATTCTTCCGGTGCCTTCCTTGCTTGCGAACAATTTCCTCAAAGTTCTTGCTTCCGGCAAGACTCTTGTAGACACCTTTCTCTATGATCCCTTTCAATAAACTATTCTCTTGCTCAAGTGTAACTTGGCTTGAAACATTGTTAGTGGAATCAAGAGAACTACTAGAAGCAACAATATTAGATTTAACATGGTTATTGTTACTACTAGAGGAAGAATTTTTCTTATGCTTGTCATGCTTAGTCTTAATAGGTGGCAAGAAATTAGACAAGAGAAGTCGTTTGGCAAGATATGAAGAACTCTTCTTTCGAAGATCGTCATTGATCGCTTTTAGAAACTCATGTTCTTGCTCTAGAGTGAGCTTCTCGAAGCGTAGCTTCTCATGAGATCTTAGAAGCTCTCTATGATCTTCTTGAGTTGTTTCATGAGCTAACTTAAGAGTGTTTAGTTCTTTAGTTAGACGCTCAATCTCCTTCATAGCATTGTCATTCGACTCTTCTCGACTATAAAGACTACTAGCATTTTCATCGTTACTAAGCTCACTAGATTTATCATGCAAGAGCTCATCTTCACCAAGCAAGTCATCCTCATCACTATCAAAGTCAATGAATTCAGGGTGTGTTACCTTGGGGCCTTTAGCCATGAAGCATCTTCCAATTCCCTCATTTGGTTAATCAAATAAGTCATAGGAGTTGGAGTTTGAGGATACGAGAGCAAGACCGGCAACACCTTCATCTTGACTGTAGTCGGAGTCGGAGTGATAGCTTCCATCGGATTGATTGTCGGAGTCGGAGCCGGAGACCCATTCACCTACATGAGCTTGATGTCTTCTTCTTGTGTAGCTCCTTGATGACTTGTATTTCCTCTCCGAATCCTTGCTTCTCCGAGAGGGTCTTCGTTCATAACGATCATCTCTACTCCTTCTCTCTTTCCGAGGTGACTCATCTCTTGATCTTCTTCTTGGAGATTCTTCTCTTCTCTTGTGGGGAGCCGTACACTCATTTGAGTAGTGTCCGGGTCTTCCACAGTTGTAGCAGTTTCGATCACGACTAGAAGATCTCTTTTCATCATATGATCTAGACTTTGAGCTTCTCTCTTTGCCTCTATTCTTGTAGAATTTGTTGAAGTTCTTAACCATTAGGCTTATCTCTTCATTGGAAATTAACTTGTCACTTGAGGTTGTGGGAGCATCACTTGTAGCTTTGTAAGCACCACTTGACTTGTTGTGAAGCTCTTCCTTATCCTTAAGTGTCATCTCATGAGCAACAATTCTTCCAATGACTTCAGTTGGCTTGAGAGTCTTGTAGTTTGGCATCATTTGGATCAAAGTGCACACGGTGTCATCCTTTCCATCGAAAGCTCTTAGAATCTTCTTGATGATGAATCGGTCGGTCATTTCTTCGCTTCCTAAGCCGGCAATCTCATTTGTGATGAGAGCAATCCTAGAGTACATTTCAGCGACTCCTTCACCATCCTTCATCTTGAACTTGTCAAGTTGACCTTGAAGAATATCTAGCTTTGATTCCTTCACAGATTCGGTACCTTCGTGCATTTCAACCAAAGTATCCCAAATCTCTTTAGCATTCTCAAGACGGCTGATTTTGTTGAACTCCTCGGGATACAAAGCATTGAAGAGAATGTCACAAGCTTGAGCATTGTTTTGCAACATCCGCAACTCTTCAGGTGTGGCTTCGCGATCCGGAACTTTTCCTTCCTCGAAGAATTCACCTCGCATACCAACACAAATAATGCCCCATGCGGCTGGGTTATGACCAAGAATATGCATTTTCATTTTATGCTTCCAACTAGCAAAATTTGTACCATCAAAGTAAGGACCTCTACGATAATTACCCTCACTAGACGCCATACTCTCCTAGGTTGTGAAACCAAGCTTATGGAGTCCAATGCAATGGAAACCAATACAATGGAGACCAAAGCTCTGATACCACTTGTAGGATCGAAAGTATGTCTAGAGGGGGGGTGATTAGACTACTTGTATTTATAAAAATTCTGCCTTTTGATCATGAATAGTTTTTGGCAGATTCTCAATTATGATCAATTCAAGCATCACCCTACACATGCAATTCTAGAGTATAAGCAGCGGAAAGTAAATTGCACATGTAGTAAAGAGAGGTGGAGAAGAGCAAACGCAATTTGGAGACGCGGTGATTTTTCCCGTGGTTCCGATAGGTGGTGCTATCGTACATCCACGTTGATGGAGACTTCAACCCACGGAGGGTAACGGCTGCGCGAGTCCATGGAGGGCTCCACCCACGAAGGGTCCACGAAGAAGCAACCTTGTCTATTCCATCATGGCCTACGCCCACGGAGGGCTAGCCTTACTCGGGGTAGATCTTCACGAAGTAGGCGATCTCCTTGCCCTTACAAACTTCTTGGTTCAACTCCACATCTCGATGACGGAGGCTCCCAAGCGACACCTAACCAATCTAGGAGGCACCACCCTCCAAAAGGTAATAGATGTTGTAGATGATGATGAACTCCTTGCTCTTGTGCTTCAAATGATAATCTCCCCAACACTCAACTCTCCTCACTGATTTGGCTGTGGTGGAAGAAAGGATTGAGTGGAAAGCAACTTGGGAAGGTTAGAAATCAAGTTTCATATGGTAGGAGTGAAGCAACTTGATCTCAACACAAGGGTAGGTAGTTCTCTTCTCAGAAAGTGTAAGGTAGGAGTGGTAGTTCTTTCTGATGGCTCTCTCCACGAATGAAGAGGGGGTGGAGGGGTATATATAGCCTCCACACAAAAATCCAACCGTTACACACATAATTGAGCAATCTCGGTGAGACCGAAGTGGACAACTCGGTCAGACCGAAAGTTCAAATAATGTGAACGTTGGGGTTTTCGGTGGGACCGAAAATACCATCTCGGTTATTCCGATTTGTGCCAAGACAGGAGCTTGCCAGTTTCGGTGAGACCGAAAATATCATCTCGGTTATTCCGATATGATGACAGATGGTTACAGAAGCTTGGCAGCCCATGTTTCGGTGAGACCGATCTCAAACTCGGAATGACCGATTTTTCTAGGGTTTGGCTTATGGCTGAGGTGGTTCATCTCGGTGTGACTGAGTTTGGAAAATCGGTTGGTCCGAGATTACTTATGAGTGTGTATTGTAGTGAAAGTTGCTGATAGTTGAAGGAGATATATCACTAAGCACTTGAGCAACCAGATCATCAACACAACCTCATCCCCTTTTAATAGTATTGGCTTTTCCTATGGACTCAATGTGATCTTGGATCACTAAACCAAAAATGGAGTCTTGAGCTTTTGCCAATGCTTGCCTTAGCATTTTGAGGGGTCCACTTCTTCAGTCATTGCCATACCCATATCACTGAACTTCTCTGAAATGATTCTCAAATAGCTATTAGTTCAATGATATATATGTTGTTATTAATTGCCAAAACCACCCGGGGATTAGTTGCACTTTCAGGGCCAAACGTGGGGCCCATGAGTTAGGGGGCGCGCCCTATAGGGGGGGCGCGCCCCCCACCCTTGTGGGCGCCATGTAGGCCCTATTCCGTGGTTCTCAAGTCTCTCGTGCGTGATTTTCTCCAAAAATATCTCTCCCGAAGGTTTCATTCCGTTTGGACTCCGTTTGATATTCCTTTGCTGCAAAACCCTGAAACGGGCAAAAAACAGCAATCTGGACTGGGCCTTTGGGTTAGTAGGTTAGTCCCAAAAATAATATAAAAGTGTATGACAAAGCCCATTAAACATCCAAAACATCATAAATAATAGCATGGAACAATCAAAAATTATAGATACGTTGGAGACGTATCAGGTCAATACATATATATGAATTAAACTCAATAGAAATGATGGTAATAAAATAAAATTGTGAATATTTTTGCTTATGCACATCAAATTGTCTTTTAGAGTAGCCCCGCCTATTCTTGGTCGTCGCGTTGTAGATGAACTCGCAGATGTAGTATCCACAGTAATTATTCCCGGCTTCCTGCCATAAGCACTTTACGAGAAATAGAGGTCAATCAAACTGATAATGAAGCATTATAAATGGCATTGATGAAAGTATAGCTAGAGCCAATGGGAGATGCGCGGAACTAGCTAGCTAGTAGTAGTTACTTTTGGGTAAATCCATCGCAATTAACTTTTTTGGTGAATTCTTTCCAAACCCTGCGAGACAAAGAAAACAATTACGTTATATCAGGAAATGAACAAAGTTGCTGATATGGTGTGGTAATGATCGATTGAACTTACTTGTTGAGCATTTTAGAAATGTTCGCAAAGGTCTCGGGATCTTTTCGTCTCAAGTCTAAGACGGTTACTAGTCCCTCCTCATTTCCTCAAGCTTAATCTCTAGGAGAATATAATGAAACATGCGCACGCATGCATATAACTCATCAATTACATTAATTACTATAACCTCGAGTAATATATAATTAAGGGAAACCGAATATGCACAAGACAGTAACACTCACTAGAAGTTGTAAGGAAAGAGTATTTTATCTTTGTTTTGATTTATTATCAACGATTGTAACAAGTTGGCCTTGGATTCTTTGGCATGAAGTTTAACCTAATATTCCTCTATGAGATTTGTGTTAATGAACCCAATATCATAGATATCAGCTTTTCTACATTCGACGATCTTCAATCTGCATAATATAGTGAGGATAATTATATATACTTGCAATGAAGTATACTTACAATGAAGAGCTGAGCTATATATAGAGACTTAATGACAGAACTAGTACTTATAGACAGTAGCAAGTGATCGTTGGTTTATCGAGGGCCTTTTGATTGAAAAACTAGAAGAACTCCTCAAATGTAATAGACAACATCTCAATTCCAACGAGGTCGTGGTCCTCTTTAACTGTCAGCATCAAAGTATCCTGGCCACCAGAGTCTCTGAAGGTATCCATGTACCAGTCATGCAATCTTCGCATCATCGTGGTTAGAGTTCTGACATCTTTGACGAGAGGCTTCCCGTACCGATATTTGTGATCATCCACACTCTAACACATCAAGAACTACCTCATTGGTCATGTAATCTCCAAGATTGGTACCGGGCGCCATCCCCGGATGATAAGGGACGATGTCGCTAGGCACCTTGAGCGGGGCGCATGATTGGTTCTCTTGTTCGCCGAGCTGGGGAATTTTTTTCCCACTTTTTTGTGCTAACCTGTGATCACTACAAGTACTTCCCGACCGCGATGCTTCGACATATGACTTTTGAATAATGCGCTCATAGTTGGTTTTCGGCGAAGACGGTGGTGGTTTCTTCAGGGCATCAATAGTGCGCTTCGCTCTCACCAGATCTATCTTCTGCTTTGGAGGTGGAGGTTTCTTTGCAAGAAAGTCCTTCACTTCGGCTTTACAGATCTCCGCGTTCTCCTCGTCGGTCCTCTCGAATGCTAACTTTTCTAAAGGCCTGAGAGATGGACCGTATCTGTATTGCCTCGTGCCTCTGGATGTACTGCTAGATGCCGGAGCAGTCCCAGCGGCTGCCTTCTTTTGTTGCTTATGAGGCGGAGGAGGAGGCAGGGTGCTACCACGCACCGGAGCAGCCGGAGTGTCGGCGGCTCTCTTCATGCCTTGCTGACGAGGCGGAGGAGGAGGCGGGCTGCTCGGACGCGCCGGCGCAGGCGGAGTGCCGCCACGCGCTTGATCACCCGGAGAAGGAGGCGGAGTGCGCTGATCCCTTGCCAGAGGAGGAGGCAGAGGATGAGGTGGAGTGCACTGACTCGCCGGAGGAGGCGGAGGCGTCCAGTTCACAAGGTTGATGAGGTCCTTCCGCCATAGGCATGGAGTATTCAGAGAAGAACCCAGCCGAGTCTCCCCTTCACCGGTAGGGTGGTCAAGCTTGAGATCCTCAAACCCCTTCGTTATTTGATCCACCATCACCCTAGCATATCCTTCTAGAACCGGACGGCAGTGAAAAGTTGCGCCGGGTTCAGCGGGAAAAACAGAGCCTACAGCCGCTTTGACTTTCAATTGCAGCCATTGCGTCATAATGTGGCAATGTTGAGACTCCGTGATAGCATCCACAGGGTAGCTAGCAGGAGCCGTGAAGACAGGCTCCTCAGGCAGCTCGGTGGAAGGCACACTGCTTTTCCGCTGAGATGGCGGGGTAGCTTCGGCAGGTCGCTTGCTGTGAACTACTTCTCGTTCGTCCTCTAGCGCTTTTACACTTGCGTACAGCGCCTGCAGAGTGCTCTGATCCACTTTCTTCTTCCTCTCCCGGCATTTGTAACCGCCTGCATCGAGAAACCCGGCCTTCCACGAAAGGGAGCCTGGCGTGCCTCGTGTCCGTCCAGGGTGCTCAGGATTCCCGAGGGCTATTGTGAGCTCGTCGTCCTCTTTGTCGGGAACAAACGTCCCTTGATGCGCTGCTTCGATATAGAACTGAAGCTTCTTGATGAGTATTGCAAGTTGCTCCTCCTTCCAAATGCACTTGCCTGTTACAGGGTCGAAGGTTCCCCCAACTCTGAAGAACCAAATCCTTGAATGGTCTGGCCAGTGTAATGTCTGTTGTTCGACCCCTTTAGCAAGCAAGTCATTCTCGGCCTTGGCCCACAACGACCGGGCTTTGAGGTAGCCACCTGACCCCGTGCGATGGTGATGCTTCTTCTTCGTAGCATTTTTCTTGTTTCTCTCTGACATCTGCTTACTCTTTTCCGATTTCTTGTGGGCCACAAATGCGTCCCAGTGATCTCTGATCTTCTCAAACCGGCCGGTGAATTTTGGAGTCTTGTTTTTTTCTATAAACTTTGCATTTAGCTCATTCTTCCACCTCCTGAATAGTTCCCCCATATTCTTAAGAGCAGCCTCCTTAACCAATGGATCTATAACTGGTGGCTTCTCCGGATCCTCCTCTGGCGGTAGGGTGAAATTGGCCTTCAGCGCGGTCCAAAGATCATTTTTCTGCATATCGTTGACATAAGACACCTGAGGGTCTTCGTTCTTAGGCTTGTACCATAGGTGGATGCTGATCGGGATCATGTCCCTAACAACAACCCCGCACTGAGCAGAAAATGCGTCCTTGGCCTTGATGGGTTTACTCGGTAGGCCATCGCGACCGATTTCTTCGATGATGAACTTTTCATCCTGGCGTAACCTTTTCTTCGGGCCTCATCTCCTTACCGAACTTTGGCTCGATCCGGAGGGCTAGAAAAGAAGAAACAAGAGAGTTAATACATGTACATACCAAAACAATCAATGCATCAATTAGCTATAGTGTCAGCACATGCTTAATTAATATATATATATATACCTGGCCGGACTCCGTTGTGTTTCCTCCTCCATTGTATCACCGTAGCCTGCTTCTTCATCACCATGTCCTTCCAAATGACCATCATAGTCGACGTTGATATACATTTCGACAGCAGCTCCGTCTGCGATTATGTCCCCCAACACCTGTTCTGCTACCTCATCTCGTCCTATCTCCATAGTTTCTACAAATATTACGACATGGCAATTATTATACAAACATGACAGATGATATATTGGTGGCAAACGTAGACCTACCTAGATAATCACAACAAGGAACCATATTAGTGGCCTCGGCGCTTCTCTAGGGTTTGCGGTGGCCTCGGCGACCCTCGAACCCTCAGCAACCCTCGACCCTTCGGCTACCCCTCCCCCCCCCTCATGTCACAGTTATCGGGGAGGGGGTATATCGACAACGACGACATATACGTAGAAAAAAATGTTATCGGGGAGGGGGTAGATCGACCACCCCTCATGTCAAAGTTATCGGTGAGGGGGTATATCGACAACGACGACATATACGTAGAAAAAATTGTTATCGGGGAGGGGGTAGATCGACCCCCTCATGTCGAAGTTATCGGTGAGGGGGTATATCAACAAAATTACATCATCATATATCATCGAATAAAATTACATCATCAACATCATATATTATACATCTAAAAAAGTTTTCATATATCACCATATATATCATCATCATCTAGTACAAAAAATTGACCAAGCAAGTTTTCATATATCATCATAATCTACTACAGAAAAAATTGACCAAGTTTTCATATATATATATACAAAAACATCTAACAACATCTATATATGTATATATACTACAGAAAATTGACTAAGTACATTTAAAAAACATGTAAAACAGAAAATTGATGAAGGCATGTATTCTTCAATACTTTGACACTAGGCAACCTCTCGACCCCTCGGCGACCCTCGACCCCTCGAACCCTCGGCGACCCTCGACCCTTCGGTGACCCTCGACCCTCTCTACCCTAGCTAGTTCCCGACCCTCGCCCCTCGAACCTGTGGCGACCACGATCCGAATGGACCGAAGTCTCTGTGTTTCTGTGTCATCACTGGATCGGTAATGCTGACACACACACAGTACTTGAAGGATTTATAACAGAGTGGCAATCACACACTTATTACATCGAATATCTCCAAAGAGAACTTATTACAAAGGTCTATGGCATAAGGCCATCTAACAAAATAACAGCGGAAGGCTTGGAAGATAAGTGAGTCCATCAACTCCAACGGCATAGCTGAGTGCATGACAAACAACCTAGAACGTCTTACTCCTCGTTTGAAAAGTCTGCAACGTAATATGTTGCAGCCCAAAATGGGTCAGCACATGGAATATGCTGGCAAGATAACACAGAAGATGCAAGTAACTGTAATAAAGGCTACACTATATGCATATTTGGCTGGTGGAGGCTCTATGGTTAAAGTTTTTGCGTAAAGCCAATTTTTTCCTACAACAAAGGAATAACTTTTATTTTAACTATCATGGTAGTTGAAACATCATTGAGAAGGTACCTCCAACTCAATCCCAAATTAAAGTAATCATTAAACCCAACAAATTAAATTTTTGAGTGATGAGGTCAACCAATAATTCAAGTACCAGATACTCAAGTTGTCCATAACCGGGGACACGGCTAATCATGATCAGTTTGTACACTCTGCAGAGGTTTGTGCACTTCTCCCACAAGACTCGATCTCCTCCGTTGGATTTCTCGCACTGCATGGTGTTTGAGAAACGGATGATCGAGACACAGTCTTTCAGAAGCATTCACTCTTTACCCCGGGTGGACCCGTACACCTACTTTCCCCTACATCTGCTAGTCCACCACTGATAGAGCTCACACAACTTACTCATACTATGCCAGAGCCCATATTGGCATTGTGGCTGCACACGAAAGTTTCTAGCACGAATAGTTTTATGATCCCTTTGAGCCTGGGTGGCATTCCACAAGACAATCACACGGAACCCCGGGATTTCCTAGGACAACACTGGATTCTCCAAGTGCCCTACAACCAATCTACCCAGATGTGTATTCAAGTAGTCACCTTAAGTTGAACCATTAATTAACATCTCACATTTGTCATGGATTTCACTCAAATCCAAACCACGTCTACGCATAGCATGGCAACCTGAGCAAACATAGAAGTATCTCCCAAGGGTTTGAAAATAATGTAGGTAATAGGTTCTACCTCAATCTACTCCCCAGTCCCACAAGTTAAGAGATCCTACTCATGCAATGTGTGAGGGTTTGATCTAATGCACAAAAACTGGGTAATAAAAGGGTATGATCAAAGTGTTACTTGCCTTGCTGACGATTCGCAAAACCTAAAGACTCGTAGTAGCACGCTTCACAGTCCGGGTATTCTATCGCAAGCAAACAATAGTATACATAAGCAAAAAAGCATTGATGCACAAACAAAACTCTAAAAGACTAGATCTAACCAGAAAATTCAACTTAAGAACTCTGGTTTGCAAAAAGAGTCAAATCGAAAGAAGCAACGAAACTCAACTGCGAAAGAAACGAGATTCGTTTACTAATTTGATCTAAAGTCAAATTTTACAGTAGCCAAAACTTTGTTCAAGTTGGTTAAACGGAAAGAGGGTGTCGAGACAAAGATCTGGGATTTTGAATCGCCTGATTCCGACTCTCGAGCGAAAAGAAAAATGAAAAACAAGATCACGGCAGAAATCATGATTGAAAATAATCACGGATAAATACCCCGAAAAAGAAAAACTGACGAACAGGCTAACGAACGAACGTTCGCTGTCTGCGGCTAACGGGCGACCAACGTTCGTTAAAACGAACGTACGGACGAACGTCCGCTAAATAACTAAACCGAAAAAAACGATCTAAACAAAAAAAATGAATCTTGGGTTTTCTAAAAAAACGATCGGCCTTTAGAGAAAAACCGATGGCGGTGGCTACCTCAGAGAAGACGGCGGCGATGGCTCCGGTGAAGGTTCGGCGGGCGGCGGCGGCGAGTCCGGCGGGGTTTGGCGGTGGGGCGGCGGGGTGCGGCGGCTCCGGTGGCGCGAGCGGCGGGGTGCGGCGGCGACGGCGGTGGCGAGTGGCAGTGGCGGCGCTAGGGTTTTCGGGGCGCAGGGCTGGCGGGCTGGCGGCTGGCGGCTGGCGGGCCTCGGCTTATAAAGGCACTGGCCAGAGGAGTCCTGGCCGAACACGGCCCAAAGGCTGTTTCTTTTTTTTAAACCGAGTCTTGTTGTAGTAAAACTAACAAAAGAAATACTAAACGAACACCAAAAGTCCTGAAATTAATTTTCACCGTCCTCTAATAATATTTAGGACAAAGTGAACATTTTTCCCGGACCTAAATACAATTTGGAAAAACGCGTATTTTTCCTATGCAAATAAAATCGCAAATAAATCCAGAAAAATACCAAAAGTGATTTTAATATTTTTCCTCCAATATTTCTGTTATTTTGGAGAAGTCATATTATCTCCGCTCATATATTTTATTTAGAAATATTTTTAGGAGAGAAAAATAATTAAAACCAACACTATCCTCGGACCTGTATTCGAGTAAACTCAAATACAAAACGGTGGAATTCCCAACTCTCTCCGTAGGTCCTTGAGTTGCTTAGAATTTCGAGGATCGCCACGCCCAAAATGCAAAGAAATATGCAATGCAAATATGATCTATGTATAACATTCCAAATTGAAAATTTGGGATGTTACAAACCCTCGGCGACCACTCCCCCCTCATGTCGAAGTTATCGGGGAGGGGGTATATCGACCTCCCATCATGTCGAAGTTATCGGGGAGGGGGTATATCGACCTCCCCTCATGTTCAAGTTATCGGGGAGGGGGTATATCGACAATGACATACCCGATAAAAAATAAGAAGAGGAAGAAGAAGAAGAAAAAGGAGGAGGAGAAGAAGGAATATAGGAGAAGAAGAAAAAAAGAAGAAACAAAAAGAGGTGAAGAAGAAGGAATAGAGGATAACAAAAAAATATTCTATTTTTTCTTCTTCTCCTCTATTCCTTCTTCTTCTTCCTCTTCTTATTTATTTCTCCTCTTCTTCCTCTCCTCTTCTTCTCCTTTTTCTTTTCCTTCTTCCTAAACTAAACATAAACTAAAATAATCCTAAAACTAAACGAAACTTCTACTCCTCCTTTTTTTCTTCTTCTTCTTTTTTTTCATCCTAAAAATTTATGAACAAAATTACAACAGCAAAAAAACCATAAAAAGTCTATGAACAAAATAAAAATTATATGAAAAAAATTACAACAGAAAAAATCATAAAAATTCTATGAAAAAGTTATATATATTCTTTACATATGTACATACAAACATTTGCATATTCTACTATAATATCACCAAAAAAATCTATGAACAGAAAAAATCCTATCTTTTGCATATTCTTTGCATATGAACATACAAACATCATCATCATCATCATCATATACACTACAATATGAACAGGAAAAAATCTATACACAGCGTCGTCGTCGGCGTCGGGGCGGGCGGCGGCGTTGGGGCGGTCTCGCGGCGGCTTTGGGGCGCGGGGGGAAGGGGGAGATGATGGGGAACGGCGCGGTGAAGCTCAGAGTGCAGGGGATCGAGCGACGGCGAGGTCGGGGCATGGCTCGGTGCGGGGCGGTGACGGCGTCGGGGCGGCGCGGGACGGCGTCGGAGGCAGGGGCGATGACGGTGATGGTGAGGCAGAGGGGCAGCCTGGCGGCATCGTCGGGACGGGGAAGAAGAACTGAAGCGAAATTTTTCGCAAGTGTTCACTATATAGACGGAGCTTTGGTCCCGATTCGTGGCACCAACCGGGACCAATGCCCCCTTTAGTCCCGGTTGGTGCCACCAATCGTGACCAAAGGCCTCTGCTTCCCGCCCTTTGGGCTGCTGAAAAGAGACCTTTGGTCCCAGTTGGTGGCACCAACCGGGACTAAACGGTGGCATTGGTCTCGATTGGTGCCACGAACCGGGACCAATGCACCCCTTTAGTCCCGATTGGTGCTACCAACTGGGACCAAAGGCCTTGCACAGCGGCGTGGTGGTGGAGTTTAGTCCCACCTCGCTAGCTGAGAGAGAGCCGCGCATGTTTATAAGGTGCGGTGCGCCTGAGCTGTTGAGCTCCTCTCTAAAGCAGGCTTACGGGCCTAACCTCTCTATACATGCATGTGGGCCTAGTGGGCCTTCTGCGGGCCTGAATCCCGGCCCACCTAGTTGGTTGGGTTTCTAGTCGTATTCAGGCCGTGGTGGCCAAGTAGGCGGCATTTTTTTTTATTTTTTTTTGTTTTTTGCATTATTTTTTTATTATTTTTTTGCTTTTAGGTCACAAAAATTATAAACTTTCTGTTAGTGCCATTAGTTTTCAAATTTGGTTTTTTTGAAATTTATGTGAATCACTAGTTTGTGAATAACTTTACTATAAAAATAGATTTTTGAGTTATTCTTTTTCCTACTATTTAATATTATTGTGTTTTATCATTATACTCAATTTGGTAATTTTAGGTTATTTTAAATATCTGTTTTAATGAAAAAACAGATTTTGTTATTTTAGTTTGCTATTAAAGTTTCTAACAAAAAATTTCATTATGAAAATTCTTTTTGCTTTTAATGTTTTGAACAGACAATTCCTAGATAATTTTAGTTGCATAAATTTTATATAATTTTAGTTTTAAAAATACTACAGGTTATAAAAGCTTTTTAGTTGATTTCTTTTGCTTTTAGTTGCATAAATTCTTAGAGAATTCTTTTTGCTTTGAATGTTTTGAACATAAACAGAAACTTTCAACCTTTTTTGAACTCCAGACTTTTTCTGTGTTCAAATTGGACCATTCAAAACCACATCATCAATTTTCAACCCTTTGTGACTTCATTTGTTATTTTTCATGCATTTACTGATTTGGTTGAGCTAAATGACCCTGAAATTGAAAAGCATTTCAAATTGAAAAGCATTATAGTGTGGCATGAAACCGTTATAAAGCAAGTGGGAGTGAAGGGTTTTCGAGTCGGAGTAAGACCTCGTATTCCCACATATAGTGCATGGACAGCACATAAACCATTCTGCTTGTTTGCCTTAGCCACTTCGAGAAAATTATGCATGCCATTAATGTACTCGGAGGTGCGTCTCTCACCGTACATCCATTGTCGGTTCATCTGCTTGCATTTATATATAATTAAGTGTGTCAAAAACCATTACAGAACATCATGGATACATTTCCACTCAAATTAATATAAGTTCATCATCACATTATATTCAAAGTACATGCATAGCTCACCACGGTGGTGCCGGTGATAAGATCGGCGCGAGCGATCGACAGTGGTGAAGACGGGGATGGGACGTGACAGACCGCTAAACCTAGCCAAATCTCGGAGAAAATGGAGCTTGGAGTTCGAGCTTTGAGAGGAGAAAGCTTAACTAGTGTGGCTCGGGCATTTCATCGAACACCTCATATATATATATATATATATATATATATATATATATATATATATATATATATATATATATATATATATATATATATAA
>LR738711.1:797124558-797230973 GCA_902687465.1 Secale cereale
TATATAAGCTAGAGCTCTCCCCTCGCCAGCCAGAAAAAACAGAGCGGTGTGGAGTGCTCTGCTCGTCGGCGATATGGGGTATATATATAGGCAACCAATTGGTCTCGGTTCGTGATATGAACCGGGACAGAACGCCACCCTTCTGTCCCGGTTCCAATGACAAACCGGGACCAATGTGTGTGGGCCAGGAGCGAGGCCCATTGGTCCCGGTTCATGCCTGGAACCGGGACAAATGGGTCCAGACCAACCGGGACACATGCCCCACGAGGCCCGGCCGGCGCCCTGGGCGCACAAATCGGGAAGTATGCCCCTATGGGTCCCGGTTCGTAGGTGAACTGGGACTAATGGGCTGGCTAGGCCCGAACCAAAGCCCTGTTTTCTACTAGTGTAGGAATCCCCTCTCCTTGGCGCGCCCCTAGGGCTGCCTCCCTCCCTCTCCCTCCTTTATATATGTGGGGAGGGCACCCCTAGAACAGAACATCAATTGTTCCTAGCCGTGTGCGGTGCCGCCTTCCACAGTTTGCTCCTCAGGTCATATTGTCGTAGTGCTTAGGCGAAGCCCTACACGGATCATTTCACCATCACCGTCACCACGCCGTCGTGCTGACAAAACTCTCCCTCGACACTTTGTTGGATCAAGAGTTCGAGGGATGTCATCGAGCTGATCGTGTGCAGAACTCGAAGGTGCCGTGCGTTCGGTGCTTGATCGGTTGAATTGAGAAGACGTTCGACTACATCATCCGCGTTAAGTAAACGCTTCCGCTTTCGGTCTACGAGGGTACATGGACACACACTCCCCGTCTCGTTGCTATGCATCTCCTAGATAGATCTTGCGTGATCGTATGATTTTTGAAAAAATTGCATGCTACGTTCCCAACAACTGATTGGCGAAACTAGTCATGCAGTTGAGATAATAAGCAACGAGCAACATACCCATGTCGATCACTAGTATCAATAAACCAAATGCTAGCCCTAACAGAGAGGATAATATGATGTATGAAACAGCAGCAGAAGATGCAGGCGTGTCGTTCGTCATGTCGTCAAACAGGTCGTCGACGTCGGGGAAGAAGTCGTCGTTGGGGAACTCGCCGTCGAGGATGTCGTCGTTCGCAGCCACGATGAACAAAAATCCAGTAGTCGTGAACAAAAATCCAGCAGTCGTGCGGAGGCACTCCCCACAAACATAATCGCCCCTCTCCCATACCGGATCACAAGAGGCGGGGTTTCGGAGGCCTGCTGTCTCACTCCTCGTTGCACACTGGGAAGCGAGATGGGAAAGAGATAAGCGGCACAATGCTTTGGAATGAGACGAAGAGTCGTTATTCTTGCTAAATATTGGAGCAACCTCTTATATACGCGAGAAGAGTTGAAACTGGCCCTTCGTTAGTAGAAGAGAAACTGGTGCTATAAACACCATTAAACAGATGCACTAAACGCCATTAAGGAGAGAAGAAACAACCGCACTAAAAACACATGAAGTGTTATATTTCTTCTCCCATTTATGCATCATTCTTTTCAACTTCTTTCTTGCATGACAGAAACAAAGCAGCGCATACATGAATTTTCCACACCACCTTGTCATGCATGAATGAGTCACATAAGCCTCTGGGATTTCCCTTGAATTATTGGAAGAAAATATGAATTATTATATGGGCTAGACCCGATAATTCCAACATTCGGATCTGGCTCACGGGAACGGCCTAGCCAGCCATTGTTTCACGGTCGGGCCCACGCGATGCAACTCGAGGCATGTGGATGGCGGATATTGCACGCGAGCAAGCAAGCTCAAGACGTTTCTTTGTCTCCCGAAGTGCCTACATAATTATCCTCACCTTCCCTCACGGCTCTCTCTCCCCCCACTCCCACACCGAGAGCGGCGAGCAGCGAAGCGAATAACTACAAGGCGAACACCAACTTTGATCAGTGGCTTCACCCCCTCACCAACAGGAGTTCAGCAATGGCGGTAAGACCTATGCCCTCTCTTTCGCTTTCCGCATTTTATTCACATATTCGATTTGATTTTTGCATTCAACTTGTGTGTTAGGGGTCGGATTGAACGTGGGGGTTCGGAAGGGGATTGACCACCACGTCAAGATTTATGCAGTAACGATGGATTTTAGGGTTCGTACGCGGATTGAGTATAAGGCGAATGGGGCGCTACAAAGAAAAACACTTGCGATAATACATGTTTGTTGGAGTAGATCACGTTTTCTAACACGCATGTACATCCGTGACGATTTTATTACAGAATCAAGATTGTCATACATGCGATGTCGTGGAAGTGTTCCATGAAAATAGTTTATTTCTCATCAAGAAGTGTTCACTTCTTTGATGATAAATGACGTGTCATCGAAGTGATTTCATTAAGGGTAATCGACACGTGGCATCCACCATAACGGTTCGCCGTTAAGCTATCGGACGCGGGTTTTGGACCCAAAACCCGTTAACAGCCCCGACTAATGACGAATTCCCACATGTCAATTTCTCATCCGGCCTAGGAACTACACGTTGTCTCTATGTTGTGATGATGACCCACAAGTATAGGGGATCAATCGTAGTCCTTTCGATAAGTAATAGTGTCAAACCCAATGAGGAGTAGAAGAAAATGACAAGCGGTTTTGAGCAAGGTATTTTTTGAGAGCACTGAAATTATCGGTAATAAATAGTTTGATAGCAAGGTAATTTGTAATGAGCAACAAGTAGAAATAGTAACAAAGGTGCAACAAGGTAGCCCAATCCTTTTTATAGCAAAGGAAAGGCCATAGCTTTCTCTTATAGCAAGCAAAGCGTTCATGAGGACACACAAGAATTCATCTAGTCACTTTTCATCATCTTTGTTGGATTCGTGTTTGCTACTTTGATAATTTGATATGTGGGTGGACCGATGATTGGGTTATGTTCTTACTTGAACAAACCTCTCACTTATGATTACACCCTCTCGCAAGCATCCGAAACTAGGAAAGAAGAATTAAGATAAATCTAACCATAGCATGAAACATATGGATCCAAATCAACCCCTTACAAAATAGAGCATAAACTAGGGTTTAAGATTCTTTCACTCTAGCAACCCATCATCTAATTACTACTCCGTAATGCCTTCCCTTATGACCATAGGTGGTGCAGTTCCATGTAGTCGACGTTCACACGACACCATTAAAGGAAGCAACAACATACATATCATCAAAATATCGAACGGATACCAAACTCACATGATTACTTATGACAAAACTTCTCCCATGTCCTCAAGAACAAAAGTGTTAGGGAATATTTATCCCCAAGTAGTTTTGGTGATTGATGACAATGCTTTTGCGGACTAATTGTGTGCATTGAGCATTTCTGATATCTTATGTTTAAGCACGGGATGATTCGGTGCCCCTCGAAGTCTATCAAAGATGGTTGCTTTCTACGTTTTTTTCGGTGGATTTGAGTCGTAGGAAAGTCATACTATTAAGAGGGGGTCCTCTTCGAAAAGGTTAGGGTGGAATCACACGTACACATCTATTCTTTTGCACCACCTTTCCTTCGCTTCTTTGGAGCACTAGTCCGTTTTCCCTTGTCTGGGCATATTGAAGGCACCAAGGTGCATGTTTGCAGTGGCTAGCGGTAGTACTGCTCAAGGGAGCGGTAGTACCGCAGGTGCCAGGGGTAGTACCACTCCAAGGAGAGGTAGTACTGTTATCGCCAGCACCTGTTGTGTGCGCCTGCGGTAGTAGTTACAGATGTAGTTTGTTACTACCGCTCTCGAGCGGTAGTACCGCAATCTGCATCTGGTACTACCGTGCCGGATTTTTGTATAGTCCCCGCTTCAGTGGAGATAGACACGGAAGTAATTTTTTACTTCTGTTTACCTCATGTGGCCGGTGTAAGCTACCCTGCGGTAGTACCGTAAGGGCCTGCGGTAGTACCGCTCCAGCGGCTCTACCGCATGTTGCCTCGTGCAGTAGCTCATCATCTGGTCACTTCCGCGCGAGCGGTAGTACCACACTGTGCAGCGGTAGTACCGCAACCCCTTGCGGTAGTACCGCAACATGGTGTGGTAGTACCGCAGTGCATGGGCTGACAGTGGGCGGTAATGGGTGGATTCTTTCCCCATTATATAAAGGGGGTCTTCTTTGCCAAGAAGACCACCTCTTTTCCCCCAAGCTCCATTGTTGCTCCAAAGCTCATTTTCGCCAGATCACTCTCTCTAGCCAATCAAACTTGTTGATTTTCTAGGGATTGGTTGAGAAGGACCGGATCTACACTTCCAGTGAGAGAAATTTGATTCCCCCTACTAATCCCTTGCAAATCTTGTTACTCTTGGGTGTTTGAGAAACCTAGAGGGTTGAGGTCACCTCGGAGCCACATTCCATTGTGGTGAAGGTCCATGGTATTGTTGGGAGCCTCCAATCAAGTTGTGGATATTACCCCAACCTTGTTTGTAAATGTTCGGTCGCCACCTTCAAGGGCACCACTAGTGGAATCACGGCATCTCACATTGTGTGAGGGTGTGAGGAGAATACGGTGGCCCTAGTGACTTCTTGGGGACCATTATGCCTCCACACCACTCTAATAGAGACGTACTTCCCGCGAAGGGAAGGAACTTCGGTAACACATCCTCGTCTCCACCGGCTCCACTTGTGGTTACTTCTTCCCTTTACTTTGTGCAAGTTATTGTTGTGTTGTATCCTTTGCTTGCACTTGTAGTTGTAGTTTTTTGCATCGTATAGGTTGCTCACCTAGTTGCACATCTAGACAACATTTTGTTGTTAAACCTAATTTGTTAAGAAAAGCTAAAAATTGGTAGTTTCCTATTCACCCCCCCCCCTCTATTCAACCATATCGATCCTTTCAATTGGTATCAGAGCCTCATCTCTTTATTAAGGGTTTCACCACCCAAAGAGTATGGTTGACATCGAGGAGGAAGTACCCGAGGCCGTGGAGTTGACTTCGATCACTCGAGATGACTTAAATGAAGCTATGGCTTCACTTAAGACGTCTATGTCGGCCGAAGTCAAGTCCATTCTTAAAGAATTACTTGAGGAAATGAAATCCACTCCCGATCCCGTGCTTGTGGTTAATCCCACGACATCGGAGTCGGAGGCCAATTCCACCAAGGAAGCAGCTAAAGGTACTCATGTTTCTTCCCTTCATGACAAGAATGGAACGGGAACCTTTGCCTTAGTCCGCCCTCCCCCGGTCTATGGAGGACTGGTCCCTACACCTTGCATTAATAATCATGGTCCTCATCCCAAGCTTGTTAAGGGTGATTTTGCTGATTGGGTCTTTTGCATTAAGTCTCATTTGAATCATTGCTCAACTAGCATTTGGAGAATCATTGAGCAAGGCTTCTACCCGCATGATCCAAACAACTTCACCCCAAGAGAAGAAGTGGACAATCAATACAACCACTCCGCTTTGCTCATCCTTCAAGATGCGGTCCCACCCAAAGATCTATCTCACTTACGACCATTCACCCGTGCAAAGGATTGTTGGGAGCATATTGTTTCTATGTACAAGGGCAGCTCTAGCATCCAACAGTCCAACTTTGAAGTGGTCCTTGATGAGGCCGATGAATTTGTGATGCTTGAAGATGAGGATCCACGTGATATCTATCGGAGGGTGAAAACTCTTGCAGTGGCTCTTCAAGATCATGGGAGCAAGGACGTGGATGATATTTGGATCAAGTGCAAGTTTCTCAAGGCCATGATGCCGTTCAACAAGGCCATGTCTTCAGTGATTCGTCAAAGACCGGATTTCCACACTCTTTCCTCAAGTGAAGTTTTGGATGAGTTTATTGCCATGAATATCATGAAAAAGACCGCCGACAATGCTCTAGCCCGTGTGCGGTCCAAGAAAAGCTCACCCACTCTTGCCTTGAAGGCCAAGGCTTGGACAGATGAAGTTGAGATTGAAGAAGAGGAGTGTTGCCCCAAAGACACCAAATATGATTACCATGAGCACATGGCTCTTGCTTCAAGGCAATTTTGGGGCAAGAGGACCTCAAGACCCAACTTCTCCAAGAACAATTCAAGTGGCTCGAAGGGAAAGCAACGGATGAGAACTTGTTTCAATTGTGGAAATGTGAGTCACTTTGTTGCGGATTGCTTGCATGAAAATCGAGAACAAAATGTGGTGGCAAGCTCATTCGCAAGGACAAGGCCAAGCCTCTTGCCAGCAAAAACAACTTCATCAAGAAGGTACCTCAAAAGGCGTTGGCTTTTCATGAAGAGTATCCCTCAGATGATGATGATGAAGACACAAGTGAAGAAGGAATGGCAAAGACAACCATTGCAATTGCCACATCTTCTCCCTCCAAGGTCTCTCTCTTCGGTGCCCACAACGAGAACACCATTGCCAAGTGCCTCATGGATCAAGGTATCAATAAGGTAACACCCATCATCAAAACCACCATCACTACTACTTCGTCTTTGTTAGATTGTGTAGATGATAGTGAGGTGGTGAATGGTGAAAAGAATGAGTTTAACTTGTTCTTGAGTAAGCTTAAGGGAGAATCCAATAAGTACTTTGTTGCTCTCTTGGAACAACTTGGTGAGGCCAATGATATCATCGAGTCGCACGAGGATTCTATCTCCAAGATGGAGGGGCATAGTCGTGACTATCTCCAAGAAAGAGCAAGGTCTAATGTTGATCTTGCTAAACTTCAAAAGGATCTTGATCATGCTATTGTTCTTACTCGTGTGCTTAAATTCGAGAAGGTTGCACTTGGGGTTGGCCATGTTAGACTCAAGGAAGAGTTTGACACACTTTACAAGGCCCACAAGGTCTTGAAGAGTGTTCATGCTTCTCTCAAGGAGTCTCATGATCAACTCCAAGTGAAGCTAACAAACGAAATTGCTACTTGTCCTCCTTTTGTTCTTATTGATAATGCACATGCTACTAACCCGTGTTGTGAACATGATTATCTCGTGGAGGAAATGCCAAGCTAAAAGAGAACCTTGAGAAGGGCCTTGTGATGTGTATCAAAGGTGAGAAGAACCTCAATGACCTTGTGAGTAGTCAAAAGGAGGTTGTGGCAAAGGAGGGAATTGGGTTTGCACCCAAGTCCAAGAAGAAGAGCAAGACCAAGCAACCTCTCCCTCTCAAGGAGGTCTTTATCAAAGAGGGAGAAGGGGCTCATGTGAATAAGAAGAACAAGGTGGAAGGTGGAAATGGCAATAAGGGTTCTCCATATGAGTACTTTGAATGGTCTATTGGGGTTCCTAAGACCCTTGTTGCTAACATCAAAGGACCCATTACTCAATGGATACCTAAAACTAAGCATTAATCTTTTGTAGGTGTTTGCTTCCGGTGGGGTGTCATTGTTGCTTGATAGCTGAGCAACAAATCATATGACCGGAAGCAAGGACTTGGTGGTGGATGTGCATCCAATTCCATCTATGCCCACCCATGTCCAATTTGGTGATGCTTCAACATCTAGGGTATTGGGACTTGACAAGGTGGTCATCTCAAACGATCTATCTATTGAGAAGGTAATGCTTGTTGAGTCCCTTGCGTACAATTTGGTTTCCGTTCGTAAACTTACTTATAGGCTTTTCAACTTTCTTTGACCTTGATATTGTGGCCTGATACGTCACCAACGTATCTATAATTTATGAAGTATTCATGCTTTTTATTATCATTCTTGGATGTTCTACAATCATTGTATAGCAACTATATATGATTTTTTGGGACTAACCTATTGACCCAGTGCCCAGTGCCACTTGTTGTTTTTTGCTTGTTTTTTACGTCACAGGAAATCAATATCAAACGGAGTCCAAACGTCATGAAACTTTTTGTGGATTTTTGACGGACCAGAAGACTACCGATGGGCTAGAGCAGCACCTGCGGGTGCCCCAAGGGGGGCACAACCCACCAGGGCGCGCCTGGGGGCCTAGGCATGCCGAGGTGGGTTGTGCCCACCTCGGTGGCCTCCCGCACCCCCTCTTTACCCTATAAATTCCCAAATATTTCAAAAACCCTCGGGGTGACCCTAGATCAGAAGTTCCGCCGCCCCAAGGCTCTATAGTCCACGAGATCCAATCTAGAGCCCTTTTTGGCACTCCGCCGGAGGGGGAAATCATCACTGGTGGCCATCTTCATCATCCCGGCGGCCACCATGGTGAGGAGGGAGTAGTCCACCCTCGAGGCTGAGGGTTTGTACCAGTAGCTATGTGTTTAATCTCTCTCTCTCTCTCTCTCTCTCTCTCTGTCTCTCTCTCTCTCATGTTCTTGAGATGTCACGATCTTGATGTATCGTGGGCTTTGTTAATATACTCGGATCATATGGTGTTTTCCCCTCTCTATCTTGTTGTGATGAATTGAGTTTTTTCCTTTGAGATTCCGTTGCTATCGGATTGTATACTTTTATGGATTTGAGAACACTTGATATATGTCTTGAAATTGAATACTCGTGGTGACAATGGGGTATCGTATTGATTCACTTGATATGTGTTTTGGCAGTCAACTCGCGGATTCCCGAGGTGGCATTGGGGTAATCTATGCATAGGGGTTGATGCACGTTCTTGTCTTTGTTTCTGCGGCAGAAATCTTGGGGCACTCTTTGAGTTTCTTTGTGTCGGATTGAGTATTATGAATCTGAATTTGTTTTGGTGATTATTTTAGTATGAACTCTTGATAGATTGACCGGAAAAAATAACTTGTGTTATTTTAGTACAAAATCTTGATAGATCGATCGAAGATAATATATTGTGTTATTTTAGTACGAACTCTTGGATAGATCGATCGGAAAGAATAGCAACAAACAATTCTTTCTTATGTTCTCCGCTAGATAGGATCTTTGGAGTGATCCTTCATCGCACTTTGAGGGATGGTTATATGATCCAATTATATTAGTATTGTGGAGAGATTGCACTAGCGAAAGTACGGACCCTAGGCCTCATTTTCAAGCATTGCAATACCGTTCATGCTTCATTTTATCACTTGCTACCTTGTTATTTTTTATTGTTCCTATTACAAAAATCAATATATACTATCCATATTACACTTGTATCACCATCTCTTCGCCGAACTAGTGCACCTATATAATTTGCCATTGTATTGGGTGTCTTGGGGACAAGAGACTTTTTATTATTTGGTTACAGGGTTGTTTGAGAGAGACCATCTTCATCCTACACCTCCCACGGATTGATAAACCTTAGGTCATCCACTTGAGGGAAATTTGCTACTATCCTACAAAGCTCTGCGCTTGGAGGCCCAACACGAGTCTACAAGAACTAGTTGTGTAGTAGGCATCAAGCTCTTTTTTGGCGCCGTTGTCGGGGAGGTTAGTTAAGCGGCACTCACACCCCATCAATGAATCTCTTTTCTTGCGCCGTTGCCGGGGAGGTGAGTGCATGAAGGTATATCTTTAGATCTTGCAATCAAATCTTTTAGTTTCTTGTTTTATCATTAGTTTGGTTTTTTAAAAGAAAACTAAAAATATATGGAATTGAGGTTGCATCATATTATTGATCATCTCTATAATATATTTCTTGAATATAATGGAAAAGAAAATTGTGCTCAATTGATAGAAGGAGAATGCTATAAAATGTTTGGCATAAATGATGAGCATGATTGCAATGTTGTTGGTATGAACTCTTTGAATATTCATGATGCTAACGATATGCAAAGCCATAAGCTTGGGGATACTATATTTGATGAAGATGATATTTTTAGTCCCCCAAGTTTTGATGAGAACAATTATGATGATGATGGCATGCCTCCTATTTATGATGATTACATTGATAAAAGTGGATTTGGAGAGGTCATGACTTTATTTAGTGATGAATCCACTACTTTGGAGGATGTTTCAATTGACTATGATAACAAAGTTGTTATCTATGATGATTATGGTGATGACATGTATGCTATATTGAATAATGATAACCATGAAACTTGTCATCATAACTTTAATTTTCAATCTCATGATAGTTATTTTGTTGAGTTTGCTCCCACTACTATTCATGAGAATAAATTTGCTTATGTGGAGAGTAGAAAAATTTATATGCTTTTGCATCATGAAAAGAATGCTTTATCTGATGGATATATTGTTGAATTCATTCATGATGTGATACGTCCAAAACGTATCTATAATTTCTGCTTGCTCCATGCCTCTTTTGTGTGATATTGCTATGATATTTATACACTTCCATACACTTTTGATCATATTTGGACTAACCTATTAACTCAGTGCACCCCAGTGCCAGTTTCTGTTTTCTGCTGTTTTTGTATTTCAGGTTTTCCCATTACGTAAACTGCCAAAAAAATTCCGGGAAAAATATATAAAAAATCAGCGTTCCGGAAGCTTCCATGCGGCCAAAGTAGGGCCGGAGGGGGGCCACCAGTGCTCCAAGCGCCCTGGCCACGCGGCCCCCCTCCAGGCCGCGCCGGGGGGGCGCCTGGGCCCCCCTTAGCTCCCCTGGCGACCCCCTTTGGCATATATTTACACCGCGTCGCAGAAACCCTGATTCCGGACCCCTTTTCTCCAGACGCAATTCCGATCTCCGCCGCCATCGCCATCAAGCTTCGGGGGACCAGAATTCCTGTGCCGGCACCCTTCCGGGACGGGGAAGTGCCCCCAGATTCATCTCCATCGACGTTGCTTCCTCCCTCCATGATGCGGGAGTAGTTCCTCCTCGGGGCTGAGGTTTCTACCAGTAGCTATGTGGTTATCTCTCTCTCCCATGATGTGATCTTCGTTGTGATCATAGGCTATGTTAATCTAGGGTGATCCCATGATATTTCCACTTCCTCTATGTATTGGATTGATGTAGTCACTTGTCTTTATCTAGTATAATCCCCGAGACCAAGGTGACAGCGGTCTATTGGACATGGATTAGAAAAATATTTTCATGAGTGATTTCCTCTCTTGTGTGTTGATTGAAGATTGAGAGTCTCTTGGTGCTTGTCTTTGACTATCCTTTAGATATGTTGTGGTGATTGTGGGACTCTCTTTGGATGGCCGCGGTGACATTGGGAAATCCTTAGATTGAGAACTACGAACTTTGAGGTGTGCTTTTGTAGCCCTACATAATTCTCGTCCTCTCTTGACCACGAAGGAATGACCTCCTGGTCTCCATTGCATGTTTTATGGGAAATATCATGTGATTCGATTATGTTAATGTTGTTGGGAGTTGCCACTAGTGAAAGTATGAAGCCTAGGCCTTGTTTCACCATTGCAATACCATTTGTGCTCATGTTTACCACTTGTTTGCTTGCTGCACTTTTTATTACAGATTTATATTACTTTGCTTCGCCACTCCTATCATCCATATTTTACCATCTCTTCGCCGAACTAGTGCACCTATACAACTCCTAGTTGTATTAGGTGTGTTGGGGACACAAGAGACTTCTTGTATCTTAGTTGCAGGGTTGCTTGAGAGAGACCATCTTCAACCTCTACTTCCCTGAGCTCGATAAACCTTAGGTCATCCACTTGAGGGAAATTGTTGCTGTCCTACAAACCTCTGCGCTTGGAGGCCCAACATAGTCTACAAGAGTAGAAGCGTGTGTAGACATCAAGCTATTTCTGGCGCCGTTGCCGGGGAAGTGAGCGCTTGAAGGTATATCTTTAGATCTTGCAATTAAATCTTTTCGTTTCTTGTTTTTAGTTTCACTTGTTATGTTTATGGAAAACCGTGCTATTGGATCGTTGCTTGTGGGAAGACGCCCCACACCTGTGGTGGTTGCTCCTCCCCCTACTGAAATTGTGCCCTATAAAATACCAGCTGGTATTATCGATTATGTTTTGGCTAATCGTTATGCAGGAGACAGACATCCCGTGAACACTTGCTATATCTGTCACAACTATGTTCATTATTTAAGCTTGCAGGTGTATCAAGGGAGTTTGTCATGAGGAAATTATTTGCCTTGTCACTGAAAGGAAAAGCATTGGAATTGTATAGGCTACTAGATGACTCTCACCTGCTGGATTGGGAAGAGATCCAATCTCTCTTTTACTCCAAGTTTTATCCTCTTCATGAAGTCCATGAGAATAGGAATTATGTTTATAATTTCTATCCTCATGACGGAGAGAGCATAGCTCAAGCTTGGGGGAGACTGAAAACGTTAATGCTAAAATGTCCTAACAATGGGCTCCCCAAAGATATGATTATTACTAATTTCTATGCGAGGCTCTCTCGACGGGATAAAGATTTGCTCGATGCTTCCTCTATGGGTTCTTTCACAAACGAAAAGATTGATGCTAAATGGGAACTCCTTGAAAGAATTCAACGCAACACTGAAGATTGCGAGATCGACAAAGGTAAAGAGTCGGGTATAATTTATGAGTATGATTGCATTAAGTCCTTTGTTGAAACTACAAGTTTTAGTAAGTTTAGTGCTAAGTTTGGGCTTGATTCTCAACTCCTTGTTGATTTCCTCAAATCTTTTGCTTCACATCTTAATATGCCTAAGGAGGATTGGATCAAGCATCATGAACCTTTTAAAGAGAATTGCAAAGAGAATGAAATTGTTCATGATGATTGCAACATGCATGATCCAATTCCTAAAGATGATGTTTTATATAAGCATGTTAATTTTTGTGGAGTGGATAGACCTTGTGAAAGGCCTATGATTGAAGAAGAGAAGTTTGTAAGCAACATAAGCATGAAAGAACAATCACTTGGGTCAGAGATTTAAATGAAATTGCTAGAGAATTGTGTGACCTTTATCCTTTTACTTGTGAACTTTGCTGTATAGAGGGTCACTTTAATTTTCAATGCATGAACTTTCAAAACATAACTGTTAACCAGTTGTGTGATAACATGATCACCTCTGATCTTTATGATGAGCTTATGTTATTTTTGATGTGTGAAGAGTTAACAGAAAAGACTTCTTGGCTAGATGTTAATGCCATGGGAATAAAAAACACTTTGCAAAATTGCCATCTCTATTGTGTTGTTAATTGCCATGAAAATGATTACATAAGTAATATTAGAAAGGAGGGAACTTTACCAAAGTATAAAAATGTCTCTTATATTTCTGCTAATAAAAAGGAGAGTTTCTCCCAAGTTTCCCCTATTGTTTCTAATGATAAACCAGGATATGTGGAGAAGCTTCATCTCCAACCACCCCCTCCTAAGGTGAAGATGAAGAAAAAGAAGAGGAGGAGGAAGAGGATCAAGAAGGAAGAAGAATGGATATCAACCTGGCCTGAGCATATTCCTCCCATCAACTTTTATCCTAACGGTTGTAAGTTTAAAGAAGAAAGTGAAGTTTATTGCCTTAATTATCATCTTGATGATACGTCCGTAGGTACTATTGAAGATGATTTTGATTATGATATGCATGTTACTTATTGTGATTGGGAAAATGATGATAATGCTACTTATGATCTTGAAAATCTTTTTGGTACCAACTCTGAAAGTGATGATATGGAAAGCTCTAAGCTTGGGGATGATAGGATTGCAAATCCTTTACCCACTAGTGATGTGACAATTGATAATTCTTTTGCTAGTAAGAATAAAGACAACATGATTACAAATATAGTTGCTAGCAATGATAATGCTCTTCTCTACTATGATGATGTTATAACTCCAATCTATAGTGATTATAAAGGTACCTATGACATAAGGAGAAATTATCCTTATGAAACTTGTCATAATCATGGAGGGAATTACTCCCTTGTTGAACACCACCCTCCTAATACACAATTAATCTATAGTGTTCAAGTTGTTTATGATAGTCCTACTCCCACTATTACCAATGAGAAAGATTATGCTTATGTGGAGAGTAAGAGTACCTTTTTGCATGTGGATCATGGTAACAATGCTTTATGTGATGCTTATATTGTTGAGTTCATCCATGATGCCACTGAAATTTATAATGAGAGAGGGAGACTTGGTTCTAAATATCTTAATAATAAGAAGTTTCCTCTCTTTATGGTGAATATTTTGAAGTTATGCTTGTTTTGCCTTCCTATGCTAGTTGCTTTGTGCTACAATGAATTATTCTATTGCAATATTCCTATGCATAGGAAGCATGTTAGGCTTAAATGTGGTTGGTATTTGCTTCTTGATGCTCTCTTTTGTTCTTCAGCTCTTATTCCTACGAGAGCATCATTAAAGTCTTAAGCCTATCTTTATGGCTATAAAGAAAGAGCTCTAGGGAGACAACCCTTGTTATCTTTACTTTCAGTTTGTTCTTTCAGTTTTTAGTGGTCTTGATGTGTGTTACTACTGTAGCAACATCATTGTATCTTTTCAGCTTTGTGCCAAGTTTAGCCTCTGATTGCAAGAAAGTTCAAAAGTTGTGGCGTGCTGTCTAGGAAACAGATTATGTCCTTGGACAGAAAAATTCGTATAAAATCACCAGATCATCTTTTTGGTCTGAATTGTTTCGACAGCGTGCTCTATACAATTGGCTTTCGGGCGTCTGTTCCGAGTTTTTTGATTTGAGTTGCACAAGTGCCCCGAAAAAAATTATTTACTACCTGTTGGTCTGTTTTTCACAGATTTTGTCATGTTTTGCCTTTCCTTCTGTCGGGGGAAACTGTCCTCCCACGAGCACCTATGGGACCGGAGCCCCTTCTACGTTGCGGTAAGGGAGCGGAGGGAGCACGAAGAGCAGATCGAGGAGAGCACGCGGGCAGTTTACCCAGGTTCGGGCCGCGCGGACGCGTAAAACCCTACTCCTGCCTTGGTTGTATTGAGCTCGGGGGCTTGAAAAGCTACAGTATTAGCTACACCGAGCGTGAGAGTTGCTAAGGATTCGAACCCCTTTCTACGTTGTGCATGGGCCTCCTTTTATAGCTCAAGGGGTCACCGACAGGTGTCAACGTAGAGGAGGGTAAAAATGTAACTTTTGGTGGTAGTTGTAACAGTGCGGGAACAGTGCATGAACAGTGGATGAACAGTGGTCTTCACCTAACTTTGACAGTGGGGGACAAGGGCCTTAAATGCCCGTCACCGTCGACCCCAAAAGCGTCCGTCCATGCGTCTCCTTTCGCCACGGCGGTAGCCTCGTCACCGTGGAGTGCCACCGTGTCCCCCAGGCTGCACAACCATCCGCCACGCGTCCCTGGAAGGACCCCAGGGCGACGCGTGGGCCGATGGGCTGGAGCGCGGGCACACAGCGCAGGCTTCCCCCGGCAAGCACCTTGTCGGGGTCTTGATCTTGCCGGGCCCGGAAGCTTGTCGCTCCCCGGGTCCTGCCGGGGCGCAGGGTGCGCCGAGGCATGTCTTCTGAGATGCAGTCTTCTGGTCTTCCTGGCAAGCTCCTCTTGCCAGGGCCTTGTGTTAATGCGATAATCTTGAGCCTGGGACGGCCTTCCCGGCAAGCTCCACTTGCCGGGGCCTTGATCTTCTGTCTTGTATACTTTGTTTTTGAATGGCTTAATAAGGACCGGAAAGGTTTCCGGCAAGCATGTGGTAAACCCTGCCGCGGGAAGCTGCTACTGCCCGTGCACAAGTTGGGGTACTATGGTACCCCTACCTTAGTACACCGACAGGAGCCCCCGGGCCTGGGCCACACACGGTGCCAGGCGTTGTTGGGCCAGGCCCAAAACAGTGCATGGGCACGCGCGGCCCACGGCGAGCCGTAGATTCCCTTCCGCATCCGCCGCGCCCCTCCCTAACGGCACGCGTCGATTGCGGCGTCGTGGGAGAGATCGCGGCCTCGTTCTTTAATGGGAAATGCGGAGCGTCCCCCACTCCCCCCTTAAAAGCAGAGGAAGCAGGGGCAGTTTCCCTCCTTCGTCTTCATTGCGTCTTCAACCTCCAGAAAACCTCCGCTGCTCTTTGCCTCCACCCCTCCTCCGCCGTCTTCCGCGTCCGCGGCGCCGTCGAGCTCCTCGCCCCTTTCTTCGCCGCCTCCGCCATGGCTCCGAAGAGCGAGAAGGCGAAAGCGGAGAAGACCAAGAAGGAGAAGTCCGAGCAGGCGGCGAAGCTTGCCGCCCTGCGGAAGAGGAACGTGGTCTTCGCGCAGAGGCTCAGCGCGAGGAAGGTGTGGAACAAGTACTACCTCTTCTGGTCCGGGGAGACCAAAGCTCATCCCCGCACCAGAGTCTACCCCGCCGTCGCCAGAGATTTGTTTCCCGGCGGGTATTTCTTCTTTGCTGTCTTCTTCCATTGTGGATTGTGCCCTCCGTTCTCGGAGTTTTTCTGTGACATTATGAACACATACGGCCTCCACCTCCTAGACTTTACCCCCAACGCCATCCTTACGATGGCGGTTTTCGCACATCTGTGTGAAAACTATGTGGTGATCCATCCAAACGTAGCGCTATTTCGCCACTTCTTCATGCCTAGAGTAGAGGCTGGCGCTCCCCTCTCCGGCGGCATCTCCTGGATCTTCCGGTTGAACAAGAAGGATTCATATCTGAAAGGAGAACTCCGCGGCAAGTGGGAAGAATGGCGCGTAGATTGGTGTTGGGTAGTGGAGGACCAGCCGGAGCCTTTCACTGCGCCGCGCACAACAGCCATAGTGCGCGGCAGAGACTGGAGCGAATTGGCCCCGGAGGACGGCAAGCTCAATATTGCCCTTATCAGGATACTTCGTCTCCGAGTAGCTAAACTGACCATCGGAGAGGTAGGGGCAGATTTCCTCCGCCGCCGCATTGCCCCTTTACAAGAAAGGAAAAGGCCAGCATGGGAGTTTGGCAATGCGGCGGACATTATGAGGCTGCGCCCGGGATTGAACTTCACCTTCACGGCTTTGGAGCTGAAGGGGATGGTCCGGGAGCTTTTCAAGCACGACCCGGCCCATCCGGAGTGGTTTAGATCTCCCCGGGGAGTGGTGCCGCTGTGCAACAGCACTGCCCGGGACTCCTTGCGCGCAATGATGCCCGCGTGTGACTCTCACGGTGTCGACCCCACCTGGATAGTGCCTCCGCCAGACGCAATTCTGAGTTTCTTCGATAATCTGGTCGAGGTGCCCAAGAACACCGAGGAGAACAAGGGTCTCACTCTAGCCACCACAGAGCGGGATATAGCCTATATTGCTTCCCGGATGGAAGAGGCCGCCGCAGCTGCAGCGGCGGGAGACTTCGGATTCACCGTCGACGAGGCGCAAGCCGCGGATGAGGTGTGCCAAGCAGAGGAGGCAGAGATCCGCAGACTGCTCAAGCTTCCGCCCGACGAGCTTGCCGGGGTTCCTTCCCTGAGGCATGTCGGGATCCCCGGGATTGTGAGCGAGGCCACCGCAGGAGGCGAGGTTGCCGGAGGGAGCAGAGGTGCCGGAGGGAGCGGAGCCGCCGGAGGGAGCGAGACCGCTGGAGGGAGCGGGACCGCCGGAGGGAGTGAGGTCGCCGGGCATGGCGCTGGGCCTAGCGAGCCTGCCGGGGAGGAGGAGGAGGACGTCGAGGCCGATGAAGACACCGGCGGATCTCTGGGACTTGATGACGACGCCTCCTCGTCATCAAAGAACTCTCCGCCTCCGGCAAGTCCCACGCAAGCGCCGAGGAAACGCCTCCGCAAGGCGGCTACAGCGACGAGGACGCAGGCGCCCCGACAGCAGCCTGCTCGCCGGGCGACGCGAGCCACCAGGGCGAGCCAATCCGCGACGGAGGCGCCCCGCGCACCAGCCGCGGCGGAGGCGCCCCGCGCACCAGCGCCAAGCGGAGGGGGATCCTCCCGGAGCGAAGCGGCCGCTCCGCCTGCTCCTCGGGCCTCGGCGTCAACGGAGGCGGGGTCTTCGCAGCCCCCAGCCCCGGAGACCGCCAAGCGCCCGAGGGAGCCTTCTCCTCCTGCCCCTCGCGCGGGAGCACCTCAGGTGGAGTTCGATTTCTCCGCCCTCAGCTCCGACGACGACGAGGAAGAGGAGTAAGCACTTGTAATTTGTAATTTCTTCGATTCTGTCTCGATCTTTCTTTATGATTCTGATCTTGTTCTTGCTTTGATTTCAGGTCCCTGGCCCAGCGGATGGCGAAGCGGGCCAAGATCCCCGTGGTTGAGGTCGAGGACGACTCGCCCGTCGCGGCGACAGGAGACGCGCCGGCGACGAACTTGCCGGATCAACCCGCTGCTCCGAGGAGCAGCCCCCAGCGCAGCCCCCAGCGTAAGTCTGGTCCTGAGCTTTTTGCTCGTCGGGCGCGCTTGAGGTTTTTGCTTTGTACTAATATCTTGTTGCCTTGTTTGTCTTGTTTGTCTTGTGCAGAAGTGGAGCCGCAGCCGCAGGAGCGCCCGGAGACTGCCTCCGACGAGCCACAGGTTCCACCCTCCCCGCCAAGGGTGAACTCTCCGGCAAGGGAGAACGCTCCGCCAAGGACGGGCACCCCGCCAAGGGCAGGCACCCCGCCAAGGATGGCCACCCCGCCAAGGGAGGGCACGGGCGGCCCTCCGCCAGCAGGGGCCACTGCTCCACCGCCAAGGGAGGACTCCCCGGCGAGGGAGCCTGTCGTCGACGAAGTCCGCGAAGGTAAGTCTTGCAGCTTTATCTTCTTGAACTTGTCTTTTTGGATATTTGCTTGATCTTTTCTTTTCTTTTTCTTCTGCTAGATCCTCCTGCGCCGGAGCGGATGGAGACCGAGGCCACCGGCGAGGAGGGCGCGCAAGGCGACGGCGGCAACGCCACTGCCGCTGAGGGCATGGCAGGAGCCGACGAGCCTGCCGCTGAGGAGACTGCCCCGGCCGCAGACGCCGTGGCCGGGGAGGGAGAAGGCGACCACACTGCTGGCCCGGAGGCAGCAGGAGCGTCAAGCGCTGCACCGGCCGCCGACCCCTCCGCCGCCAAGGAGCAGCCGGGCATTTACCTTGAGGCCCCCAATGGCGTCTTCATACAAGTCCCTTGGGGGTCCTCGTCGCGAGCCCCCGTGGAGGGAGAGACCTACGACGGAGAGGTCCTCGCCTTCGCGGGGTTGAAGATTGTTGAGGCGCCTGGCGGGAGCGACGAGCCCGAAGAGGAGAAGCTGCTTCGCCGGCTCCTGGCCCTTTACCGGGCCAGGCAGGCGAAGCTGGACTCCCGAGAAGCTCTTGCCGCCAAGGCTGGAGTGGACTTGGAGAAACGGGCCGCAGAGCTTTGCGCCGCCAACCAGGCCGCCCTCCGCAACTTGGCGGAGGAGCGGGAAGAACTCGCCGGGGAGCAGCAAGCCTTCCTCCTGGAGAAGGCGGAAGCAGAAGAGCGACAGCGGTTGGCCGCCGAGGAACTGTCTCGTCGGGAGGGGGCGCTCAGCTCGACGCCCATGACGACGAGCTCACTGCCCGGGAGCAGGCCATGAAGGAGGCAAAGGAAGCCGCAGCCGCCGCGGAAACCGCCAAGAGGGACCTGGAGCTCAAAGTTGATCAGTTGGAGCGGTACCTGAAGGCGAGTGAGGATAGGGTCACCGCGCTCAACGTAGAGCGCAAGAAGGACGCCCACACCAACTCCGACCTTCAGGTACGCCTCTCCAAGAAGGGCGACGAGCTTACTGCCGCCAAAGATTCAATCGCTGACTTGGAGTTGAAGGTCTCCACTTTAACTGATTCACTTGACGCTGCCCGGGACCGTGAAACGAAGCTGAAGGACGAGCTCCGCAAGGAACGAGGCCTAGTGGAGAGCGCCGCCACTTCAGCGAACAACTTCAGCCGGGCTGTGGAGCAGTGGACCGACGACCTGGTCGCCTCCGCTGCCAATATCGACAAGGAGCTGATGGCGCTGAGGGTGGAGCACCTCGTGTACTCTCCGGACCAGAATCTCCCCCACAGCGCCAAGTTAAGTCTCTTCTTCAGGGGAGTCGCGCCGGCGCTTGCACGACTGCAGGAGAAGCTCCCCGCGCAGCTGGCCGAGGAGTCGCGTCAGCTCTGCGCGGGCACCTTGGAGCGCGTCCTGACGAAGATCGTCTACCGCAACCCTGGCATTAATCTCGTCAACGTCCTCCGCAGCTTGCCGGACGACGCAGATCTGGAGGCACTGAAGGCGCAGGTCGCCCACATCATCGCCAAGGTGAACAAGATCTCCAGGCGTGAAGGCGATCGCGTAGATTAGGCCTCTTTCTTTCTGTTTCCTTTGCTGCTGCAAAGTGTGCCATGAACATGAATCCAATAGTCATTGCGACAAGTTATCTCTGTAATATACTATCTTATTTTCGAGCAATTGACGCATCGTTATCTCCCTTGCTTTTGGTCCTCTACTTTGTATGCTTTCTACCCTACGCTTTTAGGAGACTTGCCGGCAAGGGGCCCTTGCCGCGAGCGCTGAGTACTGGACCCTTAGCAGCCTGCTGGCAAAGGACCTTACCGGCAAGTAACCTTGCCGCAGCTAGGCGCAGCGCACTTATCTTGCTGAGCGAACTCGAAAACGAAATAAGGGCGAGACACTTGTCGCAGCTCACTTAAGTCATTGAGCGTGCTCGGAAACAAGGTAAGGGTGCGGCTAGCCACGGGTAGGTTCCTCCGCGCACAGGTTTTCCATACAAAATGTGGTCGTTCAAGGAAGATAACTAAAATTTAAAAATTTGAACTGCTCAAATTCTGGTAACTTAGCTTTCATATATCGCTTGTTCCCCGACAAGGCTTCTCTTTCTTGAACAGCACTTGGTTCATCCTCCACCTCCTTCCCCTCCGGCAAACTTGTGCGCGAGGAATATTCCTTTTGCTTAAGAGGGAAAGAAAAAGAGGAGGGAAAACAAGTATATGGCCTAATGGCTTGCTAGTGCTTACCGGGGATGTGCGTTGCACAAAATGCCAAATAATGCATGCTAATAACCAAAGAAAAGCACGGAAAATGGCAAATAGGCGCGAAGCACAAAAACTTTACTTGATGCACGGGATCTGCGCCCGGCTTTGTACAAAGGTTTACATGCAGCAGCGACAAGACTCGTACAAAAAGGTGGTTGCCGGAGCGGATCACGGCAACCGCGCCTTATGGGTGAAACTTGCGAAGATGCTCTATGTTCCAGGAATTGCTCACCGGTAAGCCTTCTTCGGTCTCAAGGCGGACAGCGCCGGGCCTTGTGACTTGTCTCACCCGATAAGGGCCTTCCCACTTCGGCGTCAACTTGTTGGAATTCTTGGCGGACTGAACACGCCGAAGAACAAGGTCGCCTTCCTCGAGACTCCTGGCTTTAACCTTGCGGCTATGATAGCGGCGCAAGGCTTGCTGGTATCGAGCAGCTCGTACAGCAGCCTGGAGACGTTCCTCCTCAAGGAGCAATGCATCATCTTGACGCAGTTGCTCTTGCTCGAGCTCATCATAAGCGAGCACTCGAGGAGATCCGTATACGAGTTCCGTGGGGAGAACTGCCTCTACTCCATAGACAAGAGCAAAGGGTGTCTGTCCGGTGGCTCGACTTGGTGTCGTCCTGATTGACCAAAGAGCCGCCGGCAACTCCTCTATCCAGTTTCTTCCGCACTTGCGCAGCCTGTCGAAGGTTCTTGTCTTGAGTCCGCGCAACACTTCAGCATTGGCCCTCTCCGCTTGACCATTGCTCCTCAGGTGAGCAACAGAAGCGAAACAGACCTTGGCGCCAAGGTCCTGGACGTACTGCATGAAGGTGCGACTTGTGAACTGTGTGCCGTTGTCGGTGATGATCATGTTAGGGATTCTGAAGCGGCAAACAATTGATCTGAAGAACCTGACCGCTGACTGTGCTGTCACCTTTCTCACTGGTTCCACTTCTGGCCACTTTGTGAACTTGTCGATCGCAACGTACAAGTACTCAAAGCCCCCGACAGCACGGGGGAAGGGGCCGAGGATATCGAGCCCCCAGACCGAGAAGGGCCAGGACAAAGGGATCGTCTGGAGAGCTTGAGCTGGCTGATGAATTTGCTTGGCATGGAACTGGCACGCTTCACACTTGGTTACTTGTGTAGTTGCATCTTGGAGGGCTTCTGGCCAGAAGAACCCTTGCCGGAACGCCTTCCCGGCAAGTGCCCTTGCGCCTATGTGGTGACCACATATGCCTCCATGTATCTCTGCCAACAGCTTCTGTCCATCTTCTCTGGAAATGCACTTCAACCTGACACCATTGAGTCTTCTTCTGTACAGTTCATTATCAACGAACTGGTACATACTTGACTGCCTGGTTATCTTCTCTATCTCTTCTGGGTCGTCGGGAAGTTATCCAGTTTGCAGAAAACGGACAATTTGCTGTGCCCATGCTGGAGCCTGAGGCTCAACAGCAAGGACTAAAGGCATGAGGGCTGCTGCGGGAACCTCAGCTTCTACGGCAAGAACCTGCAGTTCTGCCGGAGCTGATGGCTCCCAGGCAAGCCTGCCGGGGCAGGGCTTGTCGGGAACGCTTGCTTCAACTGTACAGACCCTAGGATCTGCAGGAGCAAACTGTTCCTCAGCATCTTTGTTGTTGATCCTGGGGACCTTGGCGGCGGCTTCGGGGAGATCCACCGGCAAGTAGTCGCCGGAGACCAACTTTCTCTTCTTACTTTGCCCAACTGATGGTGTAACGGATGGTTGAGTTAGCTTGAGCAAGAAGGTCCCTGGTTCCACAGGTAACTTCATTGCAGCACACTTTGAAAGGCCATCTGCAATATCATTCTGAGCTCTTGGAACGTGCTCCATTTGCAGACCTTCAAAGTGTTCTTCAAGCTTCCTCACTTCATCAACATAGGCTTCCATCAAAGGGCTCTGGTAACTCTTGTTAACTTGTCGGACCACCAACTGAGAATCTTCCCGCACAACCAACTTCTTGATCCCAAGTTCGGCCGCAATTCTGAGGCCGGCAAGCAAACCTTCATACTCAGCAGTATTGTTTGTTGCTTGCTCCTTGGGAAAGTGCATCTGGACAACATACTTGAGGTGCTCTCCGGTGGGCGCTATAAGTACTACGCCGGCACCGGCGCCTTGCAGCGAGAAGGCACCATCAAAGTACATCATCCATTCACTGCTTGCTTCTTGTACGGGGACACTTGTTTCTGGAACTTCTTCATCGGGCGTTGGGGTCCATTCAGCTATGAATTCTGCCAAAGCTCGGCTCTGTATGGTTGAAGTACTTTCAAACTTGAGACCAAAGCTTGACAGCTCCAGTGCCCACTCGACGATCCTGCTTGTTGCTTCTGGATTCTGCAATATCCTCTTCAATGGAAAGCGAGTGACCACTGTTATCTCGTGCGCTTGGAAGTAATGGCGCAGTTTTCTCGAGGCCATGAGGAGGCCGAAAAGCAACTTCTGCACCCCAGAGTATCTTGGTCTATCCCCCTGCAAGAGGGAGCTTACAAAATACACTGGGCGCTGCACCATCTTCCTTCGCACTTCTCCTTGTTCCTGCGCAGACTTGTCCTTGTCGGGGCCAGAGCTTGTCGGGGAAGCCCCCTGCTTGTCGCTGGATTCGCTTGCCGGTGGTGTAGACTCCTCATCCGCCTCCCTCTCCGCTACTAACGCAGCACTAACCACCTGATTGGTTGCTGCTAAGTATAGCAGCAACTTCTCTTGTGGCCTAGGTGCGACAAGTATTGGAGTTGAGGATAGGTATCCTTTCAAGTCTTGCAGCGCTGCCTCCGCTTCCGGAGTCCATTTCATAGGACCTGCCTTCTTCAAGATTTTGAAGAAAGGCAGGGCGCGCTCTATAGACTTTGAAATGAACCTACTGAGGGCAGCTACACAACCTGCAAGTCTCCTTACGTCCTTGACGCGCTTCGGGGCTTCGATCTGCTCGATGGCTTTTATCTTGTCGGGATTGGCTTCAATCCCCCTCTGGGACACAAAGAACCCGAGAAGCTTGCCGGAGGGGACTCCAAAGACGCACTTCTCGGGGTTCAACTTAAGCTGAATCTTGCGCAGGTTCTCGAAGGTTTCCTCTAAATCTTGGATCAGGGTATCTTTGCTCTTGCTCTTGACCACTATGTCATCCATGTAAGCTTCTACATTTCTGTGAATTTGTGGTTCAAAAGCAGTGTGCACCACCCTTGCAAATGTTGAGCCTGCATTCTTCAATCCAAAGGGCATACGTATGAAGCAATACGTGCCGCATGGAGTAATGAATGCAGTCTTCTCTTCATCTTCCTTGGCCATGAATATCTGGTGGTAACCTGAGTATGCATCAAGGAAGGAAAGCAGCTCGCATCCAGCGGTGGAGTCAACAATCTGGTCAATACGCGGCAAGGGAAATGGATCCTTGGGACATGCTTTATTCACATCGGTGAAGTCTATACAAAGTCTCCATTTCCCATTGGCCTTGCGCACGACAACTGGATTGGCCAACCACGTGGGATGGATCACGCCTCTAACCAGGCCTGCTGCTTCTAGCTTCTTTATCTCCTCGGCGATGAATTCTTGGCGCTCCACGGCTTGCTTCCTGACCTTCTGCTTGACGGGCCGCGCATGAGGACAAACAGCAAGCTTGTGCTCAATTACCTTCCTGGGAACGCCGGGGATGTCATATGGTTGCCACGCAAACACATCAACATTCGCCCGCAGGAAGGCAACGAGCGCGCTTTCCTATTTGTTGTCGAGCGTAGCACTGATGGTGAAAGTACCACCAGTGCCGTCCTCCTTGGCGGACACCTTCTTGGTTGCCGGTGGAGCGGCCATCCCCTTCTTGCACTTGTCGGTGGAGCTCGATGGGACGTCCTCGACGGCAGCGCAGCACTCCGAAGAGGTGCGTTTGCCGGAGTGAGCCCCAGAGCACTTGCCGGACTTGGTCTTGGTCTTCTTCCCCCCGGGAGCTTCAGCGGCAAGTGTGTTGCTCTCCGCTGCGGCTGCTGCATCCCGGTATATCTTGTCGGCGCAGATAAGCACGTCCTTCTTGTCGCCAGGGACAGAGATGACGCTTATCGGCCCCGGCATCTTGAGTACGTTGTAGGCATAATGGGAAGCTGCCATGAACTTTGCGAGGGCAGGACGTCCAAGTATCCCATTGTATGGAAATGGGATATCGGCCACGTCGAAGGTTATCCTCTCCGTCCTGAAGTTAAGTTCCCCGCCAAAGGTCACTGGCAGAGTGATCTTCCCCTTGGGCTTGCTCCTTCCCGGGTTTATTCCTTGGAACGACCCGGTTTCTTCGAGCTCGCCGTCTGGGATCTGGAGTTTCTTGATCACAGCTGAGGAGATCAAGTTCAGGCCGGCCCCGCCGTCTACCAACATTTTGGTGACCTTGAGGTTGCGGATGGTGGGCGAGACCAACATCGGCAAGCACCCGACCGCCGTTGTGCGGTCAGGGTGATCCTCAAGATCAAAAATGATGGGCGTGCTGGACCACTTCAAGAGCCTGCGTGACTCAACGGGCGGCTCAGCTGCATTTACTTCCCGCACCCACTGCTTGAGTTGGCGGTGGGAAGTATGCAGAGAGGCGCCTCCGTCGACACACAGAACTTCTGTGGCCTTCTGGAACTCCTGCTCGCTGTTATCACCTTCCTCCATGTCGTCGTCGTCGTCTTCTTCCTCATCCTTGTCGCGGCCCCGGGGAGGTCGATCTCCTTGCCGCTGCTTGGCCTTGCCGCGGCGTCCTCCCCGGCCATTGAATGGCCGCTTCTTGCTTGGCTCTCCCCCGCCACCTTGGGCCTTCTCCTTGTCGCGCCGCTCGTATTCAGCTTTCTACTGTTCTACGAGGTACTCGACTCGCTTGTAGTTCGAAAGGTCGTGGCCCTTGGTGCGGTGGATCTTGCAATATTGCTTGTCGGAGCCGTCCTGCTTGTCGGCTGCCGCTACAGGGGCAGGCTCCTTGCCGGAGCCGCCAGCCTGCGCTTTCTTGGCGGGAGCATCCTTGCCGGACTGCTCGACGACCAGCACTTCCTTGCTCTTCTTTCTTCTGTTGTTTCGCCGCTGGCTCTTCTTTGCCGGGGCGGCATCCTCACTGTCACTTCCCCCTGCGCCAGCATCCTCTCCGGGGAGTCTCCTCCCCTCTTCGGCGCGCGCGCACTTGTCAGCCAGAGCATAGAGCTCGCTGACATCCCGAATCTTGGTCATGGCCATCTCTTCTCGCATGCGGCGGTTACGCACGTTCTGGTGAAACGCGCTGATAACCGCGGCAGGGTGGACGTCGGGAATGTTGTGCTGCACGCGGCTGAATCGTTGGATGTACTTGCGCAGGGGTTCTCCTTCCTTCTGGGCCAAGATGTGGAGATCACTCTCCTGGCCGTGGGGTTTGTGGCCGCCCGTGAAGGCGCCAACAAACTGGTGGCACAAATCTGCCCACGAAGAAATGGAGCCTTCCGGCAAGTGCATAAGCCAAGAACGGACGTTTGGCTTAAGCACCAGCGGGAAGTAGTTAGCCAGTATCTTCTCGTCGCGTCCCCCGGCAGCCTGCACCGCGATGGTGTAGATGCTGAGGAACTCCGAGGGGTGTGTCTTGCCGTCGTACTTCTCGGGTACATCGGGCTTGAAGTTTTTCATGCTGGGCCACTGGACTCGCCGCAGCTCACGGGTGAATGCAGGGCAACCTGCCGCGTACGGCAAGTCGCCTGGTTCACCGGGCGCGTGCGTGTCGACAGCGGTCCCAGCGCGCTGATCCGATTGTCGCCGGGCTTCTCGTCGGCGCTCGATTGTTGTCCGAGCGTCCTCTTGTCGCCGATCGTCAAGGACTTGGCGCTGGTCCCGACGAGCCCGCGGATCCGACGACGCCGTGGAGTCGTCGTCGACGTTAATCCGGCGGGATGGCGTCTTCTGCTTCCGCGGCGGGGAGTGCACGGTGGTTGCACCCCCGGCGGTCTTATCGCCGTCGGCCTTCGTCTGCTCGACTTGTCGTGGCCGCGATGTCGCCGGCTGCTGCGGCGTGTCGTTGTTGGCGAAGGCGATGAGGCTTTGGATCGTCGCCCTCCAGTCTTCGGCCTTGTCTGCCGCTGGAGGGAAGTCGAGGAGCAGTTGCGCTCTTGCGAGAGCTTCTGCTGGAGAGGAGGGGAGCGGTGGCGAGCGGTGCGAGGAGCGAGATATGCTCGGACTTCTAACAGGGTTAGAAGGAGCAGTCTCTCGCCCCGGCGACCGCGCCTTGCTCGTGCCAGGACGATGGCCTTGAGAATCCCGCGAGCCTCCGGTTTGTCCTTGGCCCAGCAAGCGGATGGTACCTCCTGTACCACGGCGCTGCTGGCCTGTCGTCTGCTGAGATGGACGTGGCGCGTCTACGGACACCGAGGCTCGGTCGTCCGTCTTGTCCTTGGATTTGGTGGCGCCGCGAGTTTCCTCGCCGGCGACCACCCTTCCGCCAGCATCTCCTCCTCCAACCGTTGGTTCTGGTGGTGGTGGGATCGATGCAGACGGGCCTGCGACCTCCGAAGCTTTCTTCTTCGGGGCCATGTTGCTGCTGATGAAGTTGACGAAGCTGGAGAAGTTGATGAAGAATGCGCCCGCGTGAGCGCCGGATCAGGTTCGCACAACCTCAACGCCCCCTACCTGGCGCGCCAAAGATGTCGGGGGAAACTGTCCTCCCACGAGCACCTATGGGACCGGAGCCCCTTCTACGTTGCGGTAAGGGAGCGGAGGGAGCACGAAGAGCAGATCGAGGAGAGCACGCGGGCAGTGTACCCAGGTTCGGGCCGCGCGGACGCGTAAAACCCTACTCCTGCCTTGGTTGTATTGAGCTCGGGAGCTTGAAAAGCTACAGTATTAGCTACACCGAGCATGAGAGTTGCTAAGGATTCGAACCCCTTTCTACGTTGTGCATGGGCCTCCTTTTATAGCTCAAGGGGTCACCGACAGGTGTCAACGTAGAGGAGGGTAAAAATGTAACTTTGGTGGTAGTTGTAACAGTGCGGGAACAGTGCATGAACAGTGGATGAACAGTGGTCTTCACCTAACTTTGACAGTGGGGGACAAGGGCCTTAAATGCCCGTCACCGTCGACCCCAAAAGCGCCCGTCCATGCGTCTCCTTTCGCCACGGCGGTAGCCTCGTCGCCGTGGAGTGCCACCGTGTCCCCCAGGCTGCACAGCCATCCGCCACGCGTCCCTGGAAGGACCCCAGGGCGACGCGTGGGCCGATGGGCTGGAGCGCGGGCACACAGCGCAGGCTTCCCCCGGCAAGCACCTTATCAGGGTCTTGATCTTGCCGGGCCCGGAAGCTTGTCGCTCCCCGGGTCCTGCCGGGGCGCACGGTGCGCCGAGGCATGTCTTCTGAGATGCAGTCTTCTGGTCTTCCTGGCAAGCTCCTCTTGCCAGGGCCTTGTGTTAATGCGATAATCTTGAGCCTGGGACGGCCTTCCCGGCGAGCTCCACTTGCCGGGGCCTTGATCTTCTGTCTTGTATACTTTGTTTTTGAATGGCTTAATAAGGACCGGAAAGGTTTCCGGCAAGCATGTGGTAAACCCTGCCGCGGGAAGCTGCTACTGCTCGTGCACAAGTTGGGGTACTATGGTACCCCTACCTTAGTACACCGACACCTTCGTTTTGCAAACCTTGAGCTTGCTTTTTCTTTGCAAAAACCTTTTGGCAATCTTGAGAAACAGTAGACCTTCAAGAATATCCTTATTTCCCGCAAGGAAAAATTATTTTATTATGGGTACTAACCCCGCTAATCAGATTATGATGAGTTATGTATGAAGGGAGTTTTCAAGTGTGCGGGGGAAGATGATAAAAAGATTCAGGAGTGTCAAACGCTCAAGCTTGGGGATGCCCCCGTGCACCCCCAAGAAATATTCAAGAAGACTCAAGCGTCTAAGCTTGGGGATGCCCCCGTGCATCCCCTTCTCCATCAACATTATCAGTTCGTCTTTCGTTGCACTATATTTTTATCACTTCATGTGTTATGTGCTATGCTTGGAGCGTCTTGCTTTTAGTTTTCCTTTTTAGTTTTCTTTAGCTTTTCATAACGAGTTGGAACTCAGCTTTCTTTGTGTGGGAGAGAAACACGCTCCACTTCAACCTAGAACATAACATAGAATTTTCATGTCTATCCTTGATGTGTGTGTTCTTTGTCTTTCAATAGCTACTATCATGTTCAGCTCTTAGTTTTCATGCTTATCTTTTCAAAGAGCTTTTGTTTAGTTGGTCGCTGGAACTCTCTTTATTTATCATGTTTATCTTGTTAAGAGAGTTGGCTTCTGTTGCACTGGTCGATATGTCTATGATAAAATGCTATGTGCATAATGATGCTTAGTAGTTCATGTTTTCTTATGGTTAGTCTCAAATAGCTGGGGGGGTTCCCAATGTGTTATTGGAGTACCAACATGATTTGTTTGCCTATGATGTGGTATGGTTTAGTGCTATCTTCCTTCGAGAATTTATTTTGATTGACTTGGCGTATGCTCACGCATATTTAAGACTGTAAAGAAAGTCCGTCAAACCTTGATGATCTTTAATTTCTGAGCAGCGATATAACTTCCATGCCTGATTCAATGTTGCTTTGTCGCTCTGCATGATTATGACCGTCATTGCTCTCTTAGTTGGTCGCTCCCAGTCTTTTGCTAACCTCCACATGTACTAAGCGGACTGACTGCTTGTGCATCCAAAATCTTTTAAACCAGTTATGCCATATGAGTCCACCATACCTTCCTATACATGGTATTTACCTGCCATCCCTAACGAAGACTTTCATGTACCATCTCGAAATTATTCAAGAAAAGCATTTTTGTTTTGTGCCTCTGTTTTAGTTCATGAGGAAGTAGTAGTTAACTCATGATCTTTTTAAGTTGGACAAGCTTCACCCCGGGATTGCATGTCTAATGTGCAAACCCATAATACGAGAAGGAACTGGCATAGAGCGCGCCCGGCTCAATAAAAAATTATACAACAAATAAACCCTCCTTCACGCTTTGTTCATGAGAAATCAGAAAACTTTGGCAGTGATAAACAAAGGAGATTAAGAGGATGTGATCGTCCTCATTCGGGAGCCATTCCTCGAAACTTGTCCAGCTCAAGAAGTAATTGAGTTATCTGCTAGCATTCGTTGACGAAACATGCATATCCAAAAAAATAATTATTACCTCTGTTTTTAAAACCAAGAGCTCTGGTACATGTTTTGTCTTTGTTTCCGACCACGGGTTTTCGACCTTGCCAACAAAAGCCACGGTTCGACAGTCTCCACCTTCTTTAAAAGCACCAACTATTTAGAGCATGATTGTCATTCTGAGTGTAATGTGCATTGTCCCAAAGTACCATTGTCTTTTGCATGATTATGATATCGTTTATTCTGAAATCATTGTATCTAGTCGTCACTTAAACCTTGGAGGTGCCCCTGCATTTATGTTTTGCTTCACTAAAGGGGGCAAGCGAGATATCACTTTGTCATATTTGCACACCATGCTCACTACAAATCTATTGAGTGTTTCAGTATCATATTGTAAAACTTTCAGTTCTTTGTGATTTTCTCATGAGGCAACTTAATTACTACAGATTCATTGTCTCAGTAAGTACTTGTCATGTGACTGTGAAAAGTTCTTATATGGTTAATAGCATGTCACCACAGAAATTATGCTTGTTATCATTTACCTACTCGAGGACGAGCAGGAATTAAGCTTGGGGATGTTGATACGTCCAAAACGTATCTATAATTTCTGCTTGCTCCATGCCTCTTTTGTGTGATATTGCTATGATATTTATACACTTCCATACACTTTTGATCATATTTGGACTAACCTATTAACTCAGTGCACCCCAGTGCCAGTTTCTGTTTTCTGCTGTTTTTGTATTTCAGGTTTTCCCATTATGTAAACTGCCAGAAAAATTCCGGGAAAAATATATAAAAAATCAGCGTTCCGGAAGCTTCCATGCGGCCAAAGTAGGGCCGGAGGGGGGCCACCAGTGCTCCAGGCGCCCTGGCCATGCGGCCCCCCTCCAGGCCGCGCCGGGGGGGCGCCTGGGCCCCCCTTAGCTCCCCTGGCGACCCCCTTTGGCATATATTTACACCGCGTCGCAGAAACCCTGATTCCGGACCCCTTTTCTCCAGACGCAATTCCGATCTCCACCGCCATCGCCATCGAGCTTCGGGGGACCAGAATTCCTGTGCCGGCACCCTGCCGGGACGGGGAAGTGCCCCCGGATTCATCTCCATCGACGTTGCTTCCTCCCTCCATGATGCGGGAGTAGTTCCTCCTCGGGGCTGAGGTTTCTACCAGTAGCTATGTGGTTATCTCTCTCTCCCATGATGTGATCTTCGTTGTGATCACAGGCTATGTTAATCTAGGGTGATCCCATGATATTTCCACTTCCTCTATGTATTGGATTGATGTACTCACTTGTCTTTATCTAGTATAATCCCCGAGACCAAGGTGACAGCGGTCTATTGGACATGGATTAGAAAAATATTTTCATGAGTGATTTCCTCTCTTGTGTGTTGATTGAAGATTGAGAGTCTCTTGGTGCTTGTCTTTGACTATCCTTTAGATATGTTGTGGTGATTGTGGGACTCTCTTTGGATGGCCGCGGTGACATTGGGAAATCCTTAGATTGAGAACTACGAACTTTGAGGTGTGCTTTTGTAGCCCTACATAATGCTCGTCCTCTCTTGACCACGAAGGAATGACCTCCGAGTGCGTCTCCATTGCATGTTTTATGGGAAATATCATGTGATTCGATTATGTTAATGTTGTTGGGAGTTGCCACTAGTGAAAGTATGAAGCCTAGGCCTTGTTTCCACCATTGCAATACCATTTGTGCTCACGTTTACCACTTGTTTGCTTGCTGCACTTTTTATTACAGATTTATATTACTTTGCTTTGCCACTCCTATCATCCATATTTTACCATCTCTTCGCCGAACTAGTGCACCTATACAACTCCTAGTTGTATTAGGTGTGTTGGGGACACAAGAGACTTCTTGTATCTTAGTTGCAGGGTTGCTTGAGAGAGACCATCTTCAACCTCTACTTCCCTGAGTTCGATAAACCTTAGGTCATCCACTTGAGGGAAATTGCTGCTGTCCTACAAACCTCTGCGCTTGGAGGCCCAACATAGTCTACAAGAGTAGAAGCGTGTGTAGACATCATGATGCTACTGAAAATTATTATGAGAGAGGGACATATGCTTGTAGGTATTGCAATAATATCAAGTTTCCTCTCTATGTGTTGAAAGTTTTGAAGTTTTGCTTGTTTTGCCGTCCTATGCTAGTTGACTCTTGGTCCCATAAATTGTTTGATCACAGAATCCCTATGCATAGGAAGTGGGTTAGGCTTAAATGTGCTTTTCATGTGATTCATGATGCTCTCTTTCATGTTTCAATTCTTATCTTTTATGTGAGCATCATTGAAATCATCATGCCTAGCTAAAAGGCATTAAAGAAAAGCGCTTGTTGGGAGACAACCCAACACTTATACCTACTGTTTTTGTGTGTTCACATGATTACGCTACTGTAGTAATCATGTTTTATAGCTTTTGTTTCAATAAAGTTCCAAGCAAAACCTTAGGATCATTTTGGGTGATAGTAGATTTCATCTTGCTGAAAAACAGAAACTTTTGCGCTAACAAAAAAATTCTCATTTTTAACAAAAGAGTGTTTTTGAGTTGATCCTTTTTGCAGAAGATTAATATACAAATTGTTCACGTGGTACTATTTTATTGAAGATTTTTAGAGTTGAATAAGTATGGTGGTTATTCAGATCATTACAGACTGTTCTGTTTTTGACAGATTTTGTTTTCAATGCATAGTTTGCTTGTTTTCTAGTTTCTATGGCTTATATTGATCAATATAAATTGTAGAAATGTTATTCTACAGTAGGCATTGTGTGGAAACAATTATGAATCTTGTCTTTGACAGTACCAAAGTGAATGATTTGTTTTATCATACTAACCCATCTCATGAAGTTTTGTTAAGTCTTGTGTGATTGAAGTTTTCAAGTTTTGGGTGAGATATCGATATGAGGAGAATAAGGAGCGGCAAGACCCTAATCTTGGGGATGCCCAAGGCACCCCAAGGAAATATTCAAGTAATACCCAAGCAACTAAGCTTGGGGATGCCCCGGAAGGCATCCCCTCTTTCGTCTCCAACACTATCAGTAACCTCCCTTGAAGCTATATTTTTATTCCGCACATTATATGAGTTTTGTTTGGAGCGTCATTTTCTTTTGTTAGGATTTTCTTGCTGGTATTAATAATAATTTTTTGTATCTTTTATTTCAATAAAAGTGTCAAGGATAGCCTTTGCCATGCTTGTTTTGCAAGTCTATATGTTGCTGTTTGAAAACAGAAAGTTTATTGTTGTTGTAATTCCCGAGAAAAGTTAGAATGTGATAAAAGGTTGAAACTTTTTGCATAACAAGCTATGGTAAATTTCCTACTGCATGTTAAATTTAAAAAAATTGAGCTAGGGAACTATGGATCCTCTTGCATTCTTTACAGACTGTACTGTTTTGACAGATTGCTGGTATGTTTGCATTGTTTGCATATGTTTGCGTGTTTAATGATTCTATTTGAGGATAGGAGTATTAAATATGCAGAGGCATTTAGTATGAATTGTTGAATAATAATTTTAGTGATTTTCTACAGTAGAGAATGATAAGGTTTTTGCATTGGTTTATACTAACTTATCTCACGAGTTCTTGTTGAGTTTTGTGTGGATGAAGCTTTTGAGACTTAGGAAAACCGTGATATGAGAAGAATTAAGGAGACACAAAATCTCAAGCTTGGGGATGCCCAAGGCACCACAAGATGATATTTCAAGAAGTCTCAAGCATCTAAGCTTGGGGATGCCCCGATAGGCATCCCACCTTTCTTCATCAACAATTATCGGTTAGTATCTGTAGATCCTAAGTTTTTGCTTCTTCACATGAGATGTGCTATTCTTGAAATTTCATTTCATTTTGTTTGCTTGATGTTTTAATAAAATACTTAGATCTGAAAGTTTTTAAATAAAATAGAGCCCCAAAATAATTGCCATGGAGGCTAGATAAGCGGTATTCACATCCCGTCAACGAAGCTCTTTTCTGGCGCCGTTGCTCTAGTGCTTCACTTATATATATTTTTAGCACGGTGTGCTTTAGTATTTTTTTAAGAAATTCTCTTTTGCTTCACTTAAATTAATTTGAGAGAAAGAAATATTATGCTCATGATCTTCATTTTTATCTTTTTGGAGTAGCTTGTCATTTACTCTTGTGCTTCACTTATATCCTATGAGTAAATTCTTGAATAAATTGAATGTCATGAAGTTGAAATCATATCATGCCTAGTGGTAGCTTCACATTGGGTTTAGAAAGTGAAATCTTTTGAGGCTCGACAATCAAAATGTTGGTCATACAAGCAATTCACGAATAATTAGTATAAGGAAGAGAACTTTCACATGCAAATAATCACTATCTTGGAAATCTTTTGTGATTGTGATCCCCCATCAAAATATTATATGCCAAAATTGTTGACATTGGACAAGGAAGACAATGTAATGGTTTATGTTTGTTCGTATTCACATAGAAGTTATATTGTCATAGATCCTTCAACATGTGGTGCTTGCCCCCCTATCTTTGCTAGCCATAAATTCCGCACCAGGTAGAGATACTACTTGTGCATCAAAAAACCCTTAAACCCAAATCTTATCTTTAAGAGTCCATCATACCTACCTAAGGATTGAGCAAGATCATTCAAGTAAGTTGTCATCGATGCAATAAGGCAATAAAAATTGCTTCTAAAAGTGTTAGATCATTTAGTGTAAGGGAAAATATAGCGTTGTACGAACTTGTGATGGCAAAGTAATAAAAGTGACAAACTGCATAATAAAGGTTGCTATCGTAAGGGGCAGTATAACTTGACGTTCCTTTGCATTAAGGGGTTGAGCATACAAACAAATAAGCGCATGGCAACCTCTGCTTCCCTGTGCGAAGGGCCTATCTTTTACTTTTATGTATGAGCCAAAGTGTTTCTCTCTATTCCATTTTATTTTTCTCCTTTGGCAAGCATCATGTGGTGGGGAAAGATCTAGGCACATATGTCCAGCTGAATATGGGTAGCATGAGTTATTATTGTTGACATCACCCAAAGGTGAATACGTTGGGAGGCGAAATTACAAGCCCCTATCTTTCTATGTGTCTGTTTGAAACATTTTGCTCATGTGTATGCAGTGAGTGTTAGCAATCATAGAAGACTATATGATGGTTGAGTATGTGGAGCTCTTACTTAAACTCTGTTGAATAAGTTGAATTACAATTGCTTGGTGACTGAGAACATAGGTTGTTGAGTTTCAAGAGAATTCACTGTTTGAACCTTAACATGTGAATTGGTTGCTACTCTAACATGAGAAGTTTTATAGGAAAGAATTGTTGTTATGATGCTAGGAAAAGTGATTGAAATTGTCATTCATCAAACTTGTGCACTTTGCTAGCATTCACACTTCATAAATTATTTCTTTTATCATTTACCACCTCGAGGACGAGTAGGAATTAAGCTTGGAGATGCTGATACGTCTCCAACGTATCTATAATTTCTGATATCATCGAGTCGCACGAGGATTCTATCTCCAAGATGGAGGGGCATAGTCCTGACTATGCCGATGAGATTGTGGATCTTTCCATTGCTCTTGAGAAAAAGCAAGGTCTTCGTTTAACTCTTGAGGAGTCACACAACGTTGATCTTTCTAAACTTCAAAAGGATCTTGATCATGCTATTGTTCTTACTCGTGTGCTTAAATTCAAGAAGGTTGCACTTGGGGTTGGCCATGATAGACTCCAGGAAGAGTTTGACACACTTAACAAGGCCCACAAGGTCTTGAAGAGTGTTCATGCTTCTCTCAAGGAGTCTCATGATCAACTCCAAGTGAAGCTACCAAACGAAATTGCTACTTGTCCTCCTTTCGTTCTTATTGATAATGCACATGTCACTAACCCGTGCTGTGAACATGCTCATCTCGTGGAGAAAAATGCCAAGCTAAAAGAGCAACTTGAGAAGGGCCTTGTGATGTGTATCCAAGGTGCGAAGAACCTCAATGACCTTTTGAGTAGTCAAAAGGAGGTTGTGGCAAAGGAGGGAATTGGGTTTGCACCCAAGTCCAAGAAGAAGGAGAATAAGAGCAAGACCAAGCAACATCTCCCTCTCAAGGAGGTATTTATCAAAGAGGGAGAAGGGGCAAGAAGTGCAGTGCTGCACGCAGCGGCAGCTGCACGCGCGGCATCAACGGCGGGAGGAGAATCGCGATTCGCACCAAGCTGGCATGCTTCCTAGACTATAGTCGTGCGGCGGATGCCGTTTTGCAACGTATATGAATATTTAGGAAGGGACCGGGATGACAGTACTTAATGACAAAATGGTCTGCGCAGCACGTCCATGGTACGTGCGGAGCACAGCCATCGTCTGTGCCATCCCCATCTCCAGCGGTTAATAAATTTCACAACCCTTCGCAAAAAAATCACTACCACAAAGCGATTCTTTTGCCGATAATGACACCACGACTTGGAATGGAGAAGGCTAGCAGTTCACATCTAGTAGTAATTCAATTATTGGATGAAAAACTCCACTCGTAACACTCCCATCCAGTCTAGTAAGCTCAAACTACCGAGGAAATACAAATGTAATTCGCAGAAAACAAATGGCTTTTATTAATGAACTAAAACATAAGTCTTTCGAATCCCAATCGAAAGCAAATAGACCAGTGCAAATACAGACCTTCAGGATCAAATAGGGATACAAAGACACAAGACAGACGACTAAAACCAAAGATACAGACCCACATAACCGGTTTGAAGCAACTTGTTTTCTTGCGCCCAGCGACACCACCATTGCAGGTAGCCACGGCGCCCAGCGAGCTGTCAAAACCGTTGTGGCTCAGCACCGGCATGCGTGACGAATGTGCGCAAGCCCCTGCGTTCGCCGATGGCCAAGCGCCGCCGCTAGAGCTCAATATCGTGCACGCCCTCGATGACTCCACATCTGGCATTGGTGTGCCCCCCAATACCTGTGCTTCGGGGACCGGTGGCTCGACGTCGCACCCCGCGTGTGCACCCCCGACCACATCTAGAGCGCTCGCCGTGCGGGCCAATCTGAAAAAATCGGTTTGCAAAAGGCGACGGGTCAATGGCGGAAGGGGGATAGCACAGACCAGCGCGGTCAACCGGTAAGAACAGAGCGGCAGACTTTTACTAACCTATCGCCCAACACCGGCACCGCCCTAATCCGGCTGGCGCATATCAGGAGAGAACGCTCGCAAGACCGAATCCGGCGAGCCTACGACCAAAGCGGCCACCGCGGCGCCGCCACCGCCCGAAATGGACGCCCCCAAGCGCGCTCCTAGATCATTGGCCATCGACATCGATCTGCAGTACCGGCGAGCGGAGCAAGCTCGTAAGTTATAGATTCCAACCACAAGCAGTATAAAGGAGCAGAGTTTCACTCACCCAGATTCCGCGCCAGTCGCCGGCATCGCCGCTTCGGAAATCGCCATGAGCAGAGCCCGACGAACCACGGGTGCCACCACTGCCTCCGGCTCGGCGTGGTCCTTGCCCCTGATGTGAAAAGGGATCCCGTGGTCTTTGCCCCAACCTGGTTACACGCCACCAAGCCAGGGCCCGCCAGTCAAAATTAATAATGTACCCCCTGCACGCTATGAGCAGACCGGTCCCTGCGTACGTCAAAACTTTACCAGGCGAGCCCACCGGAGGCGACGTGTGCGGTGTATTTTCTTGTATCCAGGAATGTATGTCCGCTTTAGTTACTTTCACATTTTATTTTGCACGCATCACCTTGCGCAGCGCGGCCGTCGATGCACTGCGTGCATCTGCCGCAGCGTGCAGGAAGGCCGCTCTCGAGAAGGGGCTCATGTGAACAAGAAGAACAAGGTGGAAGGTGGAAATGGCAATAAGGGAAATGCCATTCCTCCCAAGAACTCCGATGATTTTAACCCATCTTCTGTCTTATGCCATGCTAGTGATGGGCATGTTTGTGCAAAATTTGTTGGTTCTCCATATGAGTACATTGAATGGTCTATTGGGGTTCCTAAGACCCTTGTTGCTAACATCAAAGGACCCATTACTCAATGGGTACCTAAAACAAAGCATTAATCTTTTATAGGTGTTTGCTTCCGGTGGGGTGTCATGGTTGCTTGATAGCTGATCAACAAATCATATGACCGAAAGCAAGGACTTGGAGGTGGATGTGCATCCAATTCCATCTATGCCCACCCATGGCCAATTTGGTGATGCTTCAACATCTAAGATATTGGGACTTGGCAAGGTGGTCATCTCACAATATCTATCTATTGAGAAGGTAATGCTTGTTGAGTCCCTTGCGTACAATTTGGTTTCCGTTTGTCAACTTACTTATGGGCTTTTCAACTTTCTTTGACCTTGATATTGTGACCTGATATGTCTCCAACGTATCTATAATTTATGAAGTATTCATGTTATTTTATTATCATTCTTGGATGTTTTACAATCATTTTATAGCAACTATATATCAGTTTTGGGACTAACCTATTGACCCAGTGCCCAATGCCAGTTGCTGTTTTTTGCTTGTATTTTACATTGCAGGAAATCAATATCATACGGAGTACAAACACCGCGATACTTTTTGTGGATTTTTTATGGTCCAGAAGACTCCCGATGGGCCAGAGTAGCACCTGGAGGGTGCCCCGAGGGCGGCACAACCCACCAGGGCGCGCCTGGCGGCCCAGGCGTGCCCATGTGGGTTGTGCCCACCTCGGTGGCCTCCCGCACCCCCTCTTTACCCTATAAATTCCCAAATATTCCGAAAACCCTCGGGTGACCCTAGATCAGAAGTTCCGCCGCCGCAAGGCTCTGTAGTCCACGAGATCCAATCTAGATCCCTTTCCGGCAGTCTGCCGGAGGGGGAAATCATCACCGGTTGTCATCTTCATCATCCTGGCGGCCACCATGGTGACGAGGGAGTAGTCCACCCTCGGGGCTGAGGGTTTGTACCAGTAGCTATGTGTTTAATCTCTCTCTCTCTCTCTCTCTCTCTCTCTCTCTCTCTCGTGTTCTTGAGATGTCACGATCTTGATCTATCGCGGGCTTTGTTAATATAGTCGGATCATATGGTGTTTTCCCCTCTCTATCTTGTTGTGATGAATTGAGTTTTCCCTTTGAGATTTCGTTGCTATCGGATTGAATACTTTTATGGATTTGAGAACACTTGATATATGTCTTTGAATTGAATAATCATGGTGACAATGGGGTATCATATTGATTCGCTTGATATATGTTTTGGCACTCAACTCGCGGATTCCCGAGGTGACATTGGGGTAATCTATGCATAGGGGTTGATGCACGTTCTTGTCTTTGTTTCTCCGGTAGAAATCTTGGGGCACTCTTTGAGGTTCTTTGTGTTGGATTGAGTATTATGAATCTGAATTTATTTTGGTGATTATTTTAGTACGAACTCTTGATAGATCGATCGGAAAGAATAACTTGTGTTATTTTAGTACGAACTCTTGATAGATCAATCGGAAAGAATACCTTGTGTTATTTTAGTATGAACTCTCGGATAGATCGATCGGAAAGAAGAGGAACAAACAATTCCTTCTTATGTTCTCCGCTACATAGGACCTTTGGAGTGATTCTTCATCGCACTTTGAGGGATGGTTATATGATCCAATTATATTAGTATTGTTGAGAGATTACACTAGCGAAAGTACGAACCCTAGGCCTCATTTTCAAGCATTGCAATACCGTTCGTCCTCCATTTTATCACTTGCTACCTTGTTGTTTTTTATTGTTCCTATTACAAAAATCAATATCTACTATCCATATTACACGTGTATCACCATCTCTTCACCGAACTAGTGCACCTATACAATTTGCCATTGTATTGGGTGTGTTGGGGACACAAGAGACTTTTTATTATTTGGTTGCAGGGTTGTTTGAGAGAGACCATCTTCATCCTACACCTCCCATGGATTGATAAACCATAGGCCATCCACTTGAGGGGAATTTGCTACTGTCCTACAAAACTCTGCGCTTGGAGGCCCAACACGAGTCTACAAGAACTAGTTGTGCAGTAGACATCATGGCCCTTTTGTGGAGCAAGACTCTTAAAGTAGCCTTTGTTGGGCATGTCGAGAACGGTCTCTACATGGTGAACTTCTCGGAGCGACCCACTAAGACCATGACTTGCCTAATGGCTAAGGTTGATGTGGGATGGCTTTGGCATCGCCAGCTAGCCCATGTCAATATGAGATCTTTGCAAAGTCTCCATAAAGGGGACCATGTTCGTGGACTAACAAATGTGAGCTTTGCCAAAGATTGTGCTCGCAGTGCTTGTATTGAAGGGAAGCTTCATTAAATGGCTCACCGTCCCACGACTGTGATCTACTCGAAGAGGCCCTTGGAGATCCTCCACATGGATCTCTTTGGTCCTCCATCCTTTGATAGTTTGGGGGAAGAAAGTATTGCTTGGTGATTGTGGATGACTATTCAAGATACATTTGTGTATATTTCTTCAAGAGGAAGAGTGAGACCCAACAAACCGTCATCAACTTTGCTAATGAAGCACAACGTCAACATGAAGCAAATATTTTGATGATTAGAAGTGACAATGACACCAAGTTCAAGAACTACACCTTGGATGAGTTTCTTAGTGATGAGGGGCTCAAGCATAAATATGCCGCACCCTATGCCCCTCAACAAAATGGTGTGGCAGAGAGGAAGAACCGGACCTTGATGGATGCAGCAAGGACCATGATGGCAGAATTCAAATCTCTGTACAACTTTTGGGCCGAAGCCATCAACACTGCATGTCATGCATCCAGTAGGCTCTACCTCCGCAAAGGCTTGAACACGACTCCATATGAAATACTTATCGGCAACAAGCCCAACCTCAAGTACTTCCGAGTGTTCGGTTGTAAGTGTTTCATTCTCAATAAAGGTGTTTGTTTGTCTAAATTCAAACCTAGAGCTAAAGAGGGCATATTTGTTGGTTATGCTACAAACTCTCATGCTTACCGTGTCCTCAACAAGTCCACCGGACTCATTGAGGAGACGTATAACGTGGAGTTTGATGAAAATAACGGCTCCCAAGTGGAGCAAAGTGGTATTTGTGATGTAGGTGATGAAATTCCTCCCCAAGCCATAAGAAGAATGGGGATTGGTCAAATACTCCCCATTGAGGAACCCCTTATGGCCGAAGGAGAAGGACATTGCTCTACTCATGTGGAGCCATCACCTACGCTTGACCCACACGCTTCCGAAGAACAAAGTGAAGGCCCTCAACCCAACGAGCAAGATCAAGGGCAAGATCAACCCCATGAAGATGGTGATGCACCAAATGATGCCCAAGATCATGTTCATACCTCCGAGCTCGCTCAAGATCAAGATCAAGCTCAAGATGGTGCTCAATACCAAGAGCAAGCTCAAGATCAAGAGCTCACTCAAGACGGTGCTCAAGATGTGCAAGATGATCCTCAAATGACCATTGAGGAACTTTTGGAGCGACGTGCCGCTAAGGCCGCTTCCAAGCTCGAGCGTCAACAACAAGTCATGGAGAATGCAATTGGAATCTTAAGAAAAGGTGTAACAACTCGTAAACAATTGTCAAACTTTTGTGAGCATCACGCGTTTGTTTTGTGTGTTGAACCTCAACAGGTACATGAGGTGCCTCGATGATGAGGATTGGCTTGAAGCGATGCACGATGAACTCAACAACTTCGAGCGCAATCAAGTGTGGGAATTATTGCCAAGGCCAACGGAGGAACATAATTTCATCAGGACCAAATGGATATTCAAGAACAAGTAAGATGCGAATGGTGTGGTTGTTTGTAACAAGACAAGATTGGTGGCACGAGGCTACTCCCAAGTCGAGGGTATCGACTACGGTGAAACCTTTGCCCCCGTTGCTTGTCTTGAATATATTCGCATGTTGCTTGCATATGCATCTCATCATGATTTTAAATTGCAACAAATGGATGTGAAAAGTGCATTTCTAAATGGTCATTTGAATGAGTTGGTATATGTCAAACAACCTTCAGGATTCAAGTATCCCAAGTTCCCCACTCATGTATACAAACTCAAAAAGGTGCTCTGTGGCCTTAAACAAGCACCACGTGCGTGGTATGAGCACCTTACCTAGTTGTTGCAAGATCGTGGGTTTGAAATTAGGAAAATCGATGCCACTCTTTTTACTATGAGGGTCAAAGGGGATTTGTTCATATGCCAACTATATGTTGATGATATTATTTTTGGTTCTCCTAACAAATCTTTCAATGATGAGTTTGCCGCACTAATGATCGGGAAGTTTGAGATGTCTACGATGGGAGAGTTGAAGTTCTTTCTTGGGTTCGAAATCAAGCAAAGAAGAGAAGGAAAGTTCATCAACCAAGCCAAGTATACCCAATAAATTCAAGCTAGATGATGTCAAGCCGGTCAAGTTTCCAATGCCCACCAAATGCAATCTTGACAGTGATCCCAATGGTAAAGCGGTAGATCAAAAGGTATATCTATCCATGACTGGATCCTTGCTTTACCTTTGTGCATCTACACCGGATATCATGTTGAGTGTGGGAATTTGTGCACGGTTTCAAGCCACACCTAAGGAAAGTCACTATGTGGCTGCCAAGCAAATCTTTCGATATTTGGCTCATACCCAAACTTTGGCTTATGGTACCCCAAAGGAGCAAGCTTTGATCTCATGGGCTACTCGTATTCGGATTGAGCGGGAGATTGTGTGGATAGGAAATCAACTTCCGGAGGGTGCCAATTCCTTGGCCGCTCTTTGGTTAGTTGGTCTTCGAAGAACCAAAATTGTATATCTATCTCATCCACCGAGGACGAGTATGTAGCCGCTGCAAGTTCTTGTGCACAATTTCTATGGATGAGGCAAACTCTAAAGGATTACGGTGTCACTTGTGACAAAGTTCCTCTTATATGTGACAATGAAAGTTCTATCAAGATTTCCCTCAATCCGGTGCAACATAGCAAGATGAAGCGCATTGAGATTCATCGGCATTTCATTAGGGATCACATCAAGCGGGGAGATATTGGTATCATCTACATTAACACTCAAGAGCAACTAGCGGATATCTTCACCAAGCCTCTAGATGAAGCAAGATTTCGCGAGTTAAGGCAAGAGCTAAATATCATTGATTTGAGCAATGTGACTTGAATCTAGGCACATCCCACCACACTCATCATTTTACCTTGTTCTAGATGTAGGCATGGACATAGGGGTGTGTTATTCTCTTAATGAACCCTCCCTCACCCATTATGCATAAATCAACCACGTATTTCACATTAGCCATTTTTTGATGGTACTTGTGCTTCAAAGATGAGTTTAGGTCATGGACCCAAGGATAATTCTTCACGGCGCCATACCAATTGACTCAAACATAGGTGGCTGATACGTCTCCAACGTATCTATATTTTTTTATTGTTCCATGCTGTTATATTATCATTCTTGGATGTTTTACAATCATTTTATAGTCATTTTATATCTTTGTTGGAACTAACCTATTGACATAGTGCCAAGTGCTAGTTGCTGTTTTTTGTATGTTTTTTACATCGCAGAAAATTAATATCAAACGGAGTCCAAACACCGTGAAACTTTTTAGAGATTTTTTATGGACCAGAACACCCAGGATGGGGCCAAAGCAGCACCTGGGGGGTGCCCCGAGGCGGGCACAACCCACCAGGGCGCGCCTGGGGGCCCAGGCGTGCCCACGTGGGTTGTGCCCACCTCGGTGGCCTCCCGCACCCCTCTTTACCCTATAAATTCCCAAATATTCTGAAAACCCTCGGGGTGAACCTAGATCAGAAGTTCCGCCGCCGCAAGGCTCTGTAGTCCATGAGATCCAATCTAGAGCCCTTTCCAGCACTCCGTCGGAGTGGGAAATCAGCACCGATGGCCATCTTCATCATCCCGGTAGCCACCATGATGAGGAGGGAGTAGTCCACCCTCGGGGCTGAGGGTTTGTACCAGTAGCTATGTGTTTAATCTCTTTCTCTCGTGTTCTTGAGATGTCACGATCTTGATGTATCGCGGGCTTTGGTAATATAGTCGGATCATATGGTGTTTTCCCCTCTCTATCTTGTTGTGATGAATTGAGTTTTTCCCTTTGAGATTTCGTTGTTATCGGATTGAATACTTTTATGGATTTGAGAACACTTGATATATGTCTTGCAATTGAATACTCGTGGTGACAATGGGGTATCGTATTAATTCACTTGATATATGTTTTGGCACTCAATTCATGGATTCCTGAGGTGACATTGGGGTAATCTATGCATAGGGGTTTATGCATGTTCTTGTCTTTGTTTCTCTGGTAGAAATCTTGGGGCACTCTTTGAAGTTCTTTGTGTTGGATTGAGTATTATGAATATGACTTTGTTTTGGTGTTATTTTAGTACAAACTCTTGGTAGATCGATCGGAAAGAATAACTTGTGTTATTTTAGTACGAACTCTTGATAGACCGATCAGAAGAATAACTTGGTGTTATTTTAGTATGAACTCTTAGATAGATTGATCGGAAAGAATAGCTACAACTAGATAGGAACTTTGGAGTGATTCTTCATCACACGTTGAGGGATGGTATGTGATCCAATTATATTAGCATTGTTGAGAGATTGCACTAGCGAAATTACGGACCCTAGGCCTCATTTTCAAGCATTGCAATATCGTTTGTGCTCCGTTTTATCACTTGCTACCTTGCTGTTTTTTTATTTTTACTATTACAAAAACCAATATCTACTATCATTAATACACTTGTATCACCATCTCTTCACCGAACTAGTGCACCTATACAATTCCCCATTGTATTTGGTGTGTTTGGGACACAAGAGACTTTGTATTATTTGGTTGGAGGGTTGTTTGAGAGAGACCATCTTCATCCTACACCTCCCATGGATTGATAAACCTTAGGTCATCCACTTGAGGGAAATTTGCTACTGTCCTACAAAACTCCGTGCTTGGAGGCCTAGCACGAGTCTACAAGAACAAGTTGTGTAGTAGACATCAGTGGCTCCGACCACCGCCCTCTCTTCATGAGAGGAATCGTTTCGGTGTTTGGTCCTCATTTCTCTTGTTGAATCTTTTTGGATCGTGTTCTCGTTTGATTTACTTCATTTGTGCTCTCTCGTGTGTGTCCTTTTACTTGAAGCTTATTTGGTTTGTCAGTGTGTCCTTGCGTCTTCAAAATATTTATGATAATTTTTTTCTTTTGCAGAGGTCTTCTTTATTCTCTCCCGAACCAGCCTTTCCTTGGTTGTGCAGTACTACCGTGGCTCGCAATGGTACTACCGCTGGAGAGGGGTTACTATTGCACTCGTGCATCACCAGCCCCGGCATGGTACTACCTCATCCAGCGCGAAAATATTTTTTTTTACTGCCGCTGGAAGAGGGGTACTACCGCCCAGCGAGTGGCATTAAGTTTTTACTGCCATTGGATGTGCGGTACTACCACGATGACATGCGGTACTACCGCGCTGTCGAGACCGTTAGGGGGTTAAGGACGGGCAAGGGGAGTTCCAACTCCACCATACCCATTCATTCTTCTCCTCTCATCTCTCTCTCTCTCCCCCCTCAAGGACTGACGCTGGAGGACCTCGCCAGATCTCCGTCTCCACCCACTCTCTTCCCATTTTGACCGGTGGGATCATTCCCCACCTCTCCCTCGTGCCATGGAACCTGGTATTGCTCCTAGTTCTTTTCTCTTTGTTCCTCTTTGTTGAATCTAGTTTTGAGGGGCATATGAGTTGGTTTCATTGTTTTTTGGCTAAATCATTGCATGAGTTGATGGTTGGAGAGTGCTTGTGCGGTAGAAATGTTATTTGGTAGGATACAACATGGTAATTTTGTTCCACGGTAGTACCGATCTAAAATTTCGATTGTTAAGATCTGCGGTTCGTGCGTTTTCTGCCTCGTGCGGTACTACCACCCTGCTGGAGCGGTACTACCAATGTATGCGCGGTACTACCGCACCTCCTGGAGCGGTACTACCAATGTTGGCGCGGCAGTATTTTTTTACTAGAGAGTTCCCATCGATCATGGGCGATGGAGCTCGGATCGGCGTGTCACTCTCCGTCTCTCCAGGCGCTAGAGAGTTCCCCTCCGATAAGGAGGCCTTAGGGTGTCCTCGGGGAGGGTTGTAGGTTACCAGGTGAGAAACACTAAGTAAGCACCAAAAGTGGTAAACAAAGGTGCAACAATTAATATATCCGGACGAACTACCGTTTCGGTCGGGGGCTTCGCCCTGAGCTTCGCCCTGGGCTTCACCACAAAGCTCTGTTCGGATGATGTGTCGTGGTTTTGGGATGACATATGCCAATGGATGGCTTATCATGCATGGGGTCAAAAGAACGTCGTCGGGGTCCGGAAGCGGGATAAAGCGGAACTTAGGACGCCTACGGATCTTACCCAGGTTCGGGGCTCTCCGAGGAGATAACACCCCTAGTCATGCTCTGCGGGGGCTTCGCGTCATGACTGATAGCACTAAGGTGGCTACAAGGTTGCTCCTTGAGCTGGGTGGTTCAAAGGGAGAAGATGAACAAGGCTAGCTCACCTTTTATCTCTCTATACTAGGGTTCGTCCTCGTATTCTTCTAACCCCTCCTCATGGAGGACCCTGGGGGGTTTATATAGGCCTACCCCCCAGGGGTACAACGGTAATCTTGATGGTGTGGCTCCCAGCCGTCAGTGTCTTGTGGCGCTGGCTTTACCGCCTGTCTGCTGGGGCCCGCCGCCTGCGGGCCCTACGTGATTGTCTTTCACTGTAGATGTACCTCAGCTGACGACAGCCTTGTCGAGAAGGAAGTGGCTATAGTACCATCGCCTCCCGCTGTACGCTGCCGCCACGCCCTATCCCGTCATCTTGATGAGGCTCGGACTTCTCGGGTGAGGATTGCCGTCTGTTACCAGGCGGCCGTCTCCCCCGGCCGTCTACTAGGGGCGGCTTGTTCACGAGCTACCCGCTGACCAATGGGGCCAACCGCCTGCTGGCCCCACCGTCTGCGGGTAGTGGGATCATGTCCTCCTCTGACTGATGCTTGGTCACAGGCAGCGTGGCTACAGTGACCCGCCGCTTAGGTGATATTCATAAGGTACACTTTCACTGTAGCCACGCCCATAGGGAGGAGTAAAGCCAAAGAGATGCTTCAGAGGCTTATCTCCGGCCGGATGGAACTCCCATAGGGAGGAGTCCCGGCTTTGGCACGGAAGGACAAGCCGGGCCAACATTACCTGGACCGCGGACGAGACCTGGTGCCCCTTGGAAATCACGCCGGACACACGGCTCTGGAGTGTCATCACCTCAACTTGAGACCCCTAGTCCAGACCCTTTTTGGTCCAGGAGGTCAACCTCTCTGGGGGTCTAGATCTGAAAGTAGGTTCCGCTGCCCATTTGGCGTCGCGGGGTTTGCTGATATAAAACCACTCCTGCTGCCAGACCTTGTTCATCTCTACGAATAACCCTTTTGGCCAAGTCGCATCCGGGAGCTTGCTAATCATAGCGCCCCCCACATTCCGCGTGCTACTCGTCCACCACCTTCGTCTTCACGTTGAAGGGTTTTAGCTATAGGCCGAAGTGTGGAGGGATGCGGAGGAAAGCTTCACACACCACTATGAAAGCGGAGATGTGAAGGATTGAGTTCGGGGCTAGATCATGGAAATCTAGCCCGTAGAAGAACAGCAAACCCCGAACAAAGGGGTGGAGCAGAAACCCTAGCCCCCTAACAAAGTTTGAAGTGAACACTACTCTCTTGCCCGCCTCTGGGACGGGAATCACCTGACCCTTGGCGGGGACTCGGTGCGCGATATCGGCAGCGAGATAGCCCACGCTCCGAAGATCCTCCACGGTTTTCTCAGTCACTGTGGAGGCCTCCCACTTTCCCCTGGCACCGGATCCAGCCATTGCTGGGGAAGGAGGTGGTGGTTGAGGAGCGCAGAGCAGTGGGCGTAGGAGATGAGGAAGCTGGGGCTAGGAAGATTGGAGAGCTCGAGCTTGAGGAAAGCATGGGGCTGATGAAAGGGATTGGTGTCCTTTTATAACGTTGTGAATACAGAATGTCCCCCCCCCCACTTTAGCCATTAACCTCACCGGTTCCCAAAGCAGTCGTGCGTAATGCGCGATGTGGATGCTCACGTCACATTGATAAGGATCCCACAATAAGCGGGCACGATCTCTATTCTGATAAGACGTGTCAATGAGGATATACCTCGAAACACGAAACTAGGACCAAATAAAACAATTCGATATGTTGGTGGGATGGACGCGACGCGTCACCAAAAAGTTGTCAGTAAAGACACGTTATTCATTTTCTTTTTTAAGAGCCTTGCCTTCGAGGCTAAGGGTTGTACTAACCTTGCAGAGCCGAACACAATACACTTTTTTGCAGAAGATATATTCGGAAGAAGGAACCCACCTTGCAATGCCGAAGACAATATGGAAGCCGAACTCATCAACATCGAAGACAGGTTCATGGGCTACTAAGGGAGTCCTGGATTGAGGGGTCCTCATGTGGCTGGATAGCTCGTGGTGGGCCGGACTGGTGGGCCGTGAAGATCATTGTTGAAGATCGTCTCTCGTATCCGGATAGGACTCCTATACTCGTATAATGGCAAGTTTTAGGTTCGGGTGTAATCTTTCCTTCCTCTGCAAGATGGCTATGTACAAACCCTAGGCCCCTCCGGTGCATATATAAATTGGAGGGTTTAGTCCGTAGAGGCTAACGGAGAATCACAACTCCCTCATAGGCTAGACTTTAGGGTTTAGCCATTACGATCTCGAGGTAGATCAACTATTGTAATCATATTCATCCATATTAATATAGCAGGAAGTAGGGTATTACCTCGATCGAGAGGGCATGAACCTGGGTAAACATCGTGTCCCCAGCCTCCTGTTATCATCAATCCTCAGACACATAGTTCGGGACCCCCTACCCAAGATCCGCCAGTTTTGACATCGACAATCGCTTTACCTGCGGTACTGCCGCTCACTCTAAATCTGCCCTGTTTTGTCCTACCAATTCTCATTTATATGCAGTTCTCTTGTTTGTCTTGGCCTTTGCAATGACTTCTTTCGCTATTCTCTTGTGTTTGTGTTGTGTGTCTTAGGTGGTGGCTCCACTTCCGGTTCCATATGCTCGAATCCCTCTCGTGATACAAGTTCCAAGCGCCTTCGCAATCAAGATGTACCTGACGGGTCCAATGCTCCAAAACGCAACTTCAAGTCAACTGCAACCAAGATCAAGGAGCACACTGTCAGTTGGGATGGGATGCCTCAAGCGGAGTTTCAGGTTCGCCGCGAGATCAACCCATATGTGAAACCTAGGGCTCATATCAAGGGCAATGACTTATTCTGGACCAAGCAACAGGCTCTCATCTTCCTAGATGTGATCAAGGCAAAGAAAAACATCTATGTACCTGTTCAGTGGATTGACATGACTCATATGCGGAAGGAACATGCATATTTTCGTCAACCTCTGGAAATGGTGGATCAGCTTAACATCGAGGGAATCATCTCCTTTCTACTTGACTATGATCCAGAGATTGTAGCTCAGTTCTTTGCCTCCGTCCACTTTCACACTGATGAGGGGCGGACAATGACCTGGATGACCAATGGTGAGAGAATGTCTGCTACCTGGAAGGACTTCATGGACCTTCCGAACATTCGCGATGAGGGGCTTGAGAAGCCCATTGGTTTTCGCCCGCACGAAAAACCTCAAGCTGCCCCAAGGAGAAGTTGCTGCCATACATAGTGGAGAAGGTGACTGCCACTCGCGAGGTATCTCGTGTGCTGAACCCATTTCTTGATGTCATGCACAGAATCTTTCGCAACACACTTTTTCCTCGTATGGGCAACAAGGACCGGGTGCATTCCTATTTGGTGGATATGATTCTCTTCCGTGAGAAAGGGCGGATTCGCATGCCTGGACCGCTTGATATTTCCCACATCATGTGGAGTGAGCTTCAGTCGACTATGTTTCACCAAAAGGTCCCCATCTATGGACCTTACTTGTTCTACTTGATCCGGGAGAAGTGGGCGGAGACTTTTCCTGGTGTGGATTTTCAGGCTCCTGACTGGATCCATCATGAGCCCATCCGGCCTCGTCTCAAGGACAAGTGGGCTAACACTACCACTAAGCCTGCTGCTGCCAACATGGATGTTGATGAGGATGAGCTTGAGGATGAGGACCACCCCGAGATGTATGAGCCTCCCTCTGTGGAGCCATCTTGGACCATGAAGCTCAAGGACAAGATGGACACTCTGTTCTGCATTGCAGGCTAAGGGACAATATCTCACACATGTTGCTCGGAAGGAGAGTCGTCAGCGTGACAAGCTGATTCCGGGGAAGCTTGGCGAGACCATCTCGAGTGGGTCTGAGAAGAACATTACACCTGAAGCTGCTTGGATGAAGAAGAACTCTCTGATGATGAGGAGTTCGATGGATGATCTCTCTGCAGTGGGAGCTGCCACCTGTGCCTTAGGTGTCCTCTCTGCCTTTTTGGTGTCTCGTTGCCAAAGGGGGAGAGAGTGTAGGATTTGCGAGTGATTTCATTTTCGTTGTCTCCTTGCTTTTGTTGAACCTTCGTCGTTGCTTTGGTTGGCTTTATTTGTGTGTGAGACCAGGAGACTTATTCTATCATATGGTGTGAGGCATATGCTATCACTCTTATAGCTTTATTATCCAGTTTGTTTAGTAGCTTGTGAGTCTATTTGTTATGTGCCCTTATCTTCATGCTCACATGCTATGCCTTGCTTTCATGCTTACTGTCACTTAGTTCATTGCAAGGAATGCCTCATCTGCAAAAGTTAGGGGGAGTGTTGATCCTAGGTTCTGTGCTTTGCAGTCCAAAGCGTATCTAAAGAATGGACACATCTAGGCGGAGCCTGCCTATATATTTTATAGACTTTGGGTTTGTATTTGTTATATTACATATCCTTATGTGTGAATCCCGTGTTGTCATCAATCCACCAAAGAGGGGGGGGGGTTGTTAAGGCATATTTCTCCCTAGGTAGTTTTGGTGATTGATGACAATGCTTTTGCGGACTAATCGTGTGGATTGAGCATTTCAGATATCTTATGTCTAAGCACATGACGATTCGGTGCCCCTCGGAGTCTATCGAAGACGGTTGCTTTCTACGTTACTTTTCGGTGGATTTGAGTCGTAGGAAAGCCGTACTATTAAAAGGGGGTCTGCTTCGGAAAGGTGAGAGTGGAATCACACGTACACATCTATTCTTTTGCACCACCTTTCCTTCACTTCTTTGGAGCTCCAGTCTGTTTTCCCTTGTCTGGGCATATTGAAGGCGGCAAGGTGCATGTTTTCAGTGGCTAGCGGTAGTACTGCTCAAGGGAGCGGTAGTACCGCAGGTGCCAATGGTAGTACCGCTCCAAGGAGTGGTAGTACTGCTGTCGCCAGCACCTGTTGGGTGCGCATATGGTAGTAGTTACGGATGTAGTTTGTTACTACTGCTCTTGAGCGGTAGTACCGCAATCTACATCCGGTACTGCCGTGCCAGATTTTTGCACAGTCTCTGCTTCAGCGGAGGTAGACACGAAAGTAATTTTTTACTTCTGTGTACCTCGTGTGGCCGGTGTAAGCTACCATGCGGTAGTACCGCTCCGGCGGTTCTACCGCACGTTGCCTCGTGCAGTAGCTCGTCGTCTGGTCACTTCTGCGCGAGCGGTAGTAGCGCACCGCAACCCCTGGCGGTAGTACCGTAGCATGGTGTGGTAGTACCGCAGTGCACGGGTGAGAGTGGGGGGTAACGGGTGGATTCTTTCCCCCACTATATAAAAGGGGTCTTCTTCCCCAAGAAGACCACCTCTTTTCCCCCAAGCTCCATTGTTGCTCCAAAGCTCATTTTCGCCCGATCTCTCTCTCTCTCTAGCCAATCAAACTTGTTGATTTTCTAGGGATTGGTGTAGGATCGAAAGTAGGTCTAGAGGGGGGGTGATTAGACTACTTGACAATATAAAAAATCTTCCTTTAGATCATGCAATGTTTTTGGCAGTTTCACAATTAAGATCAATTCAAGTATCACCCTACACATGCAATTCTAGAGTATAAGCAGCGGAAAGTAAATTGCACATGTAAAAGAGAGGTGGAGAAGATCAAACGCAGTTTGGTGACACGGAGATTTTTGTCGTGGTTCCGATAGGTGGTGCTATCGTACATCCACGTTGATGGAGACTTCAACCCACGGAGGGTAACGGCTGCGCGAGTCCACGGAGGGCTCCACCCATGAAGGGTCCACGAAGAAGCAACCTTGTCTATTCCATCATGGCCTACGCCCACGGAGGACTAGCCTTACTCGGGGTAGATCTTCACGAAGTAGGCGATCTCCTTGCCCTTACAAACTTCTTGGTTCAACTCCACATCTCAAAGACGGAGGCTCCCAAGCGACACCTAACCAATCTAGGAGGCACCACCCCCCAAAAGGTAATAGACGGTGTTGATGATGATGAACTCCTTGCTCTTGTGCTTCAGATGATAATCTCCCCAACACTCAACTCTCCTCACTGATATGACTGTGGTGGAAGAAGGGTTTGAGTGGAAAGCAACTTGGGAAGGCTAGAGATCAAGTTTCATATGGTAGGAATGGAATGGCTTGATCTCAACACAAGGGTAGGTGGTTCACTTCTCAGAAAGTGTGTGGTAGAAGTGGTGGTACTTTCTGATGGCTCTCCTCACGAATGAAGAGGGGGTGGAGGGGTATATATAGCCTCCACACAAAATCCAACCGTTACACACACATTTGACCAATCTCGGTGAGACCGAAGTGAAAACTCGGTCAGACCGAAAGTTCAAATATAGTGAACGTTGGGATTTTCGGTGGGACCGAAAATACCATCTCGGTGTGTCCGAAGTGAGTCAAAGGTTAGGGTTTGCCATCTCGGTGTGACCGAAAACAACAACTCGGATATTCCGAAATGCTGTCAATTGGTTACAGAAGGTTGGCAGTCCATTTTCGGTGAGACCGAAACTCAGAATCGGATGGACCGAGAAATTAGGGTTTGGGGAAATAACTGAGGTGGTTCATCTCGGTGGGACTGAGTTTGCAGAATCGGTTTGTCCGAGATTACTTATGAGTGTGTTGAAAAGTGAAGAGTGCTGATAGTTGAGGGAGCTAGATCACCAAGCACTTGAGCAACAAGAACATTAACACAACCTCATCCCCTTTTAATAGTATTGGCTTTTCCTATGGACTCAATGTGATCTTTGATCACTAAACCAAAAATAGAGTCTTGAGCTTTTGCCAATGCTTGTCTTAGCATTTTGAGGGGTCCACTTCTTCAGACATTTCCATACCCATATCATCGAACTTTTCTGAAATGATTCTCAAGTAAATATTAGTTCAATGATATATATGTTGTTATTAATTACCAAAACCACCCGGTGATTAGTTGCACTTTCAATCTCCCCCTTTTTGGTAATTGATGACAACATATAGATCAAAGCTTCGACAAAAGATATAATCTAGGAATAATATCGTCGCTTTGAGAAGTATGTGATAAACAAGAGCTCCCCCTAAATTTGTGCATTATTTAAAATTTGCGTTTGAATGCAAATGCACAATCGATTAGGATTATGGGTCACTCTTCCATGTCACATACATCTTGGTGGAGCGCACAAAATGATAAGAATGAATAACATGCACTCAATCACCAAGACAAGAGTAAATAGCCATACAAAAAGGAATAGCATATGATAAGCAATAAGCACACATTAAAGCATAGTATGACTAAGCACTCATTAAGGTAGCATCAAACGTAGTAGCAAGCACACTTAAAGTATCAGGAACCAAAAGAAACCAATGTATCACAAAGAAAAACCGGCAAAAGAACGAAAGACGAAAGAGCACTCTCTCTCTCGAAGCCCTATGATCTATAACAATTTCTCCCCCTTTGGCAACAAGTTACCAAAAAGTTCGAAAAGGTATAGAGCTAAACGTCACTGCGGGCTCTGCTGGCGGCTCCCGTCTGGGTAGATGTCGGTGTAGAGATAGCTGCATCGGCGAAGACTTCTGCTGAAGTCTGCGGTGGAGGAGTGGATGCTGGAGCTGGAGGAACTGCTGGAGCTGTAGCTGGTGCTGAAGTGGTAGCCCTAGAGTCTGTCACTGGGATAGCTGCAGATCTGGATCCTCTGGGAATCTGAGCAGTCTGGCGATGAGAGTCCTGGACTAGATCATCCTGCATAAGCTCTGCTCTCTCCTGCCTAGTCTCCTCCATGTCTGCCTCAAGCTTGTTGACAGACACCTGAATCTCAGTCAGCTTCACATCCAGAGCGTGGATCTTGTCCTCGACAATCCTCTCAAGGCTCTCCTGAGATTGCTCAATGCTGGCCAGGCGTTGTTCAATCCTCTGGGTAGCTTCAAGAATTTGTTCTCCAAAGCTCTTTGGCTTAGCTGCTGCTGCTGCTGCCTCTTTGTCAGCTTTAGCCTTCTTCGCAGCTTCGATTTTGGCTTGTCCTTCAACTGAGGTAGGATCCTCTTCATCCATCACAACTACGTTGTCCTCATGCTCTGGCTGCAGTGGCAAGTGCTTCCTATCCAACATGAATTTGCCCGTGCCAAACTTGGCGTTGATGAGCATCTGTATCTGCGGTGCAAACCCACACGACCTCTTCTGGTCAGCTGCAGTCCTCTTAATGGTCTCTACCATCAAGTCCATCACCTTAAAAGGTGCCTTCTCATCGAGAATGTGCAGCATGTTGATAGAATAGCCTCGAATCATCCGGTGGTCTCCAGACTTAGGCATCAATGTATGCCTCAGAATAGTGTTAGTGGTGGTCAGACCTGCCTGGAGATAGTACACTGAGCCAAGCTTCCATCCTTCCAAATCAGCAGCTGGGATCTCCTTGTACATATTTTTCATGGAATCATGACTCTTCTTAGGAATCCCATAGACATCAATGTCGTCCTCTCTCTGCACTGGAGCGTTCAGAAGTTCTGCCCATTCTTCAACAGTCGAAGAAAACCGTTGACCTTCAGTCATCCAGGTGATCTTGCCATCAGGATAGAAGTGGGCTGTGGCATAGAACTGCATGATCATCTCGTCATTCCAAGATGTCAGCTCTTGACCCACAAAATCAGCAACTCCACATGCAGTAAAGCTCTCATGCACATGGGGAAAGAAGTCCCGGTGCTCTTCACTGTCAATATACTTCCAGTCAACATACCTGGTGTCAGCAACGATGGGCTTCTTATCCATTAGCACGGTCTCATAGAAATCCTGCTGCTCTCTGGTGTGGAATCTGGGGTCCACAGCAGTCCTTCTCCTTACAGCATATGGATCAGACTGTCTCCATAGCCTGAGACCTTTGTCCTTCCTTGCCTTCATGTCCTCAGCTTGAGGATGAGCATCATTGTGGAGTGGCAACTTGGGACGGAGCTTAAGCAACACATGCTATTCATCTGATTCAGACGGTGGCATCTCACATTTGTTCTTCTCAGAAGCTGGAATGCTTCTGGTTGTTCTCTTGGGCTTGGCTGGAGCTGCCTTGGATGGAGCAGGCTTCTTGGGCTTAGAAGAGGCTTGAGCCCGAATAGCATCACCCATGAACTTAGCTTTCTGAGGAGGAGGCTGGGGTGCTTCTTCTTCTTCTTCTTCTGCAGCATCAACTTGAGGTTCAGCATATACTACCCTCTTCCTTTTGGAAGTCTTCTTCACCTTGCTTGGAGCAGGCTCTTCCAAGTTGAGCTTCTTAGCAACTGCTGACTGCTTCACTTTGCTTGTGCCTTTCCTTGGCTGCTGCCCTTGGTGCTCTTTGGCAACCACATTCCTCTTGGGCTTGGAGGTAACTTCCTCAGCAACAAAGTCAGAGTCCTCATCATCAGAAGTTCTCTTCTTCCTGGTTCTAGTGGCTGCAGGAGGCAAACCACTAGGGGTGCTCCTCTCACCATCATCACTAGAGCTGCTAGCAGGACTTGTATCTGCCTCTGGAATTTCAGCAAACGGTGATTCAGACCTGTTCTGGCTGTCACTGACATCTGACATGGCTGAAAAACCTGTGAAAAGATAAGGTATAGGCAGAGTAGAAGAGTTATCACAACTGCAGAGGTTTTTGCAAAAAAAATGAGTTCAAAACTTAGTTTTGAGTTTTCACAGAATGTATTTCGGTCAAACCGATTTCAAGTTTTGGTGCAACCGAAGTACTCAACAGAAACCTACACACCACTTTCGGTCAGACCGAAATGGGTTTCGGTCCTACCGAAAACTTAGGGTTTCACTGAAACTACTTTTCGGTCGTTCCGATTGGCACAACTCGGTTAAACTGAATTACGCAGTGCAATGGCCAGAGGCCAAATCGGTCATTCCGAGTTTCAAAAATCGGCTTCACCGAGATGCATTCCGTGGAAACCTAAACCTAAGAATTTTCCTCGAAACTAGAAGATCTGAACTATTGTATAGGGAACATATCAAACGTGGATTGAATCATGGCAAACCTATCGTGCAAGAATCGGAAGTGGAGCACGAAAAGGGATCGGGACACACCCTAACTTGGTGGTGTCCCTCTACGGCGGCAACGGTGGAGGTGATTACCGTTGACGGCGGCGGAGACCTGCGGCGAGGGCGCACAGGCGACGAAGGCGACGATCCGTAGACCAGGGCGGCGGCAGCAGGGGTCTTGGGGGCGAACGGTTTGAAGAAAGAAATCGCGCGCAGCCCCTCAGGTATATATAACCCCGTGCTGTCGGTGGGACCGAGTTGAAAAACTCGGTGTCACCGAGATGTATAACTGCTGTGCAGTTACGCATATCGGTCAGACCGAGAGTTTGAACTCGGTTTCACCGAGATGAAACCTAGATCAGTCTAAGCGTTTCGGTTGGACCGAGATTGAGAAACCGGTCAGACCGAAATGGACTTAGAAGGTTTTGGAAGTCAGCCTTAGACGAATCGGTGGTTCCGAGTGCTCCTCACTCGGACTGTCCGAAAAAGACTTGTTCAAAGTTGTGATATGAGCATGAATAGAATTTGAGACAAGAAAGCATAGATAGCTAGGGAAGGTGCTTAGGCATTCTTGTCCATCCATTTGGCCAGAAAAATCAAAACAATCAAAACAACAAATGGATGTCCTTGAATGGATGAAATCATGCATTCAACATGCTCACACAATAAGATAGCAACTGAAATATGTGTCAAACATGCACAACCAATCACTCTAGCTACTAGCACACAATTTGTCGATGACTAGGTCATCTATATATGAGTATATTGACTTAGGAGCCAAATGAGAACATTTGATCATAGGTCATACTCATCGTTTAAGCACAAGTGGGGTTTCCACTTTTACATAAAGCATTTATGTGTTCACATCATTTGAAGATGCTTTAGCTCAATTTTTAGAGCAAAGCTCCCCCTAGATGTGAGAACCCCTTTTAAAGGGTCAAACTAACCTTGGGTTGTCGTAGAAGACTTCATGTAGATGTTGAAGATGTGGATGCTCAATGTTGATGTAGATCATCAAGAGTTGGGAGCAATCCTTTGGATTAGGGCACTTTCAATACCTACATGGGTTAGTCCCACAAGGAACAAACAAGAATATCCATAGACATAGAGTGAAGTACACAAAAGATGATGTCCATGAAAGCAATGATTACCTTGTCCCTTGACTTACCAACAAGAGGGTTTGTGACTCCATGAACAAGTGCATGATGTGGAAGTTGATTGCACAAGTTCTTGCCAAAAAGAATATGAGTGAAGTTTGTTGGCGGAGTCACCCTCAAGAACCTACTAGTTCTTCTTCTTTGGGATCCACATCATCTTGATGGGAATCCTTGGTGTTGTAGTTGATCTTGACGAAGTAGAACTTGATGTGTCCTTGGGAACCCACTTGACCATGGCTTGAGGTGCTTCAACGAATGCATCAATCTCCTCTTGAAGCTTGTCCTTGGCCTTTAGCTTGTGGTCTTGTGGTGGAAGGTCATCTTGAGCTTGTTCCACATTGGAAGAAGTAGGATCATACTTCTCCTTTTGTGAGACAAACTGTGGAGTAGGGTATTGACCTTCTTCCCACTCAACACCTTTGGCGTTGAACTTTCGCTCAAAACCAATCCCTTGATTCTTCCGGTGTCTTCCTTGTTTGCGAACAATCTCCTCAAAGTTCTTGCTTCCGGCAAGACTCTTGTAGACACCTTTCTCTATGATTTCCTTCAATAAGCTATTTTCTTGCTCAAGTGTAACTTGGCTTGAAACATTGTTAGTGGAATCAAGAGAACTACTAGGAGCAACAATATTGGATTTAACATTGTTATTGTTACTACTAGAGGAAGAACTTTTCTTATGCTTGTCATGCTTAGTCTTGATAGGTGGCAAGAAATTAGACAAGAGAAGTCGTTTGGCAAGATATGAAGAACTCTTCTTTCGAAGATCGTCATTGATCGCTTTTAGAAACTCATGTTCTTGCTCTAGAGTGAGCTTCTCGAAGCGTAGCTTCTCATGAGATCTTAGGAGCTCTCTATGATCTTCTTGAGTTGTTTCATGAGCTAACTTAAGAGTGTTTAGTTCTTTGGTTAGACGCTCAATCTCCTTCATAGCATTGTCATTCGACTCTTCTCGACTATAAAGACTACTAGCATTTTCATCATTACTAAGCTCACTAGATTTATCATGCAAGAGCTCATCTTCACCAAGCAAGTCATCCTCATCACTATCAAAGTCAATGAATTCAGAGTGTGTTACCTTGGGGCCTTTAGCCATGAAGCATCTTCCAATTCCCTCATGTGGTGAATCAAATAAGTCGTAGGAGTTGGAGTTGGAGGATACTAGTGCAAGTCCGGCAACACCTTCATCTTGACTATAGTCGGAGTCGGAGTGATAGCTTCCATCGGATTGATTGTCAGAGTCGGAGCCGGAGACCCATTCACCAATGTGAGCTTGATGTCTTCTTCTTGTGTAGCTCCTTGATGACTTGTCTTTCCTCTCCGAATCCTTGCTTCTCCGAGAGGGTCTTCGTTCATAACGATCATCTCTACTCCTTCTCTCTCTCCGAGGTGACTCATCTCTTGCTCTTCTTCTTCTTGGAGATTCTTCTCTTCTTTTGTGGGGAGCCGTACACTCATTTGAGAAGTGTCCGGGTCTTCCACAATTGTAGCAGTTTCGATCACGGCTAGAAGATCTCTTTTCATCATATGATCTAGATTTTGAGCTTCTTTCTTTGCCTCTATTCTTGTAGAACTTGTTGAAGTTCTTGACCATTAGGCTTATCTCTTCATTGGAAATTAGCTTGTCACTTGAGGTAGTAGGAGCATCACTTGTAGCTTTGTAAGCACCACTTGACTTGTTGTGAAGCTCTTCCTTATCCTTAAGTGTCATCTCATGAGCAACAATTCTTCCAATGACTTCAGTTGGCTTGAGAGTCTTGTAGTTTGGCATCATTTGGATCAAAGTGCACACGGTGTCATACTTTCCATCCAAAGCTCTGAGAATCTTCTTAATGATGAATCGGTCGGTCATTTCTTCGCTTCCTAAGCCTGCAATCTCATTAGTGATGAGAGCAAGCCTAGAGTACATTTCAGCGACTCCTTCACCATCCTTCATCTTGAACTTGTCAAGTTGACCTTGAAGAATATCTAGCTTTGATTCCTTCACAGATTCAGTACCTTCGTGCATTTCAACCAAAGTATCCCAAATCTCCTTAGCATTCTCAAGACGACTGATTTTGTTGAACTCTTCGGGACACAAAGCATTGAAGAGAATGTCACAAGCTTGAGCATTGTTTTACAACATCCGCAACTCTTCGGGTGTAGCTTCGCGATCCGGAACTTTTCCTTCTTCAAAGAAATCACCTTGCATACCAACACAAATAATGCCCCATGCGGCTGGGTTATGACCAAGAATATGCATTTTCATTTTATGCTTCCAACTAGCAAAATTTGTACCATCAAAGTAAGGATCTCTACGATAATTACCCTCACTAGACGCCATACTCTCCTAGGTTGTGAAACCAAGCTTATGGAGTCCAATGCAATGGAAACCAAGGCAATGGAGACCAAAGCTCTGATACCACTTGTAGGATCGAAAGTAGGTCTAGAGGGGGGGTGATTAGACTACTTGACAATATAAAAAATCTGCCTTTAGATCATGCAATGTTTTTGGCAGTTTCACAATTAAGATCAATTCAAGTATCACCCTACACATGCAATTCTAGAGTATAAGCAGCGGGAAGTAAATTGCACATGTAAAAGAGAGGTGGAGAAGATCAAACGCAGTTTGGTGACACGGAGATTTTTGTCGTGGTTCCGATAGGTGGTGCTATCGTACATCCACGTTGATGGAGACTTCAACCCACGGAGGGTAACGGCTGCGCGAGTCCACGGAGGGCTCCACCCACGAAGGGTCCACGAAGAAGCAACCTTGTCTATTCCATCATGGCCTACGCCCACGGAGGACTAGCCTTACTCGGGGTAGATCTTCACGAAGTAGGCGATCTCCTTGCCCTTACAAACTTCTTGGTTCAACTCCACATCTCAAAGACGGAGGCTCCCAAGCGACACCTAACCAATCTAGGAGGCACCACCCCCCAAAAGGTAATAGACGGTGTTGATGATGATGAACTCCTTGCTCTTGTGCTTCAGATGATAATCTCCCCAACACTCAACTCTCCTCACTGATATGACTGTGGTGGAAGAAGGGTTTGAGTGGAAAGCAACTTGGGAAGGCTAGAGATCAAGTTTCATATGGTAGGAATGGAATGGCTTGATCTCAACACAAGGGTAGGTGGTTCACTTCTCAGAAAGTGTGTGGTAGAAGTGGTGGTACTTTCTGATGGCTCTCCTCACGAATGAAGAGGGGGTGGAGGGGTATATATAGCCTCCACACAAAATCCAACCGTTACACACACATTTGACCAATCTCGGTGAGACCGAAGTGAAAACTCGGTCAGACCGAAAGTTCAAATATAGTGAACGTTGGGATTTTCGGTGGGACCGAAAATACCATCTCGGTGTGTCCGAAGTGAGTCAAAGGTTAGGGTTTGCCATCTCGGTGTGACCGAAAACAACAACTCGGATATTCCGAAATGCTGTCAATTGGTTACAGAAGGTTGGCAGTCCATTTTCGGTGAGACCGAAACTCAGAATCGGATGGACCGAGAAATTAGGGTTTGGGGAAATAACTGAAGTGGTTCATCTCGGTGGGACTGAGTTTGCAGAATCGGTTTGTCCGAGATTACTTATGAGTGTGTTGAAAAGTGAAGAGTGCTGATAGTTGAGGGAGCTAGATCACCAAGCACTTGAGCAACAAGAACATTAACACAACCTCATCCCCTTTTAATAGTATTGGCTTTTCCTATGGACTCAATGTGATCTTTGATCACTAAACCAAAAATAGAGTCTTGAGCTTTTGCCAATGCTTGTCTTAGCATTTTGAGGGGTCCACTTCTTCAGACATTTCCATACCCATATCATCGAACTTTTCTGAAATGATTCTCAATTAAATATTAGTTCAATGATATATATGTTGTTATTAATTACCAAAACCACCCGGGGATTAGTTGCACTTTCAATTGGTTGAGAAGGCCCGGATCTACACTTCTACCAAGAGAAATTTGATTGCCCCCATTGATCCCTTGCGGATCTTGTTACTCTTGGGTGTTTGAGCACCCTAGACAGTTGAGGTCACCTCAGAGCCACATTTCATTGTGGTGAAGCTCCGTGGTATCGCTGGGAGCCTCCAATCAAGTTGTGGAGATTGCCCCAACCTTGTTTGTAAAGGTTCGGTCGCCTTCAAGGGCACCACTAGTGGAATCACGACATCTCGCATTGTGTGAGGGCGTGAGGAGAATACGGTGGCCCTAGTGGCTTCTTGGGGAGCATTGTGCCTCCACACCGCTCTAACGGAGACATACTTCCCCCAAAGGGAAGGAACTTTGGTAACACATCCTCATCTCCACCGGCTCCACTTGTGGTTACTTCTCCCCTTTACTTTGTGCAAGTTATTGTTGTGTTGTATCCTTTGCTTGCACTTGTTGTTGTAGTTGTTTGCATCATATATGTTGCTCACCTAGTTGCACATCTAGACAACCTTTTGTTGCTAAATCTAATTTGTTAAGAAAAGCTAAAAATTGGTAGTTACCTTTTCACGCCCCCCCTATAGTCAACCATATCGATCCTTTCAAAAAGTAACTACTCACAAATCATATTCATGTTCAAGATCAGAGGGGTATTGAATATCATTAAGGATCCGAACATATAATCTTTCACCAAATAAATCAACTAGCATCAACTAAAAGATTTAATTAACACTACTAGCAATCCACAGGTACCAATCTGAGGTTTTGAGACAAAGATTGAATATAAGAGATGAACTAGGGTTTGAGATGAGGTGATGCTGGTGAAGATGTTGATGAATATTGGTCCTCCCACGATGAGATGATCGTTGGTGATGATAATGAATTTGATTTCCCCTTGCCGGAGGGAAGTTTCTCAAGCGGAATCGCTCCGCCGGAGAGCAAAAGTGCTCCTGCCCAAGTTTCGCCTCGGGACAGCGGCGCTTCGTCCCGAAACCTTTCTTATAATTTTTTTTCTAGGTCAAATAGCAGCTTATAGAATAAGTTGGGCTTCGGAGGCCTACCAGGGGCCCCACAAGCTCAGGAGGCGTGCCCTAGGGGGGCAGGCTTGTGGCTGCCTGGTGGCCCTCCTTCCGGTAATTATTTCTCTGATATGTTTCATATATTCTAAAATAATTCTCTGTCAGTTTGAGGTCATTTGGAGTTGTGCAGAATAAGTGTCTCTGATATAGCCCTTTCCGGTCCAGAATTCCAGCTGTGGGTAATCTCCCTCTTCAAGAAAACATGATCACCAACAACACTTGAGCCAGTCTTAGAGGAAAGACCTGGAACCTATTCTTTACCGTTTATTATTCCACATGTGCATATGAGGATCATAGCAGTTATAACATGAAATTTAAACTCTTAATTGTGAAAAAGGAAATATAATAATACAATATTATTGCCTCTAGGGCATATTTCCAACAGATTAAACATCTTAAAAGCAAATTGGCGTATTTACCTTCCTATCTAAAACACCAAGATCGACTAGAAGCCTTATGGATATAACCGTGTTTAATAGGTTACGTCTCTCAATTACTAGGCATGCCTTTAATGAGGCGTAATTTCATATCCCCGATGAGGGTATAGTCATGTCGAGCTTGCTCTGGATACACCTAGAACCTCACCCTCATAGCGAAGCTTATGCATCAACATCCTCGAGTTCTATGTGTCTGGGCAGATTGCAGCTCTCCATGATGGTGCAAGGCAATGTGGTATTTGGGAGGGGGTATAAAGCATTGCGCGTTTATATAAGAGGTTGAGGTTACACAATACAATATTAGTTTTCAGGGGTTTTGTTCCTGTTATCAATGTGTTCTAACCTGATGCGATGCAGTAGGTGAATTTCGAAAGAAAGAAAAATGAGATGTGTGCGAGAGAAATTCCATTCCTGAGCACACATGAGCAAAAAAAAGAGAAAATGGATTAAAATTAAAATAAATAACACCAATAAGAATTTGGGTAATTATTGAGAGCATCCACCCCTGGTCTGATGACCGGCGGCAAGTCACCAATTGGAGTAGTTGGATAGACGCACCTCCGGATCATAGCGTACGGAGTGTTCGTCACTACTTGCGATTGTGGCTTTGCTGCCGTAGCCCCTCCACCACAGACTCCAGCCAAAAGAGGATATAAATAGTAGGCACATGCATATGCCACTGGCCCATTCGAACTGAGAAAAAATGTCCCACATATGCCCCAATCGACTCATTTTGTCTCGTTATTTCTCCTCTGGAGGCCACAGCCAGATTCATCCCTCCCTGTCAGAGATGCCCAGGTGGAGTAGTTGCGCCACCAAATCACGTTGTATGAAGTGTTGTGCTTTGCCATGTTTCCTTTGTCGTGACCCCTCGGCTACGGACTTCAAGAGAGGATATAAAAGCAACCGCGTGCATGCACCATTGACCTATCTGAATCGAGAAAAACAGTCACCTAACTTTCCTCATCACATTAATACATTATCGAGTATCCACCCTGTCCGCAACGACAAAGTGAGTAGTTGCGCCACCAAATCACGTTGTACGGAGGGCTACTCTTTGCCATTTTCCCTTTGTCATGACCCCACACCTACAGACTTCAAGAGAGGGTATAAAAGTAAGTGCATGCATGCACCATTAACCTATCTAAACCGAGAAAAATTGCCACATCACTTTCCTCATCACATATGTCATCTATTTTCCTAGTATTCCCTGTTTCCAACCTCTTCTCAATCTTCATACAATGTTTTCTCGCGATGCCATCTCTATTTGTGCAAGCATCCACATCTTTATTGACTACTACATCTCAACAAATCTCCAAGTCCGAGTTAAATAACATATTGTGTTAGCGGCTTAGCACGATGAGGATTAGCATGCGTGACAATGTGGCTTGGACAATGAGCAAGACATATAATTTCGGTATGGGGCCAATGACACACCATACGATTTCAGTGCCCGTTACTCCTAACGATTGTGCCTTTAGTGCCGCCGCAGCCCCTCCATCATGGTCCCCATCCAAAAGAGGATATAAAAGGCGGGCGTGTGCATACGCCACGAGCCCATACAAGCAGAGAAAAAAGGTCTCACCTATGCCCCAAGCGACTTGTCTCATCATTGCTCCCCTGAAGGCCACAGCCAGATGCATCCCTCCCTATCAGCGTGACCAAGTGGAGTAATTGAGACACCAAATCACGTTGTACGAAGTACCGCGCTCTTTGCCATTTTTCCTTTGTCGTGACCCCTCAACTACGGACTTCAAGAGATGATATAAAGCAAGCGTTTGCATGTACCATTGACCTATCTGACCCGAGAAAAACAGTCACGTAACTTTCGTCGTCACATTAATACATTATCGAGTGTCCACCCTGTCCACGACAACCAAGTGAGTAATTGCACCACCAAATCACGTTGTACGGAGTGCCACTCTTTGCCACTTTTCCTTTGTTGTGACCCCTCAACTACAGACTTCGAGAAATGATATAAAAGCAAGCGTGTGCATGCACCATCAACCTATCTGAACCAAGAAAAAACTGTCACATAACTTTCCTCATCACATATGTCATCTAGTTTCTAGTCTTCCCCATATCCAATCTCTTCTCAATCTTCATACAATGTTTTCTCATGACGCCATCTCTCTTTGTGCAAGCATCCACATCTTTCTTGACTCCTACATCTCAACAAATCTCCAAGTCGAGTTAAATAACATAATGAGTTAGCGGGTTATCACCATGAGGATTATTATGTGTGACATTGTGGCTTGGACAATGAGCAAGACATGTAATTCGTGGATGGAGCAAGTGACATACCCTAGCAATATCACCATGAGGATTCGTATGCGTGACATTGTGGCTTGGACAACGCCCTAGCAAAACATGTTGATACCAAACTCCCAATTGCTTAATTGCATGCACCCGACTAGTCAAATGTCAAGGCCCCACATGATTATAAACATCTTAAAAGCAAGTTGGCGTCTTGATCTTCTGATCTTGGACACCAAGATCGGCCATAAGCCTTACGGATATAACTGTGTTTCATAGGTTATGTATGTCAATCACCTGAGGCTTCCCTTCAGTGATGTCTAATTTCGTATCCTTGACGAGGGTAGAGTCATGTCGGGCTCGCTCTGGACACACCTAGCACCTCACCCTCACATCGAAGCTTACGCATCAGCATCAGCATCCTTGAATTCCATTTGCCTTGGGAGATTGGAGCTCGTCGTGATGGTGCAATGCGGTACTTGTCAACATTCCCCTTGAGACATCCGTGACAACATCTGACTGACTTATTGTGTGGTGCTCTATAGTTTTTTTTTGTTTGCAATTTATAAATCTTTGTGCATTTATCTATAAGAGGTTGAGGTTAAGGAATCGATGTTCTTAGAAGCAGGAAAAAGAACTCTGGCATTCCGACCTTATATATTTGCTCAAAGAATGGATCAAACCCCTTGTCGAAGCCCTTTATGATACAATATAACCCTGGATCGAGTCAGATTTGGGCAACGAAAGGCGGAGAAGCTAAAGATGAATATGGCTGAGAAGCAGAAGCTTATAACTCCCCAATGAGTTAAGAGTAGTTGACTAGTAGCGGATGTCAGGCTTTCGAGTGAAAGACCGAGCTATTTGACCCATCCTTCCTAGCTCCTAGAGCTTGCACCCGCCCGACGCATTTTTCATTGTTCGTTCTGAGAGCATGGTTAATAGTATAGCCAACTGCTGGCTATAAGCCATTGCCATGTCATATATAACCCATCTTATAGTCAATATGTACAATAGTTGATTAGAAGAGCATACTATCTTTTTATTATATGACCCACATTTCACTCTCACAAAGTGCATAGGAGCACGTGCTAGAGCTGGTTCTTCACCAAGAGCCCGCTTACCTTCTCTCTTCTCCTTTCTTTCCTCCAACTAAGGAAGAATATACTAGTTAATTTTTATAGTCAGCTGACTCAGCTCTATTGTACTAGCTCCGAGGTGGATTCAAACCACCCTCTCCGTTTGGATTTCGAGTCCAAAAGGCAGCATGGATCGTGTGCTTTTTTTTGGCGTGAAAAACTTTCAATCCATTCATCTTTGATCATCGCATTACAAAGAAGACCATAGTTAATAAAATCACGACCAGGTCCTCAATGTGTTCTAACCTGATGCAAGAGGTGAATTTCAAAGGAAAAAAAAACTCCGAGATTTGTGCGAGAGAAACTCCATTCATGGGCACATGAGCAAAGGAAAAAAAAAGAGTAAAATCACAAAACATGGACAATTATTGAGAGCGTCCACCTGGCATGATGACCGGTGGCAACGTCGCCAAGTGGAGTGCCCGGATAGGCGCACCTACGGATGACGGCGTACGGAGTGCCCGTCACCCCTCGCGGATTGCGCCTTCGCTGCCGCAGCAGCCCCTCCGCCACGAACCCCAGGCCCAGCCAAAAGAGGGTTTAAAAAAGCAAGCGCGTCCATCCGAACAGAGAAAAAAAGGTCCCACCCACCTACGCCCCAAACGACTCGTCTCGCCTCGCCTCGTCGTTTCTCCTCTCACCCGGGGAAAGAGAGAGAGACCGCGGCCAGATTCATCCCTCCCTCCCTCCATCCCAAGTCTCCCAAGAGTCCGCGAATCAAACAGCGCCCGCTATTCCAACCTCCCTCCCCGTCCCACCTTAATCACACTCTCCGCCCCCGCCGTACTAACCCGGTTCCAACCCCGCAGCAGACGGGGTTTGGTGGCGGCAGGATTCCTTCCCCTCCCGCGGGCGGCTCGGCTCCCTCCCCTCGACGCGCGACTCGCCTCCCCGGTTTCCGTTTCCCGGTGAGTTCTCCTGCTTGGTGGACGGACGCCGCCGTGGACCACGGTCGCACGCATTGGACTATTCCCGCGGTTTCTAGTGCTGATTTTGGATTTCTAGCTCGGGGGTTGCGTCCGAGCTCCGAACTAGTGGTTTTCGTGTGGGTGTGTTTTGGGTTGGGGGGAGTGGTTTTCCGTTGGGCGGGTCGGCCGTGGCGTGACGAATCGGGCGGGGCCGGCGGGGATGCTCACGCCACAGTAGCGGAACCGGATCCCCCGGCGGGCCGAATTCGGTGGCGACAGCCACCGTCGCGCTCGGGAATCGGTGCCGTCATCCGCAGCCGTCCAGCCGTTCGGAATCTGGTTTTTTCCCCGATTCGATTCGAGGCCCTCCCCCCACGCATCACCCGCCGTGTGCCGCGCGGTTTTACGCGAACCGGAAGGTGGTTAGTTTAGATAGCGCCGGAGCTTGGTTAGTCCGGCACGGCGCTGTGCCAGTTGGGCTATCTTTGGAGCGGCCGGCGTCGAAAGCAGTCCTACGATTTCCCCGCTGTCGCCTCTATATTTTGCCGTCTATATCTATATAAGTCCTCTTTTAATGGCAGAATCGTGTGGGTCCTGCTCGTGAGGGCTGCAAGGGGAGGAGGAGAAAGGTGGGCTGAAGTCGGTCAAGTCCGGGCCAAGCAAGCCATGATGGAGAGGAGGTCGCTGATGGAGGCGCTGGTCACGGCGGCGCAGGGCGGCTCCACGGACACGTCGGTGCTGTCCATGCTCAAGTACGCCGTGCTGCCCATCGCCAAGGTCTTCACCGTCTGCTTCATGGGCTTCCTCATGGCCACCAAGTACGTCAACATCCTCCAGCCCAACGGCCGCAAGCTTCTCAACGGGGTGAGCTTTTCCTTGTCCACCATCTCCTTTCTTTTGTGATTAATGCCTCACTAATTAGACAGATAGTCGCACTGTGACATTGAAGAATGGTAGCTGGGTGTTATCTAGAGTAGGAAGGTGTTAGCTTCTTCATATAGTGCTCACATGTTTGACTGTTTGGTGCAGCTTGTGTTCTCGCTTCTACTTCCTTGCCTTATATTTTCCCAACTGGGCAGCGCAATCACGCTCGAGAAGTTGGTGCAGTGGTAAGGATTGTATTTCAATGATGCTCCTTACTTTCTTTGTTCAGCAGTTGAGTAACTCAGTTTTGGAGTGTGAGCTACTGACCGTAATGTTGTTACTATTTTTAGATTATAAGTCAAAATATCACAGTGATTTACTATTATCGAATACCCTGACAAATATTAGTCATGAGCTTCCAAGTATGGCAAATATTAGTCATGAGCTTCCGAGTACGACAAATTTTAGTCATGAGCTTCCGAGTACGACAAATTAGCTCACGCGACTCCGCGTTTCTCAAAATAAATGCAAAAAAGGGTATCATCCAAGAGTGAAGGAAACATATGTTGGTGGGTTAATTGGTTCCAGTTGAATTTTGAGGGTTAGAATGGAATCGAAACAAGCTTTCCTGGACTAATTTAATGGCAGTACTTCTTTCTAATATATACTGAAATATGAAAATCAGTAGAGAAACTATTTCAGCGCATTCATTTAATTAGAGTATTGTTGCTGTCAATATTCATCTCGTTAGAATTGTGTGAGCTTTATCTTTGAGTCCATACAGTCCTTTTATCGCTGTTTTAGCCTTTTCCGTTGGCAATAACTCTGCCGCGATTGCATTCTATTTGACATTTTCTCTTTTTTTTTTTTGTATTTTGTAGGTGGTATATTCCAGTAAATATTGTTGTAGGCGCTGTGTCTGGCTCCTTGATTGGCTTTGTGGTGGCGTCTATCATCCGACCTCCTTATCCGTACTTCAAGTTTACTGTTATTCACATTGGAATAGGTGTTTGTTTTCATCTTTTTGAAAAAGTTGCATTTCATTTGTGATTCTTCTATCTGATACGGATCTGACCGCTTGTTTTTTATTGACACAGGGAACATTGGAAATATACCTCTGGTTCTCATCGCAGCATTATGTCGGGACCCATCCAATCCTTTTGGTGACTCTGAAAAATGCAGCCAAGATGGAAATGCATATATCTCATTTGGTCAATGGGTATGTGCTACTTTATTTTTTCGGGAGGTTTATGTGTTCAGTGTTTTACTTAGAAGTCAGGATGACTACTTTGTCATATAAAGATAACAGCTCAGCATTTATATCAGGAATATGAATAAAGTTCCTAGATCATTTGCTGAATGAATTCTTACTTGAGGCAGGTTGGTGCGATTATTGTTTACACATATGTGTTCAAGATGCTTTCTCCACCACCAGGAGAGACCTTTGATGGTGAAGAGGAGAAGCTTCCGGTTCTGGCATCTGAAGAAAACGCGATGCCTGAACTTGGTAAATATCCAACAGGCACTCACACTAGTACTGTACCTGAGGATGAGCCTTTGTTAGCTCTCGAGGGGAATCAAAAAGGCGCTACTTCTCTAGGATCAAAGGTAAAAAATGTTACTAGCAGTGATTCATAGTTTCATACACTTGGTCTTTTCTTATTCAATTTTATACTGTTATTGCAATGTGAATAATTGTGTTCTGTTGTTACAGATATTAAGCTGTGTTAGATGTGTGGTGAAATTCCTAAAAGACAAGCAACTTCTTCAGCCACCAATTATTGCCTCTGTATGTATTGATGGGAGTGTATTCTACTAGTAATTATTACAGAAAAATATATCTGTATTTTGTGCCTTGGAAACTAATTTTACACTATGAAACAGGTATTTGCAATTGGAATCGGTGTTGTTCCATTCTTGAAGGGTTTGATATTCACGGATGATGCACCTCTATTCTTCTTCACAGACAGCTGCCTCATTCTTGGGTATTTGCATCCTGCTTTCGGATTTCGTTTCAAATATACACAGACCTTGCACCAATTAAACTACAGAACTTAAATTGCACATGATGACTTCTATTGTTTAAAATATTGTCACATCTTCAGGGAAGCTATGATTCCATGCATTTTGCTTGCTGTGGGGGGTAATCTTGTTGATGGTAAGAATCTATTTTCCTTTGAAACTGTTAGTCGAATTGTATTATACTGACATCACCCCAACCATTGCCATTGTATGGTGAGGAGATGCATTTCTCCAGATCTTAACACTAGCTCTTGTTTATTCATTAGGTCCTGGTGAAGGGAGTAAGAGACTTGGTGTGCGGACCACCGTTGCTATTATTTTTGCACGGCTGATCTTGGTTCCAATTGCTGGAGTTGGCATCGTCATGCTAGTTGACAAGCTTGGTTTCATTCCCAAAGATGACAAAATGTTCAAGTTTGTCCTGCTACTGCAGCATTCCATGCCCACATCAGTGCTCTCAGGTATGAGAAAATAAGAGACCGCTGCTTATCACTTACCATCATGTTTATACCTTTAAAACTCCAATAATGCTTTGTTTGTTGAGAAAATAAGGCTTGCTGCTTATCACTCAACTATCATGTGCTCATGTTTATAAACCATAAAATACTCCAATAATGCATTGTTAGTTGAGATCTGCAAGACAGTGTGTGTGAGGTCACCATGTTAGTTGAGATCTGCAAGACAGTGGGTTAGCGTGCTGCATGTTAGCAAACCACACAATGGAATCTGATAGTAAAGATCCTTCTGTTTGCAGGTGCTGTTGCGAACCTAAGAGGGTGCGGGAAAGAATCAGCCGCGATCTTGTTCTGGGTGCACATTTTTGCAGTGTTCTCCATGGCTGGATGGATTATTTTCTATTTGACGCTGCTCTTCTAAGTACGCCTCCAGTCCCTTGTATGTCTATTCTTTCCATTTTTGCGCTCTCATCTGAAGCAGTGCAGATTAACGGCGATTCCTTGTTGCTCAAATTGCTCTTGATTTGATCTACAGATACTGTACTCAACTTGAATATCCGCAAATAGTAGATACCATCATCAGAAAACATGGAAGAAGATAGTAATGTCATGGACTGTACAATAGCCACCGAAACCATGGTGGCAGCTGTTCTGGGGGCACGAGTTGTATCGGTACAGATATGGGTTCCTCGTGTGCCCGGTTTGTGTAAATGCCTTTGTCATGTTATAATTTTGGCCTTGTCCCTCTGCCACTTGTCGTGGCAAGGGAGGAGAATCGCCGGCAGCTTGTGCCTGCCCTGCCCATATTAGTAAGTCACCCTGAGAAACCTTTTAACTTTATTTCAGATATAGTTTGGCACTCCATGATCGTCGATCTGTTCCATCTATTCGCTTGAATGAAAGTGTATTCTGTACGTCTGTGTTGTGCCCTTGCGCTGTCCTTGTGCTCGAGTTCAGATGGTGTACACACAAGTGTTTATCACCGGTCGCAACGCATGATGTACACTAGTCTGATTATCATCACAGGCAATAATGTGCACACAGGCCCGTGCCAGCGACGTGTCGAGGCTTTGCATGTGGCCAGACGTACCAGCAGCACGTTGCGTGTAGTACTACTGGTACTTGGGACAAACTGTCGTGTTTGATCGCTCCATGTGCTTATAGAAGAGATGGATCTGGAACACCACAGATCTGAATCTCGTCTCCAGCCAGAAGGAAACTGCGTATCCGATGTCGATGTGGATGGAATCTCACCGGGTCGCGCTGACACGTTCGTTGCTAGTTGCGTCGAGTACCAGTACTGTACTTGCCTGGTGCAACGGAATGTGCCGGGAAGATCCTCTAACACGTCAGTACGAACACGCAAGTGTTGGGTGGAGCAGATACTTCCAACTTTTTTTTTTTTGAGGGGGAGCAGATACTTCCAACAGGCAACCAAGCTGCACAGTGCATCAGCGACGACGCACAGGCCGTATATATCGTCCCGTGGCGGGAAAACATACTCCTCGCCTCGCACGGCCGCATGGTCAGGTCAAGTGATCACGCAAGGTATGTAGAGTAAGAGTATTACCTAAGACAAGCTTTTTGGGACGGAGGGAGTATGTTCGATCAAGCCACACGAGTTGCCCGAGGTACTGATGAGCACGAGCAGGTGTCCAGAAGCGGACAAGCATGAGGTGTGTGTCTTGGTTGCAGACAATCATTCAGATTAGCTTGGCATACTCTTTCCACGCATATAAGCCTGCACGGATGCATATATAAAGAGAAACGGATCACAAAGCACAATAAGACGGGTTAACGTTACGGGAACAAAAACTTTTCGTCAGCTAGCCACCATCTAGCTACTGAAATGTTCCAAGTAAGAAACTGGTGTCCCGAAACTGATACTAGCACTTTGCCTAAGGTCAGCTGCAGAAGCCCAAATAATTTGGAGACGCGGTGAAACAACAGATGGTGGTTCCTTGACTATTCCTCACGTCTGCTAAAAAAAAAAGACTATTCCTCACAACAGAGGACACGGCCACGGCCACTACTTATTCAACTTATTATTATTGGGGAAGAACCCAAGAAAGATACTCTGTCCCGTAATATAAAAAACGTTTTTGACACTACACTAGTGTAAAAGGTTTTCTTATATTATGGGACGGAGGGAGTACAAAACACAAAAACAAATAAATACTCGCCCAGTAAAATGCTTCGACTGGCACCGTCTTTGAACTATGCTTTTCCCCCCTCCTAGTGCCACAACTTTAGAATCGATTCCATTTCCACACGGAAGGAACAAAGTAAACACGAAACAAGTCCTTATTATCGTCTCGGAATAACTTTGCAGCAAAGGTAAAGGGTGCATATGGGATGATAAATCTCCGCATCCTATCCCCTGGTCTCCATCACATCCTGCAACGCTCTCACCCTCCCCCGTACAAATGAAAAAGATCTTAGTCGAGTTCTGCATAATTTCCGCGCGCGGTCTAGGACGCAGATCATCGCTGCTGAAGCCACAGTGGTTCTCAGTCGGATGGGTTGATCCCAACACCAAGTACTGCACCAAGATCGACGCGTCGGGAAACTCAAATGCAAGCTGGGGCACCAAGTTCTCGGTCTCGGTGGGTGAGCATGATCTGGCCCAGCAGCAGATGGAACTGACAGTTGAGGTCTACAGGAGAGACCCCATCTTCCTAAGGGAGCATCTCCAGGGAGCTGCAGTTGTGCAGATGAAGGAGTATCTTGAGAAATTCGCACACGGTGAGGAGCATTCTGAAGTCATTGAGGAGACTGGCAGTTTCCAGCTTAGGAGGAAGAAGTCAGACAAAGCTCATGGATTTGTGGATATATCCATCCGAATCTGCAACCAAGAAGATGATCTTGGTCAGTTTACAGGTAAACAGAAATTTCTGGTTTACACTGAAAGAATCTGTCTGACTTGTGCCATCTGAGATGCTCATCAAAACACTTTCACGGTAGGAGCGTAGGTAACACATGCCATTTTCCAAATATTCCGCACAGCACACTAGAATGGCAGTCAGAACTAAAATAACAATAATGCAGGGAAGTTGGTGTTGTTTTGTTCGTTGAAAAAAATCAGTGTTTTTCTGGTTAACAAATATGTTGCAAAAAGTTCAGTATGTGACCTAACATCATAGCTTCATAGCAATAAGAAAAGTATATGGTGTATCTTTATCGGCAAATCTATCCACAATTTGTAAGGAAATGACCAACACAGTTTTTGGATGAAAAGGCACAACGTGCTTGATCCATTGATAGGCTTTGGAATGTACAGAGAATGGGCAGCATTTACTTGTTCTTCAAAACATAACGGAGTTAGCAGAACAACAAGTGAAAGTCAGCATGCTTGGTAGGTTATGCTGCCATGATAAAGTCATAAGATCTACTGTCTGATTCTTACCATTAAAAGGGTAAAGGGCTTTGTTTAAATATAGGGTTTTTATCATTTATGCCACCGGTTGTATCCCACTACTCAGTTTTGCCACTATGAATTTCAACTGCTCAAAAATGCCATCACTTCATTACGCACATGCTCAAAAATGCCACTAGACACAGTTATTGTGATCTCAAATCTCTTTTGACATGTTATAATGACATAAATACCTATGGACCAACATGCCGTCTCTCCCTCTATCTCAGTACAATAAAGTGTGGGGCCCACTTGATCCCAACATCGTTCTTATTTTCCTGTAAAATTATTCACTTGGTTACTCCTGACAAGTAGGGCCACACTTATCATTGTGAGATACAGAGAACTAACATGTGGGTCTAGGCTTATTTTTGTCATATAACATGGTCAACGGGTTTGATGTGAAAATAACAATGTCTAATGGCATTTTGAGCAAACATCTAACAGAACGATGTCTTTTTTGAGATATCTAATGGCATTTTTGAGCAAGTATCTCACGGGTCGATGGCATTTTTGAGTAGTTGTAATTTCTAATGGCAAAACTGAGTAGTGAGACACAACCGGTGGCATAAATGATAAAAACCCTTAAATATAAAACACATTAATTAAGATGAGCTTCAAAACTACAATATCATAATTACGTTAACCAATATCATCTTCTGCTGATTTGCAGGATTACCTGAAGGATTGAAGAACTCCGATCAGGTCGGCATCACATTGGCTATAGAAGACGGACCAGTTTATAATTATCCACCGCCACCCTACAACCATTATAGGGGCGACAGAGAAGATGCTGATCACCATAGTAATTCCAGGCCGGTGATCCCTAGAACTCACCCAGATCCATCACCATTAGGAAGTAGCTACAGCTACCAACCCCCAATGTTTCCATCAACCCTGCCACCACCACCAACTTCAAACCTCGGCTTCTTCCCATCACAGCATCCCGGTAGGGAGCGAGTGCCACAGAACTACATAAATGTGCCACCAAGAAAATCTGCAGCTCAGAATAGTGCACCAAATTTTGGAATGGGGCTTGGAGCTGGAGCACTGACTGCTGGAACTATGATATTTGGCGAAACCCTCTTACCAGGTCCAAGTTTCGGTGGTGCTCTTAATGGTGCAAGCCTATCTGTATCCAATGATGCACCATTCTAATTAATATCTGCACAATAGTACGTCACTGCTAGCTTGTAACAAAATAAGAACAGATATGAGCATTCAATTATATAATGGGGTCGTGGTACTCAAATCACTGCAATCCCTCATCCAACTTATCAACGAATGCAGCATTTCATAAATCATGTCAGCCTCGGGGTGTTCCTTATCGCCACTAACAAAAGTGTGCATAACTGTTCCACTCTTGCCGTTTCCTCCACCCACCTCAACCCAGCTGCAGCCTGGTGCAGCCTTCTGCACTCCTTGCCGTCTCATCTCGCCCCTTACCTCCTCCAGGCCCTCAAAGTTTCCATCCCAGCCATATGTGTTCGCTAGCAGCACCCATCCACCACTACCAGGCTCCTTCGTCGTCATCAGCATCCTAGCTGCCTCTTGGGCCCTTTCTTTATCACCATGCATCCGGCATGCTGCAAGGTATGTCCTCCATGCACCAGCTCCTACATCCCCTGCCTCCTCTACTACCTTTCTCGCCTCATCCAGCCTCCCTGCTCGCCCAAGCATGTCAGTCACACATGCGTAGTGCTCCATCAGCGGCTCCAGACCGAACTCCTCTTTCATTCTCTTAAGAAGACTTCTCCCTTCTTCGACAAACCCAGAGTGGCTGCACGCCGACATTGCTGCCAGCAGAGTTACCACGTCTGGCACCAGACCTTTCACCTCTGTCATCTGGCGGAACAACTCCAGTGCCTCCTTCCCACGCCCATGGGATGCATACCCGTCGATCATAATATTCCATGATGCCACGTCCTGTTGGCGCATCCAATAAAATACACGGCATGCCTCATCCAGTGCCCCGCTCTTGGCATACATGTCTACCAGTGCATTACAAGCGCGCACCTCCAATGCACCACCGCGAGCCAGTCCGATCGTCATAATGTACCCATGCACCGTCCTCCCAACCTTCAGTGCTGCAGTCTGCGCGCATGCAGGGAGAACAGCCGCAACGGTCACTGCATCCGGACAAACTGCAGCATGCCTCATCCTACGAAAGAGCCTCATTGTCCCCATATGGTCAGCCGAGTAGTGCAATGCCGACAGCATCGAGTTCCAGCTGAACAAGTCCCTGTCCTGCTCTGCCATCCCCTCAAACACCATCGCCGCATTGGCCACATCATGGGACTTCCCATAAAGATCCACCAAGGCGTTACACACCGAAGCATTGTGGTCAAGTCCCGACTTCACCACCATCCCGTGAACAGCAGCCCCGCACTGAAAATCCGCGGCGGCGGTGCAGACCGACAAGATTCCGGTGACAGTGAAAGCGCTGATCTCCACCGTGCCATCCTGTCTCATCCGCAGGAAGCAGTCCATGGCGCGGTCGAAGCAGCCGAGCTTGGCGAACCCGTTGACCATGGCGTTCCAGACCACGACGTCCCGAAGGGGCAATCTGTCGAACAGGCGGTGCGCGTGGTCGGCGAGGCCGAACCTGAGGTAGCCGCGGAGCAGGGCGCTGGCGCAGAAGAGGTCGTGGGCGACGTCGCAGCGGAGCGAGAGGGCGTGGATCGCGAGGAGGTGGATCGGGGACGGCGCGGAGGAGGCGAGCGGCGGGAAGGAGAAGGAGTCGGGGAAGTGGGCGGCGCGGAGGCGGCTGAAGACGCGGAGCGCGAGCGGGTAAGGCAGGGAGAGCGCGGCGTTGAAGCAGGGGAGAGGGGAGGTGGGCGGGAGGAGGCGGTGGACGACGGGGTGGAGGGCCGGGACGCGCGCGTAGAGGGAGACGAGGGACGTGAGGATGGCGGGGGTGGAGGCGAGGCGGCCGGAGGTGAGAAGGTGGGCGTGGAGCCGCAGGAGGAGGCGCCGGGTGGGGGCACGCCGGTGGGAGACGATGGCGCGGAGCGGCACGTAGAGGGCCGCCATTTTTCTGGGAGGCGGCGGCGACGGCGGCGGCAGCGTGGCCGTGGACTGGTGGCGCTTTCAGAGTTCTGAAGCTCGAGAGCTCCCCGCCATTCCGCCCTGGAGCCTTTTCGATGATCATAATGTATGGCCCGCAAAATTTGAGAGTCCAATAGCCCGATAGATGCTGTAGTGGGCCAGCCCGTTAGATGCTACGGAACGTTAGTTCGATCGTTTTTCTTCCTTTCTTCCTTTTGTTTTACTAGTACAAATGCCCGTGCGTTGCACCGGACAAAAAAAAAAAAGAGTATAACCTGCTTCATGTGCCATTGTGTCTCGTTTTATATCCAGTCTTAATAAACGTTTATAATATGGTTAAAGGTGGGAATTTTATTATATTTTTTAATAAAAGATTACTTTTTAGCAAAAGAGCATGTGCATTGCAACGGGTATGAAATAAATTCCAGGGTTTGCATCATATTCGGGAGTTTATCTATCATTATGAAATACCAGATCTATCTCTCAATCTGTTAGATTCTTCCTTGTCTTACCATGAATTCATATTTTATACTTGACCACTTCAAAGATAAGATGACCCATTAGATAGTAAAGAGTTTACAATACTTGATGCTCTTTTGTTGATACGATACCGCCAGTAGCAGGAGCACACCGACTGCACCAACACGGCTACTTCCCTTGGCACCAACATCAGGGCTCAAACAGGATCAGGATTAGGGCATGAAGAGGTGCGGATGAGATGATATGATGGAGGATAGTAGCCACATGCATGGAGGTGGTGCACGGAAGGATCGAGAACATGTCGGCATAGCCATGACCACATGCCTCTCTCTCTCCCTAGACGGCGTGCGAGGCGAAATAGGACGCAGCCCCTCCTCCAGACCCAGTTCGAGCAGGATGCACCGTTGTCGTACCCTCTCAACTCTTCGTCCCTCCCTCCTCTCAATCTCATTAACGACATCAGCAACATCCAGACTAGAGGAATATATTGATGATCAGGTAGTCCATAGGTGAGCCCAAAATATCTTTTCCCTTAAGAAGTATTATTTCTTTTCAAAAAAAATTGAACAAATCTTCCCAAAATAATTTTAACACGGTCCCTTAGGGCCTGATTCATTAAAAAGGTAGAAGAGAGTTGCGGTTAATTAACGGAAAATCGGGCGAAAGCCATTACAACACGCCCCCAATAAGGCACCATCAACACACGCCGACCCCGAGGCCGTGCACCAGGCGAGCCGCCGGCTGCGTCACCCAAGTGACCCGAAACCGACACCCTACAACCAAAACCGAAGCCACCGCTCAGGCATCCATGCCGACCCCGAGGCCGTGCACCAGGTGAGTTCCCTGCTCTACCGCCTGAGCAACCAGAACCGACACCCAACAACTATCCCCGGAGCCGCCGCTCCGTTGTACAGACAAGAACCCCACACGCCGATCCCGAGGCCGCACCGGGCGATCGGAGCCAACACCCAACAAGCATATCCGGAGCTGTCGCTCCGACATCCACGCCGACCCCGAGGAGGCGCACCAGGCTAGCCGATGATAGTGCCACCCATGTGACCCGTGCCAGCACCCCTCCATGTTGATGAGATCTGGAGCCGCCGCTCGGACTTCCACGCCGGCCCCGAGGTGGCGCACCGCCCGAGCCGCCGCTCAGACTTCCACGCCGGCCCCGAGGCGGCGCACCGCCCGAGCCGCCGCTCTGACTTCCACGCCGGCCCCGAGGCGGCGCACCGCCCGAGCCAATGGCTCCCAAGCCCAGACCACTCCAAAGCGCCGCCTCCAAGAAGGTCAACAACACCGAAGCGCCGCCATTGTCCGCTCCAAGATATGTAACAAGGGTTTCCCCCAAAGTGCGAGAGGGGAGGGCATAGGCACCCCGACGACAATGCCTCCAAGAAGGTGTGTGGCGCCCACAAGCATCGACGTTATCTACTCTGGCCAGAGCCAGAGCAAGGCTTTCTCCCCGAGCTGACAAAGCAATCCCTCCTCGCGAACCTGCACACAAGAGCCACCGCTTGCCAGAACCACCACCACACCACCAAAGCACAGAATGAGCAGTCAATTAGGTACACAAGGTTTGCATTGACACAACAAAGTATAGAGGATCATTGTCACAAAGATAGTTCATCAAAAGTTCAAACAGAAAAACTTCCATTTAAGAACAAAATCATAATAATCATGGCCACAAACTTCCATTTAAGCAAAAAAAAAACTTCCACTAAACTAATAATCAACTATGCTAGTCATCCATGCTTATATGGTAAAAAGCATGGTGAGTTCAGTAAAGTAATCTTTAAAGCTAAACAAAGGATTAAAAAAGAATACATGTCCGGCCGCTTGAGTAGGGAGGACATGTCATGACAATGTATGCATTTACTCAACAGCGGCGTTTGAGGCACCCTGCCGGATTTTTTGTCGTATACATGTCCATTAACAGGAGCAACAACAATACTACACATCAAGTGTTGGGGAACGTAGTATTTTAAAATTTTCCTACGATCACGCAAGATCTATCTACCAGATGCATAGCAACGAGAGGGAAGAGTGTGTCTACGTACCCTCGTAGACCGGAAGCGGAAGCGTCAAGTGACGCGATTGATGTAGTCGAACTTCTTCACGATTCAACCGATCAAGCACCGAACGTACGGCACCTCCGCGTTCAGCACACGTTCAGCTTGATGACGTCCCACGAGCTCTTGATCCAATTGAGCTTCACGGGAGAGTTTCGTCAGCACGACGGCATGGTGACGGATATGATGTATCTACCGGCGCAGGGCTTCGCCTAAGCACTGCGACGGTATGACCGAGGTGTGTTTCTGTGGAGGGGGGCACCGCACACGGCTGGAACAATTCAACTTGTGTGTCCTTGGGTGCCCCCCTGCCCCCGTATATAAAGGAGCAAGGGGGGAGGCCGGCCGGCCCTCCTATGGTGCGGCTAGGGTGCAATCCTACTAGGAATAGGATTGCAATCCTATTCCTAGTAGGAACTACCAAAGAAGGAAGAAGGGGGAAGGAAAGAGAGGGAGAGGGAGAGGGAAAGAGGGGCCGCGCCCCCCTCCCCTTGTCCTATTCGGACTCCTCCTAGGGAGGGGGCGCGCCACCTCCTGGCTGCTGCCCTCTCTCTCCCCTATGGCCTGATACGTCCAAAACGTATCAATAATTTCTGCTTGCTCCATGTCACTTTTGGATGATATTGCTATGATATTCATACACTTCCATACACTTTTGATCATATTTGGACTAACTTACTAATCCAGTGCACCCCAGTGCCAGTTTCTGTTTTCGGCTATTTTTGTATTTCAGGTTTTCACGTTACGAGAACTGCCAGGAAAAATCCAGAAAAATTATATAAAAAATCAGCGTTTCGGAAACTACCGTGCGTTCGAAGGACAGCCGGGGGGGGCACCAGGGCTCCAGGCGCCCTGGCGGCGCGCCCCCCCGGGCCGCGCCGGGGGGGCGCCTGGGCCCCCCGAAGCTTCCCCGATGCCCCCCTTTGGCATATATTTAAAGCGCGCTCCGAAACCCTCAGAACGGGAACTCTTTTCGCGATCCCATCTCTGTTCCGCCGCCGCCGCCGCTTCCAAGATCGGGAGCACCAGGAGAACTCTTCCCGGCACCCTGCCGGAGGGGAGGATCACCACCGGGAGCTTCTCCACCACCATGGACGCCTCCCGGATGACTCGTGAGTAGTCTCCCTTGGACCATGAGTCCATGACCAGTAGCTATGTGATGTTCTCCTCCTGTTCTTGTGCTTCACTAATTAGTCCTCGTGAGCTGCCCTACATGATCGAGGCACATATGTAATCCTTATGCTGTTGCTATGTTGAGTTTGCTGGGATCCGCTGGATTATGAGATTATGTTCAGATTGATCTTGAGTAATATATTTGATCTACCTCTTTTATATTTATGTTCATAAGTAATTCTTGCATGTTCTCCGTTGTTATTTACTGCTTTGGCCGAGTAGTAGTGTAATGCCCAGGATGGGACTATACCTCCTACGTGTCGAGGCACGACTTAAAGGTATAAGCCCATCCTAGAATGATCTCAAGTTTGGTATCTTTGCACGACTCATGTAAAAGAGGGATTAAAATGCAAAAGGGGATAGTTGGCTTACACTCGCCACTTCACACAATACATTACATAAGCCAAACATCATTCAGAACATCACAACCCGACTACGAGTAAGAACCAAAGAAAGATACCAAAACAACATAAAGCCGCAGGCCAAGATCGAATCCTAGTAGAAACCACTACTGAACATCGAAACGTCACAAGCAAACGGTCAAACTCTTCATCGAACTCCTGGTGAAGAACCTGAACCATCTCCTGCATCAAACTCGGCTGAACCTGCATCTGGTGTGGTGAAGTAACTGTGAGCCACAGAGGACTCAGCAATCCCGTTACCGGGTAACAAGACTATTTAAGCCTTGGGTGAGGATAAGGCTGAAGAAAGAACGAGAGGTGAAGGAACAATCAAGAGTCTGCAGCAGCAACTAGCACTAACTTACGTAAAAGAGAGCGAGAAGAGAAGAGCATCGGTCGAAAGATGATCACGAAGTGATCCTAACTAAAGCCGGTCAAACATAACCCCACCGTGTTCAACTCCCGAATCCCTATTCGGAAATTGACAGTCACGGTACACCGCTGGTAGTGTATTGTAACATTGTGTCAAGTTATCTACAACCGGAATTAACAAGCTCCCATCTGCCACATAACCGCGGGCACGGCTTTCGAAAGTTCAAACCCTGCAGGGGTGTTCCAACTTGGCCCATCACAAGCCCACGATCCGCGAAGTCGCAACTCCATAGGTGGGAAGACCCGAGTATTCTCGGAATCCCGTGCTCAAGTTAAACCGAACTAAGGTAAGGCTAATCCAGCAAATCCTCCCGGCGTGTCGACACCCTGATAGTAGCCGCGCGTATCTAAGTCTCAGGACACGACCGGATGGACGATTCTACGGGTGAATACCAAATACCTCGGGTTGCCCCAAGGCGGCCCCGCAGAACCCCCGTTTGGGACCAACACCATCAGCGCTGGCCCCCCCTGCTATGTAGAATTAAGAATCCTCGGGGACGCGACCCCCTATGCAAATTTAATTATTTAATTAAGTTGTGATTATGAGGCAAATAGTACCAAAAGTTGGGACTTGCTGGAAAAGCCTTAGCACTTAGCGGTTTATCAAGGGGGTCCCATACACCCCAACCGTGTTAGGAACGCATAGTCAAGGAACATAACACCGGTTTATACGGTTCCTAACGGCATGAGTGGAACAAAACACCAAGCAAAAGGCTTAGCCTTCCACCCTGCCAGTGTATAGATGATTTCATTTTTAAGCATTTATATAGTGTGATATAACCCAACCAAACTTCAACATGAAGCAAGCATCTTCAATCTTCACCTGCAACTAGCAATGCTATAAGAAGGGCTGAGCGAAGCGTACTTAGCCAAGCAACGGTTTGCGTAGGTAGGGTGGTTAAACATGGCAATGGTTACAAGTAGGAGGCTGACAAGAAGAACATGGGCATCGAGGCAAAACTATAGAGCGATACTCTAGCAATAGGCAAAAATAGTAATGGTATCCGGGTTCGGTCATCTTGCGTGGAATTCCACAGAGGAAGAAGAACAGATCCAAGAAGAAGACGGAGCAACAGTCGAGCGGATCCTCACAACTCCGGAACGAAACCGAAGCTAACAAGAGAAGCAACCGGAAAGAAAACAAACAACGCGGTAAACACACAAGCATAAACAAGGCATACGATGCACAAGCAAGCATGATGCATGTCCGGTTTAAATATTGCAAGGCATGGCAAAGTGCACAAACAAATACTACAAGTTAAGTGGAGATCAATATGCAACGAGTTGCATATTGACGAAACACCACATTTAATTATTTAGTTGACTCTCATTATTTACAAGACAAGGTTAAATGTTTTTAACATGGCAAGAGGTGAAGCATAAAGAAACTACACTATTAAGACATTTTAAATGAGGCCGGAAATAACAACAACAAGTCCGGAAAATCCTCATGAGCATGTTTAAAAAATTATAAGCAAACAACAATTAACATTCAAAGGTTGTTAACATGATGCGGATGTCATGATCAAGTTTATGCAAGTTTTTGTTAAAGGTTGACAATTAACAAGATATGAAGCATTGTCACCGTGGTGGAATGAAAAGGGTGCCACGGCAACGATTCGAAATGAGGCAATGGCATCATATCGGTACCGGTAACTCGGTGAGGGACCGGTGCAAAACAAAAGGTGGAGTGAACGAGTTGAACAAGATGATGGGGTGATCCTGTTGCCGGGTTCCCACGAGTCGCTGGCGAGGCAACCGAGGAACATGACAAAAGGTGGAACGGGCACGAAGCACACACGGGAGACATTTCATACAACACAAGCAAGCATCACACGGGTCATCCACGGGGTTATACCTTCGAAGCGTGCGTTTCGGGGCGGTTCGAGACGTAGAGGAAGAAGTCGTTCACGTGTCCGACGAGGAAGAAGTCGTTCCGTAGAGGGAAGTAGTTGTTCTCGCAACTCGTAGAGGAAGTAGTGGTTCATGTCATCGTGTCGTGGTACTTGGCGAATTCCCGTTTGCGACGGTAGTGGTACTCGGGGCGACGGTAGACGTTCGGGCCGTAGATGTACTCGGTCGTCGTGGTACTTGGTCGTAGGGGTACTTGGTCGTGTCATGTAGAGGTACTTGTCGCATTCGGAGATCGGGTCTGCCTGCGGTGCACTTGACAAAAAAAAAACAACAGTGCACAAACATAACACGCAGCAGAACAAAAAGGGCAGCACGGGGCTAGGCGGCGCCGGAAACAGCCGCTGGAGTTGGCCGCCTGGAGGAAGCGGGCGCCCGAGGCCAAAGGAAGGAGGGAGCGGGAAGGCGCCTTGGCGCGTGGAGGAGGAGGCGCTTGGCACTGGAGGACGGAGCAAGGCGCTGCTCGGGAGGAAGCGGGGCCGAGGAGGCCGGCCTGACGGTGACGGGGTGGCGAGCTTGGCCGGCCTGGGGCGCTGCAGGAGGGACGACGGCGCTGCGGCTCGGTCTGGCCGTGGAGATGGACGGATCCCGGCGTCCGCGCGGGGTCCTGGCCGAGGGGCACTGCGGCGCTGCGAGGGCGCGCTCGGGGCGCGGGTATCTGGCGCGGAGGAGGAACCGCGCTGGGGCGCTCGTCCTAGGGCGAGGAAGAGAGGGCGAGGGCCTGCTCGGGAAGGGCGGCCGCTCGGGCTCGGGAGAGCGACGAGGTGAGGAGATCGAGCGAGATGAGGGAACGGGCTGAGAGCGAGATAGGAGCGGCGGCGGACAGAGGGGAAGAAGCGAACGGGTGAGGGACGATCGCTCCGCTAGGGTTTCAGGGGAACGGGCCAGTGGCGGCTGGGCCTGAAGGGAAGTGTGGGCCGGAAGAGAGGCGGTTGGTGGAAGGCCTAGAGGCCTGGGCTGGCTGCTGGCTGCTCCTTTTATTTAACTGAATTGGCAGAAAAAATAAAAGAGAGAAGAAAAGAAAGAAGAAGGAGGAGGACAAGAATTAGCACACGAGGTCAAAATCCCCGGGCTCACAAAAATGTAAGGAATTTAAAGAAAAAGGCTGGAGGGTTTTTGAGGAACCTCGAAAACTGAGAAAAGAAATGTTGGCAAGGTTTTTGAAGCAAGGAATAAGAAAAGGAAGACATGGGGAAATTATGCAAGTGTGTTACGGTGATTCCGAAGCAATGGAATATTTATTAATATAGCTCCATAATTATTAGGAGGCTTTTATATGTTTTAAAGAGAAGACATTCTTCCCTCGATTTAAATGGACCGAAGGTCCACACGATTTATTAAGGTTGAGATGCAAAAATTAATATGACATGATGGCATGATGCAATGCAAAAATAAATAACACAAGCAAAAGAAACACGGGCAACCCGGAACATCTGGAATCTTCGGGCATCTTCTGGAATCTTCTGGGACGTCAGTCTCGGGCGTCACAACTCTCCCACACTAACAGAGGATCTCGACCCGAGATCCTAGAGATATCACCGGGTAAAAACGGAAGAGGAAGAGGTAAAACAAAGTTGCTTCTTTGACAGACGAGTGAAACCAAAGAACCTTGAGAGGTTGAACAAGTAGAAAGAAAGAATGCAACAGAGATGAATGAAGTTAAGAGCACTCCGTTAGAAAAAGTAACAAGGAACATTACGAGAACCTTGAAGGTTGAAGGACATGAAACAAGAGCTCACGGATGACGAAAGAATAAGAACCGCAATGGTATAGCCAAGGAATAAGAATGACAGAATTTGGGCAGCACTCCGTCTGAAAATGGAAGGAATTAACAAGAACTTGAGAAGATGGAATGATACTTGATGAAATGAACAGCATATTACCTCCGAAACAATTGAAAGAATGGCACAAGGGGTAAGAAAGATTCAGACAGCACTCCGGTTAAAAGATAGGCAAAACTTGATAAAAGACGAAGCTGAATGAAGAATACAACACTCCGGTTAAATGATAAGCAAGGGAAAAGAACATGATTCTTGATAAAAACGAGATGATGGTTTGGAGAGAGCAACATCACAAGGCCTCCGGAACGAAAGAATAGAATATAGTTCAATGAAAGAAATGAACGGAGAAGAAAAATGACAACTTCTCTCAAAATTGAATTTGAAAGAGCATCCTTACCAAGAAGGGTTGAATAGAGTTGTTGGAATTTCAACAACGAGAAGAATAAGCTTGATGTGGGCTTATGGAAAACATCTCAAAATTAAGAGGTGACAACCAGCCACTAACTTAAACAATTGATTGATTGAGATCAACAAGGAGATGAAAAACTTATTTCACCAGAATGATAAATGAAGAACTTGGGTCATTTATAACACCACAATAGCAACACTCCTTAGGGAAAGCTTTTAGGTGAAATACAACCCAAGATAACTCCAACAGATAAAATGAATGGTTGGAAAGATCTCCTGAACAAGGAAAATGATGGGTTTAAATATCTCATTCTTGATAACTCGTGAATCATGAAACATGAAGGAAAATTATCAAGAATGACATAACACCATCTGAAAGATAAGGTAGAAAGGATTGCAATTGTTAAGCATGATGAAGAATGCTTGAGCTCCAACAATAATCTTGAAGAAAACTTCAAGGATTAATTAAATGATGATGAACCACCATGAAGAACTCCGGTAAAGAAAGCATGAGAAGTGAAAGACGAAAAGAATAAGAATTCAAGGCCTGCGGTGAATTAGATTGAGGCTTGAAATGATATAATAGAAATAACTTGAAAGCTCCGGAAAACAAGATGAAGAATTTAGAACCGAGAATATGATATGATGAACAAGCTCCAGACAAGAAAATTAAATCACCTGAAGGAACAAGAATAAGAGTTATGTTATGCATCTCCTTCACCAATTTAAATTGATGGCAACCAAAGGATTTGGCATGCTACTTATTCTCGTTGAAAAGAATTAAAGAGAGATCTCGCACAAGCTCGGATAAATATTGAACGAAGCACCGGTAGGATTATGAAAAGAACAAATGAATTAACACGATAACAACGGAAGAGTAAACTTGAGAGAACCACCGTAAAAATAGGGAGACGAACGAAGAGACATCGATGAAGAATATTTGGAGGACGAAGTTGAAAACTGAGAACGAAGAAATGTTCTGAAAAGATGGCCTTCGGAGGAACACAAAGAAAAGAATTCATGAAATGCTTCGGATGGGTATGAAAGAATTCCTCACAATCAAACGATAATGAGGATGGCATGAAGCTAGAACCACAAATCTTGAGAGAACGGGCCAAGATTTAAGAGAAACACTTCTCCGGTCTCCAAATGTTGAGAATGAAGACGAGAAATGCCATGAAGAATTGTTGAGCACTCCGGAATGAAGAATTAAAAAGGTTGAATCAAAGATGAAAAGAATTTGAAAGCGAACTTGGAGAAGGCATGTGACTGATGGGAATTATTCTTACGTCACACTTGAAAAGAATTTGAGTATAACTCCAGAAAAATAGAAGAGTCAGGTAAGATCCTGGGAAAAGACCTGTGGGTTAGGGCCCACTCAAAAGAAATCACCGTTGGAAAAGATTACTTAAGAGATATTGCACCGGTTGAATTAAAAGGCTTGAGTAAGATAACAATCCTCAAAAAAGTTTGAACGGATTAAGAATGGAATTATGAATCTTCAGCACTCCGGATAAGAATAAAAAGAGGAGAATGATTAATTTGTGCACCGGAATAAGAAAACATTGTGAAAAGAGGAAAAGGATAAGATCAACACCGAAATCTTGAATTAAATCCACCGGCAGAATTAGAGAACAAAAGAATGATGAACTTGAAGCTCTTGAGCATCTTCACGATAAATCACCGGATAAGAACATTGAAGGAAAAGAATGAAGAAATATCACTTGAATAAAATGGATATTTCATTTAAGAATTTCTTGCTTCAAGAAAAAGAAGGGTGGGAGGGTGGGGAAAAACAAAGACAACTTGGGATGAACAAAATGGACACCGGTTGAAAAGAATTTAATATGACCATCTTGATGATCAAGAAGGACCTGCATTCCCATAGAAATATGAGAATACCGATTAGTAAAGGTATGGAATCAACATTTGACATTGAAGCAACTCGAATACCAGAATCAAAACAAAAACAAAGGATAGATATGTAGCAACAGAATCTTCACAATATCATCCGAACAGAGAATTGAACGAATGAATTCCGTAGATACATCAGCTAGACGAGAAGCCACTTGGAGAACAAAAGATAAATAAAAAGGAACAAGGATCAGATAGAACAAATACAAGATAGAAGTTTCGTCCGACATCTTCGTGCTGAAAGCTCATGGAACGTGTTACAAAAGGGTTTTGCAATCCCCGGATCAGCATAGCCAAGGATCCTTTAAGATGCAACTCCCGATCAGAACAAGTCCATAAAACCACTTCACTCAATGTAGAACCCCAAACTTCATATCGAGCATCCGTTGGAAGAATGCCTAGAACTACTAGATGAACCCACCTATAGATTTCCGAAAGATTCCAGTTATGCAATCAGGTGTTGGGGATACACGGGAAGCACCGCGCAATCAACTCTAAACCTACATCCAGGTGTATCCATCCTTCAACACATAACCAGTCTTTCTCGGAAACTGTTTACCTCGGACCTTCGAAAAGCATCCACTATAACAAGCTATGGCAATACTCTCGAACTACCTCCCCAGTACTGGGTGATGTCGGGGTTATCTTGCCACTGGCCGTATAGGAGAGATTTTCGATGTCGGCCGTCTTAAGTATTTAGTACTGCCACGATATGCTTGTGTCAATGATACCCCGAAGCTCAACTCCTCGGGAACAGGAGGCATCGAGAACAATATCCTTGTCACAAGAACATCGAAACAATCCCAGAATACTCGCGGGATCCTAAAAAAATTTGGTGCAATTTTTGAAAGTAGAAGAGAAAAGAGTAATCGTCAGGAGTCCTCACCAGAGAGAAAGGGGATGAGAAGCAAAGAAATCCTACTCTCCGATATAATATAGGACTCAAAAAGTTTTCAGTGTGTGCCTAGACTCAACCGTCAACGATTCGATCAATCAGTGGGGGCTTCTAGGTCGGAGAAGGCTCTGATACCAACTTGTAATGCCCAGGATGGGACTATACCTCCTACGTGTCGAGGCACGACTTAAAGGTATAAGCCCATCCTAGAATGATCTCAAGTTTGGTATCTTTGCACGACTCATGTAAAAGAGGGATTAAAATGCAAAAGGGGATAGTTGGCTTACACTCGCCACTTCACACAATACATTACATAAGCCAAACATCATTCAGAACATCACAACCCGACTACGGGTAAGAACCAAAGAAAGATACCAAAACAACATAAAGCCACAGGCCAAGATCGAATCCTAGTAGAAACCACTACTGAACATCGAAACGTCACAAGCAAACGGTCAAACTCTTCATCGAACTCCTGGTGAAGAACCTGAACCATCTCCTGCATCAAACTCGGCTGAACCTGCATCTGGTGTGGTGAAGTAACTGTGAGCCACAGAGGACTCAGCAATCCCGTTCCCGGGTAACAAGACTATTTAAGCCTTGGGTGAGGATAAGGCTGAAGAAAGAACGAGAGGTGAAGGAACAATCAAGAGTCTGCAGCAGCAACTAGCACTAACTTACGTAAAAGAGAGCGAGAAGAGAAGAGCATCGGTCGAAAGATGATCACGAAGTGATCCTAACTAAAGCCGGTCAAACATAACCCCACCGTGTTCAACTCCCGAATCCCTATTCGGAAATTGACAGTCACGGTACACCGCTGGTAGTGTATTGTAACATTGTGTCAAGTTATCTACAACCGGAATTAACAAGCTCCCATCTGCCACATAACCGCGGGCACGGCTTTCGAAAGTTCAAACCCTGCAGGGGTGTTCCAACTTGGCCCATCACAAGCCCACGATCCGCAAAGTCGCAACTCCATAGGTGGGAAGACCCGAGTATTCTCGGAATCCCGTGCTCAAGTTAAACCGAACTAAGGTAAGGCTAATCCAGCAAATCCTCCCGGCGTGTCGACACCCTGATAGTAGCCGCGCGTATCTAAGTCTCAGGACACGACCGGATGGGCGATTCTACGGGTGGATACCAAATACCTCGGGTTGCCCCAAGGCGGCCCCGCAGAACCCCCGTTTGGGACCAACACCATCAGCGCTGGCCCCCCTGCTATGTAGAATTAAGAATCCTCGGGGACGCGACCCCCTATGCAAATTTAATTATTTAATTAAGTTGTGATTATGAGGCAAATAGTACCAAAAGTTGGGACTTGCTGGAAAAGACTTAGCACTTAGCGGTTTATCAAGGGGGTCCCATACACCCCAACCGTGTTAGGAACGCATAGTCAAGGAACATAACACCGGTTTATACGGTTCCTAACGGCATGAGTGGAACAAAACACCAAGCAAAAGGCTTAGCCTTCCACCCTGCCAGTGTATAGATGATTTCATTTTTAAGCATTTATATAGTGTGATATAACCCAACCAAACTTCAACATGAAGCAAGCATCTTCAATCTTCACCTGCAACTAGCAATGCTATAAGAAGGGCTGAGCGAAGCGTACTTAGCCAAGCAACGGTTTGCGTAGGTAGGGTGGTTAAACATGGCAATGGTTACAAGTAGGAGGCTGACAAGAAGAACATGGGCATCGAGGCAAAACTATAGAGCGATACTCTAGCAATAGGCAAAAATAGTAATGGTATCCGGGTTCGGTCATCTTGCGTGGAATTCCACAGAGGAAGAAGAACAGATCCAAGAAGAAGACGGAGCAACAGTCGAGCGGATCCTCACAACTCCGGAACGAAACCGAAGCTAACAAGAGAAGCAACCGGAAAGAAAACAAACAACGCGGTAAACACACAAGCATAAACAAGGCATACGATGCACAAGCAAGCATGATGCATGTCCGGTTTAAATATTGCAAGGCATGGCAAAGTGCACAAACAAATACTACAAGTTAAGTGGAGATCAATATGCAACGAGTTGCATATTGACGAAACACCACATTTAATTATTTAGTTGACTCTCATTATTTACAAGACAAGGTTAAATGTTTTTAACATGGCAAGAGGTGAAGCATAAAGAAACTACACTATTAAGACATTTTAAATGAGGCCGGAAATAACAACAACAAGTCCGGAAAATCCTCATGAGCATGTTTAAAAAATTATAAGCAAACAACAATTAACATTCAAAGGTTGTTAACATGATGCGGATGTCATGATCAAGTTTATGCAAGTTTTTGTTAAAGGTTGACAATTAACAAGATATGAAGCATTGTCACCGTGGTGGAATGAAAAGGGTGCCACGGCAACGATTCGAAATGAGGCAATGGCATCATATCGGTACCGGTAACTCGGTGAGGGACCGGTGCAAAACAAAAGGTGGAGTGAACGAGTTGAACAAGATGATGGGGTGATCCCGTTGCCGGGTTCCCACGAGTCGGTGGCGAGGCAACCGAGGAACATGACAAAAGGTGGAACGGGCACGAAGCACACACGGGAGACATTTCATACAACACAAGCAAGCATCACACGGGTCATCCACGGGGTTATACCTTCGAAGCGTGCGTTTCGGGGCGGTTCGAGACGTAGAGGAAGAAGTCGTTCACGTGTCCGACGAGGAAGAAGTCGTTCCGTAGAGGGAAGTAGTTGTTCTCGCAACTCGTAGAGGAAGTAGTGGTTCACGTCATCGTGTCGTGGTACTTGGCGAATTCCCGTTTGCGACGGTAGTGGTACTCGGGGCGACGGTAGACGTTCGGGCCGTAGATGTACTCGGTCGTCGTGGTACTTGGTCGTAGGGGTACTTGGTCGTGTCATGTAGAGGTACTTGTCGCATTCGGAGATCGGGTCTGCCTGCGGTGCACTTGACAAAAAAAAAACAACAGTGCACAAACATAACACGCAGCAGAACAAAAAGGGCAGCACGGGGCTAGGCGGCGCCGGAAACAGCCGCTGGAGTTGGCCGCCTGGAGGAAGCGGGCGCCCGAGGCCAAAGGAAGGAGGGAGCGGGAAGGCGCCTTGGCGCGTGGAGGAGGAGGCGCTTGGCACTGGAGGACGGAGCAAGGCGCTGCTCGGGAGGAAGCGGGGCCGAGGCGGCCGGCCTGACGGTGACGGGGTGGCGAGCTTGGCCGGCCTGGGGCGCTGCAGGAGGGACGACGGCGCTGCGGCTCGGTCTGGCCGTGGAGATGGACGGATCCCGGCGTCCGCGCGGGGTCCTGGCCGAGGGGCACTGCGGCGCTGCGAGGGCGCGCTCGGGGCGCGGGTATCTGGCGCGGAGGAGGAACCACGCTGGGGCGCTCGTCCTAGGGCGAGGAAGAGAGGGCGAGGGCCTGCTCGGGAAGGGCGGCCGCTCGGGCTCGGGAGAGCGACGAGGTGAGGAGATCGAGTGAGATGAGGGAACGGGCTGAGAGCGAGAGAGGAGCGGCGGCGGACAGAGGGGAAGAAGCGAACGGGTGAGGGACGATCGCTCCACTAGGGTTTCAGGGGAACGGGCCAGTGGCGGCTGGGCCTGAAGGGAAGTGTGGGCCGGAAGAGAGGCGGTTGGTGGAAGGCCTAGAGGCCTGGGCTGGCTGCTGGCTGCTCCTTTTATTTAACTGAATTGGCAGAAAAAATAAAAGAGAGAAGAAAAGAAAGAAGAAGGAGGAGGACAAGAATTAGCACACGAGGTCAAAATCCCCGGGCTCACAAAAATGTAAGGAATTTAAAGAAAAAGGCTGGAGGGTTTTTGAGGAACCTCGAAAACTGAGAAAAGAAATGTTGGCAAGGTTTTTGAAGCAAGGAATAAGAAAAGGAAGACATGGGGAAATTATGCAAGTGTGTTACGGTGATTCCGAAGCAATGGAATATTTATTAATATAGCTCCATAATTATTAGGAGGCTTTTATATGTTTTAAAGAGAAGACATTCTTCCCTCGATTTAAATGGACCGAAGGTCCACACGATTTATTAAGGTTGAGATGCAAAAATTAATATGACATGATGGCATGATGCAATGCAAAAATAAATAACACAAGCAAAAGAAACACGGGCAACCCGGAACATCTGGAATCTTCAGGCATCTTCTGGAATCTTCTGGGACGTCAGTCTCGGGCGTCACAAGTAGGTAGTGACTCCAAGAGGGAACATTATGCTCGATTATGGGTTCATGCCCCTCGATGACTAGCTTGAGTGACAGAAACATGAGTCTAGGGGATGTGCTGTTGCCACAAGGGGGAAAACAACGGAGCTTGTGCCCGCGGGTGCAAGGATTGTTTACTTTACGCAAAGTTCTTTTAATGCAGTTGTCTGTTGCATTGAGTTTACACTATGGGTGGGACTCGCAACTTAATACCAGCGAGATGTTCTGGACAGATATCTCAAGGTGGATGATTAGTAGTAGATATTGATGGATTTCGGTCTACTTACTTTGGCGTACCGCCCATGCTTTGAACCTCAACCTTTCTTGCAATGTAGTCAGCATTGGTTTGCGTTCGTGGTCCTGTCAATTGCCCAGCTGTAATTCGTTTACCTCACATAGCTGTTTTATCGTCTTTTCGGAGAGAGACATCACTAGTGAACATCATGAGACTCCGGTCCATATTACCATCATTGATCACATCCGCTATTTACTTTTCGCTTTTACTTACTATTGCAAAACATTATCTATCACTACTATCATTGCTTTTAATCCTTTGTGAACTACAAGGCCGGAGGGATTGAAAACCTCTCTGTACTCGTTGGGAGCAAAGTTATTTGTATCTGTGTGCAGGTCCACGTTGATTGCTAATTTGCGCCGTTAGCAGTTGACACCTACTTGTTGAACTTAGGAGTCTCTGGGGATTCGATCCTTGGCATTTTTGCTAAGGGAAAACACTTCTACATACTGCATCTTACACCTTCCACTTGGGGTAACCAACGAGGGGTTCGAGGCCCATCAAGGAGTATTTTCTGGCGCCGTTGCCGGGGACTCCACTCTTCAGGATAGGGGAGTTGCATGCTATCTTTTACCTTTACTTTTTAGTCTTGTTAGTTTACCTTTCAGTTTTTGCTTTAGTATCCTTTATCAAAAATTATAATTTTTTTTTGCCTTCCTGTTAGTAGTCCTATATGTTTAGCTAAACATGTTAGGATTTGGTGCTTTGAGGGAATCAGAAGTTCTAGATTTTCATCAAAGGGATGGAGAAAATATGAAGAAGGCATGGGACAGAATTTCTGATGCACATAGAAGAATTATGCCTTGGATACCTATAAAAATTGTGCTTAGAAATTTTTACCATGGTCTTTTTAAATGGTGTAAACACTCCCTTGACATTATAGCTGAGGGAGATTTCCTAGAATGTGATGAAGCTAGAGCTCTTGAAATTATACATGGTCTATCTAGTTACTTTGTTTATGATCACAACTTTGATACTATCATAGATAGACTTGCTACTATTGAGAAAAGAATGGATGCTCTAGACTTGATGAAGGTAGAGAAACCTAAACCCAATAAGAAGGACATTTTGGAAATAGACAATGATTGGGAACCTTTTGTTAGGATTAGCATCTCTAATCAAGACTTCCTTGCTTATTGTGATATTGGATCTATGGTTTCTACTATGCCAAAAATTGTTTACGATTCTTTAAAATTTAACATGGATAGATTACCATCTTATCATGAACACACTAATGGAGATATTTCTGAAATCCAGGGAAGAATAAAAGACGTGCCAGTTAAATTCCTTAAAGGGATTGCAATGATTGATTTCTTCATCGTGGAGCCAAACCAAGGAAATATAGTGCTTGGAAGGGACTTCCTCCGAGCAGTTAAAGGCTTCATTGATATAGGTAAGGGACAAATCCGCTTACGCGGGAAGGCAAAAGATGTGTACCCCTTTCCTATAAGGAACAAGAATGAACTTGTTGAGGAACCATTTGAAGCAATTTATAACTCCGATTATTATTATGGTTATTGATTCCTCTATGCATTATGCCTAGCTTAAAGGCATAAAAGAAAGCGCTTTTGGGAGGCAGCCCACATGAATAAATTTTTTGCTTTTTTTGTGTCTTGATGTTGTTTACTGCTGTAGCATCATCATTGTATCTTTGCTTTTCATATTTGTGCCAAGTATAGCCTCTGATTGCTAGAAAGTTCAAAAGTTGTGAGGTGCTGTCCAGGAAACAGATTCTGTCCTTGGATAGAAAAATTCGTATAAAATCACCAGATCATCTTTTTGGTCTGAATTTTTTCGACAGCGTTCTCTATATAATTTTATTTCGTGCATCTGTTCTGAGTTTTTTGATTTGAGTTGCAGAAGTATCCCGAACAGATCAATTACTACCTGCTGTTCTGTTTTTTACAGATCCTGTCCTGTTTTGCCTTTCCTTCACTTTGCAAATCAAGAGCTTGCTTTTTCTTTGCAAAAACCTTTTGGCAATCTTGAGAAACAGTAGAACTTCAAGAAAATCCTTATTTCCAGCAAGGTATAATTATTTTATTAAGGGTACTAACCTCGCTAATCAGATTATGATGAGTTATGTATGAAGGGAGTTTCCAAGTGTGCGAGGGAAGATGATAAAAAGATTCACAAGTGTCAAGCGCTCAAGCTTGGGGATGCCCCCGTGCATCCCCAAGAAATATTCAAGGAGACTCAAGCGTCTAAGCTTGGGGATGCCCCCGTGCATCCCCTTCTCCATCAACATTATCAGTTCGTCTTTCGTTCCACTATATTTTTATCACTTCATGTGTTATGTGCTATGCTTGGAGCGTCTTGCTTTTAGTTTTCTTTTTAGTTTTTCATAACGAGTCGGAACTCAGCATTCTTTATGTGGGAGAGAAACACGCTCCACTTCTACCTAGAACATAACATAGAATTTTCATGTCTATCCTTGCTGTGTGTGTTCTTTGTCTTTTAATAGCTACTATCATGTTCTGCTCTTAGTATTCATGCTTATCTTTTCAAAGAGCTTTTGTCTAGTTGGTTGCTTGAACTCTCTTTAATTATCATGTTCACCTTATTAAGAGAGTTTGCTTCCGTTGCATTGGTTAATGTGTCTATGATAAAGATGCTACTTGCAAAATGGTGCTTAGTAGTTCAGGTTTTCTTATGGTTAATCTCAAATAGCTGGGGGGTTCCCAATGTGTTATTGGAATACCAACATGGTTTGTTTGCCTATGATGTGGTATGGTTTAGTAATATCTTCCTTCAAGAATTTATTTTGATTGACTTGGCGTATGCTCACGCATATTTAAGACTGTAAAGAAAGTCTATCAAGCCTTGATGATCTTTTATTTCTGAGTAGCGATATAACTATCATGCCTGATTCAATATTGCTTTGTCGCTCTGCATGATTATGACCGTCATTGCTCTCTTAGTTGGTCGCTCCCAGTCTTTTGCTAACCTCCACCTGTACTAAGCGAACTAACTTTGCAATACATAGCTCATGTGTAGGATCGAAAGTATGTCTAGAGGGGGGGTGATTAGACTACTTGACAATATAAAAAATCTGCCTTTTGATCATGAACAGTTTTTGGCAGTTTCACAATTATGATCAATTCAAGTATCACCCTACACATGCAATTCTAGAGTATAAGCAGCGGAAAGTAAATTGCACATGTAGTAAAGAGAGGTGGAGAAGATCAAACGCAGTTTGGAGACACGGAGATTTTTGTCGTGGTTCCGATAGGTGGTGCTATCGTACATCCACGTTGATGGAGACTTCAACCCACGGAGGGTAACGGCTGCGCGAGTCCACGGAGGGCTCCACCCACGAAGGGTCCACGAAGAAGCAACCTTGTCTATTCCATCATGGCCTACGCCCACGGAGGACTAGCCTTACTCGAGGTAGATCTTCACGAAGTAGGCGATCTCCTTGCCCTTACAAACTTCTTGGTTCAACTCCACATCTCAAAGACGGAGGCTCCCAAGCGACACCTAACCAATCTAGAAGGCACCACCCTCCAAAAGGTAATAGATGTTGTTGATGATGATGAACTCCTTGCTCTTGTGCTTCAAATGATAATCTCCCCAACACTCAACTCTCCTCACTGATATGGCTGTGGTGGAAGAAAGGATTGAGTGGAAAGCAACTTGGGAAGGCTAGAAATCAAGTTTCATATGGTAGGAATGGAATGACTTGATCTCAACACAAGGGTAGGTAGTTCTCTTCTCAGAAAGTGTATGGTAGGAGTGGTAGACTTTCTGATGGCTCTCTCCACGAATGAAGAGGGGGTGGAGGGGTATATATAGCCTCCACACAAAATCCAACCGTTACACACATAATTGAGCAATCTCGGTGAGACCTAAGTGAAAACTCGGTCAGGCCGAAAGTTCAAATATAGTGAACGTTGGGGTTTTCGGTGGGACCGAAAATACCATCTCGGTGTGTCCGATATGAGTCAAAGGTAGGAGCTTGCCAGAATCGGTGGGACCGAAATCAACAACTCGGATATTCCGAAATGATGACAAACGGTTACAGAAGGTTGGCAGTCCAGTTTCGGTGAGACCGAACTCAAAATCGGATGGACCGAAATATCTAGGGTTTGGAAGAATAGCTGAGGTGGTTCATCTCGGTGGGACTGAGTTGGAAGAATCGGTTTGTCCGAGATTACTTATGAGTGTGTTAAGTAGTGAAAGTTGCTGATAGTTGAAGGAGCTAAATCACTAAGCACTTGAGCAACCAGATAATCAACACAACCTCATCCCCTTTTAATAGTATTGGCTTTTCCTATGGACTCAATGTGATCTTTGATCACTAAACCAAAAATGGAGTCTTGAGCTTTTGCCAATGCTTGTCTTAGCATTTTGAGGGGTCCACTTCTTCAGACATTTCCATACCCATATCATCGAACTTCTCTGAAATGATTCTCAAGTAAATATTAGTTCAATGATATATATGTTGTTATTAATTACCAAAACCACCCGGGGATTAGTTGCACTTTCAATCTCCCCCTTTTTGGTAATTGATGACAACATATAGATCAAAGCTTCGACAAAAGATATAATCAATGAATAATATCGTCGCTTTGAGAAGTATGTGATAAACAAGAGCTCCCCCTAAATTTGTGCATTATTTAAAATTTGCGTTTGAATGCAAATGCACAATCGATTAGGATTATGGGTCACTCTTCCATGTCACATACATCTTGGTGGAGCGCACAAACTGATAAGAATGAATAACATGCACCCAATCACCAAGACAAGAGTAAATGACCATACAATAAGGAATAGCATATGATAGCATTAAGCACACATTAAAGCATAGTATGACCAAGCACTCATTAAGGTAGCATCAAACGTAGTAGCAAGCACACTGAAAGTATCGAAAGACCAAAAGAACCAAATGTATCTCAAAGGAAACCGGCAAAAGAACGAAAGAGCACTCTCTCTCTCGAAGCCCTATGATTTATACAATTTCTCCCCCTTTGGCAACAAGTTACCAAAAAGTTCGAAAAAAGCATAGAACTAAGCGTCACTGTGGGCTCTGCTGGCGGCTCCCGTCTGGGTAGATGTCGGAGTAGAAATGACGGCATCGGCGAAGACTTCTGCTGATGTCTGCGCTGGAGGAGTGGATGCTGGAGCTGGAGCTGGAGTAACTGTTGGAGCTGTAGCTGGTGCTGAAGAGGTAGCCCTGGAGTCAGTCACTGGGATAGCTGCAGATCGGGATCCTCTGGGAACCTGAGCAGTCTGGCGATGAGAGTCCTGGACTAGATCATCCTGCATGAGCTCTGCTCTCTCCTGCCTTGCTTCCTCCATGTCTGCCTCAAGCTTGTTGACGGACACCTGAATCTCTGTCAGCTTCACGTCCAGAGCGTGGATCTTGTCCTCAACAATCCTCTCTAGGCTTTCCTGAGATTGTTCAATGCTGGCCAGGCGTTGTTCAATCCTCTGGGTAGCTTCAAGAATCTGCTCTCCGAAGCTCTTTGGTTTAGCTGCTGCTGCTGCTGCCTCTTTGTCAGCTTTGGCTTTCTTCGCAGCTTCGATTTTGGCTTGACCTTCAACTGAGGTTGGATCCTCCTCATCCATCACAACAACGTTATCCTCATGCTCTGGCTGCAGTGGCAAGTGCTTCCTATCCAACATGAATTTGCCCGTGCCAAACTTGGCATTGATGAGCATCTGAATCTGCGGGGCAAATCCACACGACCTCTTCTGGTCAGCTGCAGTCCTCTTAATGGTCTCTACCATTAAGTCCATCACCTTGAAAGGTGCCTTCTCATCAAGAATGTGCATCATGTTGATAGAATAGCCTCGAATCATGCGGTGGTCTCCAGACTTGGGCATCAAGGTATGCCTCAAAATAGTGTTAGTGGTGGTCAGACCTGCCTGGAGATAGTACACTGAGCCAAGCTTCCACCCTTCCAAATCAGCAGCGGGGATTTCCTTGTACATGTTCTTCATGGAATCATGGCTCTTCTTAGGAATCCCATAGACATCAATGTTGTCCTGTCTCTGCACTGGAGCATTCAGAAGTTCTGCCCATTCTTCAACAGACGAAGAAAACCTTTGACCTTCAGTCATCCAGGTGATCTTGCCATCAGGATAAAAGTGGGCTGTGGCGTAGAACTGCATGATCATCTCGTCATTCCAAGCTGTCAGCTCCTGACCCACAAAATCAGCAACTCCACATGCAGTGAAGCTCTCATGCACATGGGGAAAGAAGTCTCGGTGCTCTTCACTGTCAATGTATTTCCAGTCAACATACCTGGTGTCAGCAACAATAGGCTTCTTATCCATCAGCACGGTCTCATAGAAGTCCTGCTACTCTCTGGTGTGGAATCTGGGGTCCACAGCAGTCCTTCTCCTCACGGCATATGGATCAGACTGTCTCCATAGCCTGAGACCTTTATCCTTCCTTGCCTTCATATCCTCGGCTTGAGGATGAGCATCGTTGTGGAGTGGCAACTTAGGACGGAGCTTAAGCAACACATGTTCTTCATCTGACTCAGACGGTGGCATCTCACCTTTGTTCTTCTCAGAAGCTGGAATGCTCCTAGTTGTCCTCTTGGGCTTGGCTGGAGCTACCTTGGCTTGAGCAGGCTTCTTGGGCTTAGAAGTGGCTTGAGCCCTAATAGCATCACCCATGAACTTAGCCTTCTGAGGAGGAGGCTGGGGTGCATCTTCTTCTTCTTCTTCAGCAGCTGCATCAACATGAGGTTCAGCATATACTACCCTCTTCCTTTTGGAAGTTTTCTTCACCTTACTTGGAGCTGGCTCTTCCAAGTTTAGCTTCTTTGCAACAGCTGACTGCTTGACCTTGCTTGTGCCTTTCCTCGACTGCTGCCCTTGGTGCTCTTTGGCAACAACATTCCTCTTGGGCTTGGAGGTAACTTCCTCAGCAACGAAGTCAGAGTCCTCATCATCAGAATTTCTCTTCTTTCTGGTTCTGGTGGCTGCAGGAGGCAAACCACTAGGGGTGCTCCTCTCACCATCATCACTGGAACTACTAGCCTCAGGACTAGTATCTGCCTCAGGGATCTCTGCAAACGGTGACTCAGACCTGTTCTGGCTGTCACTGACATCTGACATGGCTGACAACCTGTGAAAAGATAAGGTATAGGCAGAGTAGAAGAGTTATCACAACTGCAGAGGTTTTTGCAAAAAAAAATGAGTTCAAATCTTAGTTTTGAGTTTTCACAGAATGCATTTCGGTCAAACCGATTTTCAGTTTCGGTGAATCCGAAGTGTATAACAGAAACCTACACACCACTTTCGGTCAGACCGAAATGGGTTTCGGTCCTACCGAAACACTAGGGTTTCACTGAGACTCTACATCGGTCACACCGATTTGCACGAATCGGTTAGACCGAACGGTGCAGTGCAATGGCCAGAGGCCAAATCGGTCATTCCGAGTTTTCAAAATCGGCTTCACCGAGATGTGTTCCGTGGAAACCTAAACCTAAGAATTTCGCTCGAAACTAAAGGATCTGATCTGATGTTTAAGGAATATCTCAAAAGTGGATAGATACATGGCAAACCAATCGTGCAAGAATCAGATGGGGAGCACGAGAGGGATTGGGACTCACCCTAACTTGGTGGAGTCCCTCTACGGCGGCAACGGCGCGGAGAGGATTACCGTTGACGGCGACGGAGACCTGCGGCGAGGGCGCACAGGCGACGACGGCGACGATCCGAAGACCAGGGCGATGGCAGCAAGGGACTTGGGGGCGAAACGGTTTGAAGAAGTAATCGCGCGCAGCCCTCAGATATATATATCCCCATACTATCGGTGGGACCGAATTGAAAAACTCGGTGACACCGAAATGGCTAACTGCTGTGCAGTTACACATATCGGTCACGCCGAGATTTTGAACTCGGTTTCACCGAGATGAAACCTAGATCAGTCTAAGCGTTTCGGTTGGACCGAGATGGAAAAGTTGGTCAGACCGAAATGGACTTAGAAGGTTTTGGAAGTCAGCCTTAGACGGATCGGTGGCTCCGAGTGCTCCTCACTCGGAGGGTCCGAAAATGACTTGTTCAAAGTTGTGATATGAGCATGAAAAGAATTTGAGACAAGAAAGCATAGATAGCTAGGGAAGGTGCTTAGGCATTCTTGTCCATCCATTTGGCCAGAAAAGTCAAAACAATCAAAACAACAAATGGATGACCTTGAATGGATGAAATCATGCATTCAACATGCTCACACAATAAGATAGCAACTGAAATATGTGTCAAACATGCACAACCAACACTCTAGCTACTGGCACACAATTTGTCGATGACTAGGTCATCTATATATGAGTATATTGACTTGGGAGTCAAATGAGAACATTTGATCATAGGTCATAGTCATCGTTTAAGCACAAGTGGGGTTACCACTTTTACATAAAGCATTTATGTGTTCACATCATTTGGAGATGCTTTAGCTCAATTTTTAGAGCAAAGCTCCCCCTAGATGTGAGAACCCCTTTTAAAGGGTCAAACTAACCTTGGGTTGTCGTAGAAGACTTCATGTAGATGTTGAAGATGTGGATGCTCAATGTTGATGTAGATCATCAAGAGTTGGGAGCTATCCTTTGGATTAGGGCACTTTCAATACCTACATGGGTTAGTCCCACAAGGAACAAACAAGGATATCCATAGACATAGATTGAAGTTCACAAAAGATGATGTCCATGAAAGCAATGATTACCTTGTTCCTTAACTTACCAACAAGAGGGTTTGTGACTCCATGAACTAGTGCATGATGTGGAAGTTGATTGCACAAGTTCTTGCCAAAATGAATATGAGTGAAGTATGTTGGCGGAGTCACCCTCAAGAACCTTCTAGTTTTCCTCTTCTTTGGGATCCACATCATCTTGATGGGAATCCTTGGAGTTGTAGTTGAGCTTGACGAAGTAGAACTTGATGTGTCCTTGGGAACCCACTTGACCATGGCTTGAGGTGCTTCAATGAATGCATCAATCTCCTCTTGAAGCTTGTCCTTGGCCTTTAGCTTGTGGTCTTGTGGTGGAAGGTCATCTTGAGCTTGTTCCACATTGGAAGAAGTAGGATCATACTTCTCCTTTTGAGAAACAAACTGTGGAGTAAGATATTGACCTTCTTCCCACTCAACACCTTCGGCGTTGAACTTTCGCTCAAAACCAATCCCTTGATTCTTCCGGTGCCTTCCTTGTTTGCGAACAATCTCCTCAAAGTTCTTGCTTCCAGCAAGACTCTTGTAGACACCTTTCTCTATGATTTCCTTCAATAAGATATTTTCTTGCTCAAGTGTAACTTGGCTTGAAACATTGTTAGTGGAATCAAGAGAACTACTAGAAGTAACAATATTGGATTTAACATTGTTATTGTTACTACTAGAGGAAGAACTTTTCTTATGCTTGTAATGCTTAGTCTTAATAGGTGGCAAGAAATTAGACAAGAGAAGTCGTTTGGCAAGATATGAAGAACTCTTCTTTCGAAGATCGTCATTGATCGCTTTTAGAAACTCATGTTCTTGCTCTAGAGTGAGCTTCTCGAAGCGTAGCTTCTCATGAGATCTTAAGAGCTCTCTATGATCTTCTTGAGTTGTTTCATGAGCTAACTTAAGAGTGTTTAGTTCTTTAGTTAGACGCTCAATCTCCTTCATAGCATTGTCATTCGACTCTTCTCGACTATAAAGACTACTAGCATTTTCATCATTACTAAGCTCACTAGATTTATCATGCAAGAGCTCATCTTCACCTAGCAAGTCATCCTCATCACTATCAAAGTCAATGAATTCAGGGTGTGTTACCTTGGGACCTTTAGCCATGAAGCATCTTCCAATTCCCTCATTTGGTGAATCAAATAAGTCGTAGGAGTTGGAGTTGGAGGATACGAGTGCAAGTCAGGACACACCTTCATCTTGACTGTAGTCGGAGTCGGAGTGATAGCTTCCATCGGATTGATTATCAGAGTCGGAGCCGGAGACCCATTCACCTACATGAGCTTGATGTCTTCTTCTTGTGTAGCTCCTTGATGACTTGTCTTTCCTCTTCGAATCCTTGCTTCTCCGAGAGGGTCTTCGTTCATAACGATCATCTCTACTCCTTCTCTCTCTCCGAGGTGACTCATCTCTTGCTCTTCTTCTTGGAGATTCTTCTCTTCTCTTGTGGGGAGCCGTACACTCATTTGAGAAGTGTCCGGGTCTTCCACAATTGTAGCAGTTTCGATCACGACTAGAAGATCTCTTTTCATCATATGATCTAGACTTTGAGCTTCTTTCTTTGCCTCTATTCTTGTAGAACTTGTTGAAGTTCTTAACCATTAGGCTTATCTCTTCATTGGAAATTAACTTGTCACTTGAGGTGGTGGGAGCATCACTTGTAGCTTTGTAAGCACCACTAGACTTGTTGTGAAGCTCTTCCTTATCCTTAAGTGTCATCTCATGAGCAACAATTCTTCCAATGACTTCAGTTGGCTTGAGAGTCTTGTAGTTTGGCATCATTTGGATCAAAGTGCACACGGTGTCATATTTTCCATCCAAAGCTCTTAGAATCTTCTTGATGATGAATCGGTCGGTCATTTCTTCGCTTCCTAAGCCGGCAATCTCATTTGTGATGAGAGCAAGCCTAGAGTACATTTCAGCGACTCCTTCACCATCCTTCATCTTGAACTTGTCAAGTTGACCTTGAAGAATATCTAGCTTTGATTCCTTCACAGATTCAGTACCTTCGTGCATTTCAACCAAAGTATCCCAAATCTCTTTAGCATTCTCAAGACGGCTGATTTTGTTGAACTCCTCGGGACACAAAGCATTGAAGAGAATGTCACAAGCTTGAGCATTGTTTTGCAACATCCGCAACTCTTCTGGTGTAGCTTCGCGATCCGGAACTTTTCCTTCCTCGAAGAATTCACCTTGCATACCAACACAAATAATGCCCCATGCGGCTGGGTTATGACCAAGAATATGCATTTTCATTTTATGCTTCCAACTAGCAAAATTTGTACCATCAAAGTAAGGACCTCTACGATAATTACCCTCACTAGACGCCATACTCTCCTAGGTTGTGAAACCAAGCTTATGGAGTCCAATGCAATGGAAACCAAAACAATGGAGACCAAAGCTCTGATACCACTTGTAGGATCGAAAGTATGTCTAGAGGGGGGGGTGATTAGACTACTTGACAATATAAAAAATCTGCCTTTTGATCATGAACAGTTTTTGGCAGTTTCACAATTATGATCAATTCAAGTATCACCCTACACATGCAATTCTAGAGTATAAGCAGCGGAAAGTAAATTGCACATGTAGTAAAGAGAGGTGGAGAAGATCAAACGCAGTTTGGAGACACGGAGATTTTTGTCGTGGTTCCGATAGGTGGTGCTATCGTACATCCACGTTGATGGAGACTTCAACCCACGGAGGGTAACGGCTGCGCGAGTCCACGGAGGGCTCCACCCACGAAGGGTCCACGAAGAAGCAACCTTGTCTATTCCATCATGGCCTACGCCCACGGAGGACTAGCCTTACTCGGGGTAGATCTTCACGAAGTAGGCGATCTCCTTGCCCTTACAAACTTCTTGGTTCAACTCCACATCTCAAAGACGGAGGCTCCCAAGCGACACCTAACCAATCTAGAAGGCACCACCCTCCAAAAGGTAATAGATGTTGTTGATGGTGATGAACTCCTTGCTCTTGTGCTTCAAATGATAATCTCCCCAACACTCAACTCTCCTCACTGATATGGCTGTGGTGGAAGAAAGGATTGAGTGGAAAGCAACTTGGGAAGGCTAGAAATCAAGTTTCATATGGTAGGAATGGAATGACTTTATCTCAACACAAGGGTAGGTAGTTCTCTTCTCAGAAAGTGTATGGTAGGAGTGGTAGACTTCCTGATGGCTCTCTCCACGAATGAAGAGGGGGTGGAGGGGTATATATAGCCCCCACACAAAATCCAACCGTTACACACATAATTGAGCAATCTCGGTGAGACCGAAGTGAAAACTCGGTCAGACCGAAAGTTCAAATATAGTGAACGTTGGGGTTTTCGGTGGGACCGAAAATACCATCTCGGTGTGTCCGATATGAGTCAAAGGTAGGAGCTTGCCAGAATCGGTGGGACCGAAATCAACAACTCGGATATTCCGAAATGATGACAAACGGTTACAGAAGGTTGGCAGTCCAGTTTCGGTGAGACCGAACTCAAAATCGGATGGACCGAAATATCTAGGGTTTGGAAGAATAGCTGAGGTGGTTCATCTCGGTGGGATTGAGTTGGAAGAATCAGTTTGTCCGAGATTACTTATGAGTGTGTTAAGTAGTGAAAGTTGCTGATAGTTGAAGGAGCTAAATCACTAAGCACTTGAGCAACCAGATCATCAACACAACCTCATCCCCTTTTAATAGTATTGGCTTTTCCTATGGACTCAATGTGATCTTTGATCACTAAACCAAAAATGGAGTCTTGAGCTTTTGCCAATGCTTGTCTTAGCATTTTGAGGGGTCCACTTCTTCAGACATTTCCATACCCATATCATCGAACTTCTCTGAAATGATTCTCAAGTAAATATTAGTTCAATGATATATATGTTGTTATTAATTACCAAAACCACCCGGGGATTAGTTGCACTTTCATCATGGGAAAGTAGCCTAAAAACTATTGTGGTAAAGAATATGTTGCTTATGTATCTTATTTCTTATAAGTTGCTTGCTGAGCGGTAACCATGTTTCTAGGGACGCCATCAACTGTCACACTTTTGTTGAATATCATGTGAGTTGCTATGCATGTTCGTCTTGTCTGAAGTAAGGGTGATTTGCCGTAGGTTGAATGAGTATGCATATTGTTAGAGAAGAACATTGGGCCGCCAACCAAAGCCATGTATCATGGTGGAAGTTTTAGCTTGGACATTAATCCTCATTCTCTTATGAGAATATGCTTATGCATTGAAGAGGAGTCCATCATCTATTTTCTATGTTGTCCCGGTATGGATGTCCTCAAGTTGAGATCTATCAAAAACGAGAAATCAAATGCGATTTATCTCCTTGGACCTTTGTACAGGTGGCATAGAGGTACCCCTTTGTGACACTTGGTTGAAACATATGTAATGCAATGATAACCCATGGAAATCCGAGCTAATTAGGACAAGGTATGAGCACTATTGGTATACGATGCATGAGGCTTGCAACTTATACGATGTCTTATGCATGACACATATGAAGTACTACTACCGTTGACAAAATTGCTTCCATGTTTTCGAAATAAAAAAGCTCTAGCACATAACCATTCTTTTACTTTCATGTTAAAGCACCAACTACTGAGAGCATGATTGTCATCCTGAGTGTAATGTGCATTGTCCCAAAGTAGCATTGTCTTTTGCATGAGTGTGATATCGTTGTTTTGAAATCATTGTATCTAGTCATCACTTAAACCTTGAAGGTGCCCCTGCATTTATGTTTTGCTTCACTAAAGGGGGCAAGCTAGATATCACTTTATCATATTTGCACATCATATTCATTGCAAATCTTTTTGATGTTTCAGTTTCATATTGTAAAACTTTCAGTCATTTGTGATTTTCTCATGAGGCAACTTAATTACTATAGATTCATTGTCTCAGTAAGCTTTTGTCATATGACTATGAAAAAGTCCTATATGGTTAATAGCATGTCACCACAGAAATTATTCTTGTTATCATTTACCTACTCGAGGACGAGCAGGAATTAAGCTTGGGGATGTTGATACGTCCAAAACGTATCTATAATTTCTGCTTGCTCCATGCCACTTTTGGGTGATATTGCTATGATATTCATACACTTCCATACACTTTTGATCATATT
>LR738711.1:797230983-797304889 GCA_902687465.1 Secale cereale
GGCTCCAGGCGCCCTGGCGGCGCGCCCCCCCTGGGCCGCGCCGGGGGGGCGCCTGGGCCCCCCGAAGCTTCCCTGATGCCCCCCTTTGGCATATATTTAAAGCGTGCTCCGAAACCCTCAGAACGGGAACTCTTTTCGCAATCCCATCTCTGTTCTGCCGCCGCCGCCGCTTCCAAGATCGGGAGCACCAGGAGAACTCTTCCCGGCACCCTGCCGGAGGGGAGGATCACCACCGGGAGCTTCTCCACCACCATGGACGCCTCCCGGATGACTCGTGAGTAGTCTCCCTTGGACCATGAGTCCATGACCAGTAGTTATGTGATGTTCTCCTCCCGTTCTTGTGCTTCACTAATTAGTCCTCGTGAGCTGCCCTACATGATCGAGGCACATATGTAATCCTTATGCTGTTGCTATGTTGAGTTTGCTGGGATCCGATGAATTATGAGATTATGTTCAGATTGATCTTGAGTAATATATTTGATCTACCTCTTTTATATTTATGTTCATAAGTAATTCTTGCATGTTCTCCGTTGTTATTTACTGCTTTGGCCGAGTAGTAGGTAGTGACTCCAAGAGGGAACGTTATGCTCGATTGTGGGTTCATGCCCCTCGATGACTAGCTTGAGTGACAGAAACATGAGTCTAGGGGATGTGCTGTTGCCACAAGGGGGAAAACAACGGTGCTTGTGCCCGCGGGTGCAAGGATTGTTTACTTTACGCAAAGTTCTTTTAATGCAGTTGTCTGTTGCATTGAGTTTACACTATGGGTGGGACTCGCAACTTAATACCTGCGAGATGTTCTGGACAGATATCTCAAGGTGGATGATTAGTAGTAGATATTGATGGATTTCGGTCTACTTACTTTGGCGTACCGCCCATGCTTTGAACCTCAACCTTTCTTGCAATGTAGTCAGCATTGGTTTGCGTTCGTGGTCCTGTCAATTGCCCAGCTGTAATTCGTTTACCTCACATAGCTGTTTTATCGTCTTTAGGGAGAGAGACATCACTAGTGAACATCATGAGACTCCGGTCCATATTACCATCATTGATCACATCCGCTATTTACTTTTCGCTTTTACTTACTATTGCAAAACATTATCTATCACTACTATCATTGCTTTTAATCCTTTGTGAACTACAAGGCCGGAGGGATTGACAACCTCTCTGTACTCGTTGGGAGCAAAGTTATTTGTATCTGTGTGCAGGTCCACGTTGATTGCTAATTTGCGCCGTTAGCAGTTGACACCTACTTGTTGAACCTAGGAGTCTGTGGGGATTCGATCCTTGGCATCTTTGCTAAGGGAAAACACTTCTACATACTGCATCTTACACCTTCCACTTGGGGTAACCAACGAGGGGTTTGAGGCCCATCATGGCCCACCAGGGCCCACCATTCCCCCGGGGGGTTCCGGTAACCCCCCCGGCACTCCGGTAAATTCCGAAACTTTCCAGAACACTTCCGGTGTCCGAATATAGTCGTCCAATATATCAATCTTTATGTCTCGGACATTCCGAGACTCCTCGTCATGTCCGTGATCTCATCCGGGACTCCGAACTACCTTCGGTACATCAAAACTCATAAACTCATAATACCGATCGTCATCAAACGTTAAGCGTGCGGACCCTACGGGTTCGAGAACTATGTAGACATGACCGAGACTCATCTCCGGTCAATAACCAATAGCGGAACCTGGATGCTCATATTGGCTCCTACATATTCTACGAAGATCTTTATCGGTCAAACCGCATAACAACATACGTTGTTCCTTTTGTCATCGGTATGTTACTTGCCCGAGATTCGATCGTCGGAATCTCTATACCTAGTTCAATCTCGTTACCGGCAAGTCTCTTTACTCGTTCCGTAATACATCATCTCGTGACTAACTCATTAGTCTTTTGCTTGCAAGGCTTATTATGATGTGTGTTACCGAGAGGGCCCAGAGATACCTCTCCGACACTTCGGAGTGACAAATCCTAATCTTGATCTATGCCAACACCAAGAATACTTTCGGAGACACCTGTAGAGCATCTTTATGATCACCCAGTTACGTTGTGACGTTTGATATCACACAAGGTGTTCCTACGGTATTCGGGAGTTGCATAATCTCATAGTCATAGGAACATGTATAAGTCATGAAGAAAGCAATAGCAGTAAAACTAAACGATCATAGTGCTATGCTAACGGATGGGTCTAGTACATCACATCATTCTCCTAATGATGTGATCCCGTTGATCAAATGACAACTCATGTCTATGGCTAGGAAACATAACCATCTTTGATCAATGAGCTAGTCTAGTAGAGGCATACTAGGGACATACTGTTTTGTCTATGTATCCACACATGTACTAAGTTTCCGGTTAATACAATTCTAGCATGAATAAAAGACATTTATCATGATATAAGGAAATACAAATAACATCTTTATTATTGCCTCTAGGGCATATTTCCTTCAGTCTCCCACTTGAACTAGAGTCAATAATCTAGATTACAAAGTGATGATCCTCACACCCATGGAGTCCTGGTGCTGATCATGTTTTGCCCGTGGAAGAGGCTTAGTCAACGGGTCTGCAACATTCAGATCCGTATGTATTTTGCAAATCTCTATGTCTCCCTCCTTGACTAGATCGCGGATGGAATGAAGCGTCTTTTGATGTGCTTTGTTCTCTTGTGAAACATGGATTCCTTCGCCAAGGCTATTGCTCCAGTGTTGTCACAAAAGATTTTCATTGGACCCGATGCACTAGGTATAACACCTAGATCGGATATGAACTCCTTCATCCAGACTCCTTCATTTGCTGCTTCCGAAGCAGCTATGTATTCCGCTTCACACGTAGATCCCGCCACGACGCTCTGCTTGGAACTGCACCAACTGACAGCTCCACCGTTCAATAAAAATACATATCTGGTTTGTGACTTAGAGTCATCCGGATCAGTGTCAAAGCTAGAATCGACGTAACCGTTTACGACGAGCTCTTTGTCACCTCCATATACGAGAAACATATCCTTAGTCCTTTTCAGGTATTTCAGGATGTTCTTGACCGCTGTCCAGTGATCCACTCCTGGATTACTTTGGTACCTCCCTGCTAGACTTATAGCAAGGCACGCATCAGGTCTGGTACACAACATTGCATTGATGGGCCTCTAACCCCTCGTTGGTTACCCCAAGTGGAAGGTGTGAGATGCAGTGTTGTGGAAGTTTTTCCCTTAGCAAAGATGCCAAGGATCGAATCCCCAGAGACTCCTAGGTTCAACAAGTAGGTGTCAACTGCTAACGGCGCCAAATATTACCAATCAACGTGGACCTGCACACAGATACAAATAACTTTGCTCCCAACGAGTACATAGAGGTTGTCAATCCCTCCGGCCTTGTAGTTCACAAAGGATTAAACGCAAATGATAGTAGTGATAGATAATGTTTGCAATAGTAAGTAAAAGCGAAAAGTAAATAGCGGATGTGATCAATGATGGTAATATGGACCGGAGTCTCATGATGTTCACTAGTGATGTCTCTCTCCCAAAAGACGATAAAACAGCTATGTGAGGTAAACGAATTACAGCTGGGCAATTGACAGGACCACGAACGCAAACCAATGCTGACTACATTGCAAGAAAGGTTGAGGTTCAAAGCATGGGCGGTACGCCAAAGTAAGTAGACCGAAATCCATCAATATCTACTACTAATCATCCACCTTGAGATATCTATCCAGAACATCTCGCTGGTATTAAGTTGCGAGTCCCACCCATAGTGTAAACTCAAAGCAACAGACAACTGCATTAAAAGAACTTTGCGTAAAGTAAACAATCCTTGCACCCGCGGGCACAAGCACCATTGTTTTCCCCCTTGTGGCAACAGCACATCCCCTAGACTCATGTTTCTGTCACTCAAGCTAGTCATCGAGGGGCATGAACCCACAATCGAGCATAACGTTCCCTCTTGGAGTCACTACCTACTACTTGGCCAAAGCAATAAATAACAACGGAGAACATGCAAGAATTACTTATGAACATAAATATAAAAGAGGTAGATCAAATATATTACTCAATCACAATCTGAACATAATCTCATAATCCATCGGATCCCAGCAAACTCATCATAGCAACATCATAAGGATTACATAGGTGCCTCGATCATGTAGGGCAGCTCACGAGGACTAATTAGTGAAGCATAAGAACGGGAGGAGAACATCACATAGCTACTGGTCATGGACTCATGGTCCAAGGGAGACTACTCACAACTCATCCGGGAGGCGTCCATGGTGGTGGAGAGGCTCCCGATGGTGATCCTCCCCTCCGGCAGGGTGCCGGGAAGAGTTCTCCTGGTGCTCCCGATCTTGGAAGCGGCGGAGGCGGCGGAACAGAGATGAGATCGCAAAAAAGAGTTCCCGTCCCGGGGGTTTCGAAGGACGCTCTAAATATATGCCAAAGGGAGGCACCAGACGGGGCTCGGGGGGCCCAGACGCCCCCCCGGCGCGGCCCAGGTGGGGGGCGCGCCGCCAGGGCGCCTGGAGCCCTGGTGGCCCCCCCGGCTGTCCTTCGGGCGCAAGGTAGGTTCTGGAACGCTGATTTTTTATATAATTTTTCTGGATTTTTCCTGGCAGTTCTCGTAACGTGAAAACCTGAAATACAAAAACAGCCGAAAACAGAAACTGGCACTGGGGTGCACTGGATTAGTAGGTTAGTCCAAATATGATCAAAAGTGTATAGAAGTGTATAAATATCATAGCAATATCACCCAAAAGTGGCATGGAGCAAGCAGAAATTATAGATACGTTTTGGACGTATCAACATCCCCAAGCTTAATTCCTGTTCGTCCTCGAGTAGGTAAATGATAACAAGAATAATTTATGTGGTGACATGCTATTAACCATATAGGACTTTTTCATAGTCATATGACAAAAGCTTACCGAGACAATGATTCTGTAGTAATTAAGTTGCCTCATGAGAAAATCACAAATGACTGAAAGTTTTACAATATGAAACTGAAACATCAAAAAGATTTGCAATGAACATGATGTGCAAATATGATAAAGTGATATCTAGCTTGCCCCCTTTAGTGAAGCAAAACATAAATGCAGGGGCACCTTCAAGGTTTAAGTGATGACTAGATACAATGATTTCAAAATAAACGATACCACAATCATGCAAAAGACAATGCTACTTTGGAACAATGCACATTACACTTAGAATGACAATCGTGCTCTCAGTAGTTGGTGCTTGAAGAAAGAAGGTGGAGACTCAACATAAAAGTAAAAGAATGGTTATGTGCTAGAGCTTTTTATTTTGAAAGCATAGAAGCAATTTTGTCAACGGTAGTAGTACTTCATATGTGTCATGCATAAGACATCCTATAAGTTGCAAGCCTCATGCATCGAATACCAATAGTGCTTGCACCTTGTCCTAATTAGCTCGGATTTCCATGGATTGTCATCGCATTACATATGTTTCAACCAAGTGTCACAAAGGGGTACCTCTATGCCACCTGTACAAAGGTCCAAGGAGATAAATCGCATTTGATTTCTCGTTTTTGATAGATCTCAACTTGAGGACATCCATACCGGGACAACATAGAAAATAGATAATGGACTCCTCTTCAATGCATAAGCATATTCTCATAAGAGATTGAGGATTAATGTCCAAGCTAAAACTTCCACCATGATACATGGCTTTGGTTGGCGGCCCAATGTTCTTCTCTAACAATATGCATACTCATTCAACCCATGGCAAATCACCCTTACTTCAGACAAGACGAACATGCATAGCAACTCACATGATATTCAACAAAAGTGTGACAGTTGATGGCGTCCCCAGAAACATGGTTACCGCTCAGCAAGCAAATTATAAGAAATAAGATACATATGCAACATATTCTTTACCACAATAGTTTTTAAGCTACTTTCCCATGAGCTATGTATTGCAAAGTTAGTCTGCTTAGTACAGGTGGAGGTTAGCAAAAGACTGGGAGCGACCAACTAAGAGAGCAATGACGGTCATAATCATGCAGAGCGACAAAGCAATATTGAATCAGGCATGGTAGTTATATCGCTACTCAGAAATAAAAGATCATCAAGGCTTGACAGACTTTCTTTACAGTCTTAAATATGCGTGAGCATACGCCAAGTCAATCAAAATAAATTCTTGAAGGAAGATATTACTGAACCATACCACATCATAGGCAAACAAATCACGTTGGTACTCCAATAACACATTGGGAATCCCCCAGCTATTTGAGACTAACCACAAGAAAACCTGAACTACTAAGCGCCATTATGCAAGTAGCATCTTTATCATAGACATATTAACTAATGCAACGGAAGCAAACTCTCTTAATAAGGTGAGCATGGTAATTAAAGAGAGTTCAAGCAACCAACTAAACAAAAGCTCTTTGAAAAGATAAGCATGAATACTAAGAGCAGAGCATGATAGTAGCTATTAAAAGACAAAGAACACACACAGCATAGATAGACATGAAAATTCTATGTTATGTTCTAGGTAGAAGTGGAGCGTGTTTCTCTCCCACATAAAGAACGCTGAGTTCCGACTCGTTATGAAAAACTAAAAAGAAAACTAAAAGCAAGACGCTCCAAGCATAGCACATAACACATGAAGTGATAAAAATATAGTGGAACGAAAGACGAACTGATAATGTTGATGGAGAAGGGGATGCACGGGGGCATCCCCAAGCTTAGACGCTTGAGTCTCCTTGAATATTTCTTGGGGGTACACGGGGGCATCCCCAAGCTTGAGCGCTTGACACTCCTGAATCTTTTTATCATCTTCCCCCGCACACTTGAAAACTCCCTTCATACATAACTCATCATAATCTGATTAGCGAGGTTAGTACCCTTAATAAAATAATTGCACCTTGCTGGAAATAAAGATATTCTTGAAGTTATAATGTTTCTCAAGATTGCCAAAAGGTTTTTGCAAAGAAAAAGCAAGCTCTTGGTTTGCAAAATGAAGGAAAGGCAAAACAGGACAGAATCTGTGAAAAACAGAACGGCAGGTAGTAATTGATTTGTTCGGGGCACTTCTGCAACTCAAATCAAAAAACTCAGAACAGACGCACGAAAGACAATTATATAGAGAACGCTGTCGAAAAAATTCAGACCAAAAAGATGATCTGGTGATTTATACGAATTTTTCTATCCAAGGGCAGAATCTGTTTCCTGGACAGCACCTCACAACTTTTGAACTTTCTAGCAATCAGAGGCTATACTTCGCACAAATATGAAAAGCAAAGATACAATGATGATGCTACTGTAGTAAACAACATCAAGACACAACAAAAGCAAAATATAAAAATTTATTCATTGGGCTTCCTCCCAAGAGCGCTTTCTTTATAGCCATAAAGATAGGCTTAAGACTTTAATGATGCTCTCGTAGGAATAAGAGTTGAAGAACAAAAGAGAGCATCAAGAAGAAAATACCAAACACATTTAAGCCTAACATGCTTCCTATGCATAGGAATATTGCAATAGAATAATTCATTGAAGCACAAAGCAATAAGCATAGGAAGACAAAACAAGTGCAGCTTCAAAACCTTCAACATAAAGAGAGGGAACTTGATATTATTGAAATATCTATAAGCATATGTTCCCTCCTCATAATAATTTTCAGTGGGATCACGAATAAACTCAACAATATAAGCATCACATAAAGCATTGTTACCATGATCCATATGCAAAAAGGTACTCGTACTCTCCACATAAGCATCATGAAGAGGATAAAACTTAGTATAAAAGAGAGACATAAGCTCTTGCCAATCAAGCAAGTGCGAGTTATCGAGAAGATTATACCAATCTGAAGCCTTATCTAGAAGTGATACGGCGAACAATTTCTTCATGACAAACTCCCTTGATACACCTGCAAGCTTAAATAATGAACATAGTTGTGACAGATATAGCAAGTGTTCACCCGGATGTCTGTCTCCTGCATAACGATTAGCCAAAACATAATTGATAATACCAGCTGGTATTTTATAGGGCACAATTTCAGTAGGGGGAGGAGCAACCACCACAGGTGTGGGGCGTCTTCCCGCAAGCAACGATCCAATAGCAAGGTTTACCATAAGCATAAATAGTGAAAAGACATAAAGAAAATTGAAAGGTAAACTAACAAGACTAAAAAGCAAAGGTAAAAGATAGCATGCAACTCCCCTATCCTGAAGAGTGGAGTCCCCAGCAATGGCGCCGGAAAAACTCCTTGATGGGCCTCTAACCCCTCGTTGGTTACCCCAAGTGGAAGGTGTGAGATGCAATGTTGTGGAAGTTTTTCCCTTAGCAAAGATGCCAAGGATCGAATCCCCAGAGACTCCTAGGTTCAACAAGTAGGTGTCAACTGCTAACGGCGCCAGATATTACCAATCAACGTGGACCTGCACACAGATACAAATAACTTTGCTCCCAACGAGTACAGAGAGGTTGTCAATCCCTCCGGACTTGTAGTTCACAAAGGATTAAACGCAAATGATAGTAGTGATAGATAATGTTTGCAATAGTAAGTAAAAGCGAAAAGTAAATAGCGGATGTGATCAATGATGGTAATATGGACCGGAGTCTCATGATGTTCACTAGTGATGTCTCTCTCCCAAAAGACGATAAAACAGCTATGTGAGGTAAACGAATTACAGCTGGGCAATTGACAGGACCACGAACGCAAACCAATGCTGACTACATTGCAAGAAAGGTTGAGGTTCAAAGCATGGGCGGTACGCCAAAGTAAGTAGACCGAAATCCATCAATATCTACTACTAATCATCCACCTTGAGTATCTATCCAGAACATCTCGCTGGTATTAAGTTGCGAGTCCCACCCATAGTGTAAACTCAAAGCAACAGACAACTGCATTAAAAGAACTTTGCGTAAAGTAAACAATCCTTGCACCCGCGGGCACAAGCACCGTTGTTTTCCCCCTTGTGGCAACAGCACATCCCCTAGACTCATGTTTCTGTCACTCAAGCTAGTCATCGAGGGGCATGAACCCACAATCGAGCATAACGGTCCCTCTTGGAGTCACTACCTACTACTTGGCCAAAGCAATAAATAACAACGGAGAACATGCAAGAATTACTTATGAACATAAATATAAAAGAGGTAGATCAAATATATTACTCAATCACAATCTGAACATAATCTCATAATCCATCGGATCCCAGCAAACTCATCATAGCAACAGCATAAGGATTACATAGGTGCCTCGATCATGTAGGGCAGCTCACGAGGACTAATTAGTGAAGCACAAGAACGGGAGGAGAACATCACATAGCTACTGGTCATGGACTCATGGTCCAAGGGATACTACTCACAACTCATCCGGGAGGCGTCCATGGTGGTGGAGAGGCTCCCGATGGTGATCCTCCCCTCCGGCAGGGTGCCGGGAAGAGTTCTCCTGGTGCTCCCGATCTTGGAAGCGGCGGCGGCGGCGGAACAGAGATGAGATCGCGAAAAAGAGTTCCCGTCCCGAGGGTTTCGAAGGACGCTCTAAATATATGCCAAAGGGGGGCACCAGACGGGGCTCAGGGGGCCCAGGTGCCCCCCGTCGCGCCCTAGGGGGGGCGCGCCGCCAGGGCGCCTGGAGCCCTGGTGCCCCCCCCGGCTGTCCTTCGGGCGCAAGGTAGGTTCTGGAACGCTGATTTTTTATATAATTTTTCTGGATTTTTCCTGGCAGTTCTCGTAACGTGAAAACCTGAAATACAAAAACAGCCGAAAACAGAAACTCGCACTGGGGTGCACTGGATTAGTAGGTTAGTCCAAATATGATCAAAAGTGTATAGAAGTGTATAAATATCATAGCAATATCACCCAAAAGTGGCATGGAGCAAGCAGAAATTATAGATACGTTTTGGACGTATCATGCATACATGATAGATCCTATGGCTGAGGCATAGGGAATGACTTTCATTTTCTCTCTATCTTCTGTAGTGGTCGGGCATTGAGTCTTACTCAACTTCATACCTTGTAATACAGGCAAGAACCCTTTCTTTGACTGATCCATTTTGAACTTCTTCAAAATCTTATCAAGGTATGTGCTTTGTGAAAGTCCAATTAAGCGTCTTGATCTATCTCTATAGATCTTGATGCCTAATATATAAGCAGCTTCACCAAGGTCTTTCATTGAAAAACTCTTATTCAAGTATCCTTTTATGCTATCCAGAAATTCTATATCATTTCCAATCAACAATATGTCATCCACATATAATATTAGAAATGCTACAGAGCTCCCACTCACTTTCTTGTAAATACAGGCTTCTCCAAAAGTCTGTATAAAACCATATGCTTTGATCACCTCATCAAAGCGTATATTCCAACTCCGAGATGCTTGCACCAGTCCATAGATGGATCGCTGGAGCTTGCATACTTTGTTAGCACCTTTTGGATCGACAAAACCTTCTGGTTGCATCATATACAACTCTTCTTTGAGATATCCATTCAGGAATGCAGTTTTGACATCCATTTGCCAGATTTCATAATCATAAAATGCGGCAATTGCTAACATGATTCAGACAGACTTAAGCATCGCTACAGGTGAGAAAGTCTCATCGTAGTCAACTCCTTGAACTTGTCGAAACCCTTTCGCAACAAGTCGAGCTTTGTAAACAGTAATATTACCGTCTGCGTCGGTCTTCCTCTTAAAGATCCATTTATTTTCGATGGCCTGCCGATCATCGGGAAAGTCAACCAAAGTCCACACTTTGTTCTCATACATGGATCCCATCTCAGATTTCATGGCCTCAAGCCATTTTGCGGAATCTGGGCTCATCATCGCTTCCTCATAGTTCGTAGGTTCATCATGGTCTAGTAACATGATTTCCAGAACTGGGTTGCCGTACCACTCTGGTCTGGTGCGGAACGTACTCTGGTTGATCTACGACGTTCAGTAGAAACTTGATCCGAAGTTTCATGATCATCATCATTAACTTCCTCACTGATTGGTGTAGGAATCACTGGAACAATTTTCTGTGATGTACTACTTTCCAATTCGGGAGAAGGTACAATTACCTCATCAAGTTCTACTTTCCTCCCACTCACTTCTTTCGAGAGAAACTCCTTCTCTAGAAAGGATCCATTCTTAGCAACGAATATCTTGCCTTCGGATCTGTGATAGAAGGTGTACCCAACAGTCTCTTTTGGGTATCCTATGAAGACACATTTCTCCGACTTGGGTTCGAGCTTATCAGGTTGAAGCTTTTTCACATAAGCATCGCAGCCCCAAACTTTAAGAAACGACAACTTTGGTTTCTTGCCAAACCATAGTTCATAAGGTGTCGTCTCAACGGATTTAGATGGTGCCCTATTTAACGTGAATGCAGCTGTCTCTAAAGCATAACCCCAAAACGATAGTGGTAAATCGGTAAGAGACATCATAGATCGCACCATATCCAATAAAGTATGGTTACGACGTTCGGACACACCATTACGCTGTGGTGTTCCGGGTGGCGTGAGTTGTGAAACTATTCCACATTGTTTCAAATGAAGACCAAACTCGTAACTCAAATATTCTCCTCCACGATCAGATCGTAGAAACTTTATTTTCTTGTTACGATGATTCTCTACTTCACTCTGAAATTCTTTGAACTTTTCAAATGTTTCAGACTTGTGCTTCATTAAGTAGATATACCCATATCTGCTCAAATCATCAGTGAAGGTCAGAAAATAACGATACCCGCCGCGAGCATCAACACTCATTGGTCCACATACATCAGTATGTATGATCTCCAGCAAATCTGTTGCTCGCTCCATAGTTCCGGAGAACGGAGTTTTAGTCATCTTGCCCATGAGGCATGGTTCGCAAGCACCAAGTGATTCATAATCAAGTGATTCCAAAAGTCCATCATTATGGAGTTTCTTCATGCGTTTTACACCAATATGACCTAAACGGCAGTGCCACAAATAAGTTGCACTATCATTATTAACCTTGCATCTTTTGGTTTCAATATTATGAATATGTGTATCACACGATCGAGATCCAACAAACCATTTTCATTGGGTGTATGACCATAGAAGGTTTTATTCATGTAAACAGAACAACAATTATTCTCTAACTTACATGAATAACCGTATTGCAATAAACATGATCAAATCATATTCATGCTCAACACAAACACCAAATAACACTTATTTAGGTTCAACACTAATCCCGAAAGTATAGGGAGTGTGCGATGATGATCATATCAATCTTGGAACTACTTCCAATACACATCATCACTTTATCCTTTAACTAGTTTCTGTTCATTATGCAACTCCCATTTCGAGTTACTACTCTTTAGCAACTGAACCAGTATCAAATACCGAGGGGTTGCTATGAACACTAGTAAAATACACATCAATAATCTGTATATCAAATATACCTTTGTTCACTTTGCCATCCTTCTTATCCACCAAATATCTAGTGACCATTTCCTTTGCAGTAGAAGCACTTGTTTCAGGCTTGAGTTTAGCTTTGGGTTTCTTCACGGGAGTGACAACTTGCTTGTCATTCTTCTTGAAGTTCCCCTTCTATCCCTTTGCCCTTTACTTGAAACAAGTGGTCTGGTTAACCATCAACACTTGATGCTCTTTCTTGATTTCTACCTTCGCCGATTTCAGCATCGTGAAGAGCTCGGGAATTACTTTCGTCATCCCTTGCATATTATAGTTCATCATGAAGTTCTACTAACTTGGTGATAGTGTCTAGAGAACTTTGTCAATTACTATCTTATCTGGAAGATTAACTCCCACTTGATTCAAGCAATTGTACTACCCAGACAATCTGAGCACATGCTCACTGGTTGAGCTATTCTCCTCCATCTTGTAGGCAAAGTACTGTCAGAGGTCTTATACCTCTCGACACGGGCATGAGTATGAAATACTAATTTCAACTCTTGGAACATCTTATATGCTCCGTGGCGTTCAAAACGTTTTTGAAGTCCCGGTTCTAAGCCGTAAAGCATGGTGCACTTAAACTATCAAGTAGTCATCATACCGAGCTTTTGTCAAAACGTTCATAACGTCTACATCTGCTCCTGCAATAGGTCTGTCACCTAGCGGTGCATCAAGGACACAATTCTTCTGTGCAGCAATGAGGATAATCCTCAGATCACGAACCTAGTCCGCATCATTGCTACTAACATCTTTCAACTTGGTTTTCTCTAGGAACATATGAAAAAAAACGTGGAGCAACATCGCGAGATATTGATCTACAACATAGATATGCTAATACTATCAGGACTAAGTTCATGATAAATTAAAGTTCAATTAATCATATTACTTAAGAACTCCCACTTAGATAGACATCCCTCCGGTCATCTAAATGATCACGTGATCCAAATCAACTAAACCATGTCCGATCATCACGTGAGATGGAGTAGTTTCAATGGTGAACATCTTATGTTGATCATATCTACTATATGATTCACGCTCGACCTTTCGGTCTCCAGTGTTCCGAGGCCATATCTGCATATGCTAGGCTCGTCAAGTTTAACCCGAGTATTCTGCGTGTGCAAAACTGGCTTACACCCGTTGTATTTGAACGTAGAGCTTATCACACCCGATCATCACGTGGTGTCTCGGCACGACGAACTTTCGCAACGGTGCATACTCAGGGAGAACACTTATACCTTGAAATTTAGTAAGGGATCATCTTATAATGCTACCGTCGTTCTAAGCAAAATAAGAAGCATAACAAGATAAACATCACATGCAATCAAAATATGTGACATGATATGGCCATCATCATCTTGTGCTTTTGATCTCCATCTCCAAAGCACCGTCATGATCACCTTCGTCACCGGCGCGACACCTTGATCTCCATCGTAGCATCGTTGTCGTCTCGCCAACTATTGCTTCTACGACTATCGCTACCGTTTAGTGACAAAGTAAAGCAATTACATGGCGATTGCATTTCATACAATAAAGCGACAACCATATGGCTCCTGCCAGTTGCCGATAACATTACAAAACATGATCATCTCATACAAAACCGTATAACTCATCATGTCTTGACCATATCACATCACAACATGCCCTGCAAAAACAAGTTAGACGTCCTCTACTTTGTTGTTGCAAGTTTTACGTGGCTGCTACGGGCTTAGCAAGAACCGTTCGTACCTACGCATACAATACCACAACGATGTTTCATCAAGTATGTGCTGTTTTAACCTTCACAAGGACCGGGCGTAGCCACACTTGATTCAGCTAAAGTGAGAGAGACAGACACCCGCCAGTCACCTTTAAGCAACGAGTGCTCATAATGGTGAAACCAGTCTCGCGTAAGCGTACGCATAATGTCGGTCCGGGCCGCTTCATCTCACAATACCGCCGAAGCAAAGTATGACATGCTGGTAAGCAGTATGACTAGTATCGCCCACAACTCATTGTGTTCTACTCGTGCATATCATCTACGCATAGACCTGGCTCATGATGCCACTGTTGGGGAACGTAGTATTTTAAAATTTTCCTACGATCACGCAAGATCTATCTACCAGATGCATAGCAACGAGAGGGAAGAGTGTGTCTACGTACCCTCGTAGACCGGAAGCAAAAGCGTCAAGTGACGCGGTTGATGTAGTCGAACTTCTTCACGATTCAACTGATCAAGCACCGAACGTACGACACCTCCGCGTTCAGCACACGTTCAGCTTGATGACGTCCCACGAGCTCTTGATCCAGTTGAGCTTCACGGGAGAGTTTCGTCAGCACGACGGCATGGTGACGGATATGATGTATCTACCGGCGCAGGGCTTCGCCTAAGCACTGCGACGGTATGACCGAGGTGTGTTTCTGTGGAGGGGGGCACCGCACACGGCTGGAACAATTCAACTTGTGTATCCTTGGGTGCCCCTGCCCCCGTATATAAAGGAGCAAGGGGGGAGGCCGGCCGGCCCTCCTATGGTGCGGCTAGGGTGCAATCCTACTAGGAATAGGATTGCAATCCTATTCCTAGTAGGAACTACCAAAGAAGGAAGAAGGGGGAAGGAAAGAGAGGGAAAGGGAGAGGGAAAGAGGGGCCGCGCCCCCCTCCCCTTGTCCTATTCGGACTCCTCCTAGGGAGGGGGCGCGCCACCTCCTAGCTGCTGCCCTCTCTCTCCCCTATGGCCCACCAGGGCCCACCATTCCCCCGGGGGGTTCCGGTAACCCCCCCGGCACTTCGGTAAATTCCGAAAATTTCCAGAACACTTCCGGTGTCCGAATATAGTCGTCCAATATATCAATCTTTATGTCTCGGACATTCCGAGACTCCTCGTCATGTTCGTGATCTCATCCGGGGACTCCGAACTACCTTCGGTACATCAAAACTCATAAACTCATAATACCGATCGTCATCAAACGTTAAGCGTGCGGACCCTACGGGTTCGAGAACTATGTAGACATGACCGAGACTCATCTCCGGTCAATAACCAATAGCGGAACCTGGATGCTCATATTGGCTCCTACATATTCTATGAAGATCTTTATCGGTCAAGCCGCATAACAACATACGTTGTTCCTTTTGTCATCGGTATGTTACTTACCCGAGATTCGATCGTCGGAATCTCTATACCTAGTTCAATTTCGTTACCGGCAAGTCTCTTTACTCGTTCCGTAACACATCATCTCGTGACTAACTCATTAGTCTTTTGCTTGCAAGGCTTATTATGATGTGTGTTACCGAGAGGACCCAGAGATACCTCTCCGACACTTCGGAGTGACAAATCCTAATCTTGATCTATGCCAACACCACGAATACTTTCGGAGACACCTGTAGAGCATCTTTATGATCACCCAGTTATGTTGTGATGTTTGATAGCACACAAGGTGTTCCTACGGTATTCGGGAGTTGCATAATCTCATAGTCATAGGAACATGTATAAGTCATGAAGAAAGCAATAGCAGTAAAACTAAACGATCATAGTGCTATGCTAACGGATGGGTCTAGTCCATCACATCATTCTCCTAATGATGTGATCCCATTGATCAAATGACAACTCATGTCTATGGCTAGGAAACATAACCATCTTTGATCAATGAGCTAGTCTAGTAGAGGCATACTAGGGACATACTGTTTTGTCTATGTATCCACACATCTACTAAGTTTCCGGTTAATACAATTCTAGCATGAATAATATACATTTATCATGATATAAGGAAATACAAATAACATCTTTATTATTGCCTCTAGGGCATATTTCCTTCAGCAAGAACCTCCAATCGTCTTAGATACTTGCCGATGGCAGAAAATCGGACACCACGACTTGTAGCGAAGCAGGTGAATTCTGACCAAACCTGAAAATAAGATTGCCATCTAACACATGACCTATTGAAATTCCTATGCTTTCTCGGCATTCTTACCCTTTACATCTTAATATAAATGAGGATTTGCAGTTCAGGCCACAACCATCCATCCTAATAAAAGAAACCAGATGAATGCAGATGATAATTGATATCTATAGAAGCTGGAGCTTTGTGTATGGCCTGAGTTAAATTGAACAAATACATTTTGCAGCATCTATAAGAAAATACTCTTCAACATCTAGACATTTTTCAGTTTTGTTGTCATCACGAATGTAGTACAGTAAATCTCTAATAAAAAAAGCAATATACACAAGAACTGTGCACGCATTGTCATTCTAAAGAACAACATAATACCCTGAGTGGCATGTGCCTTTTTTGTCCTGAAATTTGCAATGGCATGTAACACAAGTTTTGTCTGGCTAAGGATTGGCATGCACGGAGCCGTGGACAATGGCTAATTACTAATTATCCACGTTTGTTTGCAGCCAAGATTGACATTCTCACAAATGGCATGTACCACAAGTGTTTTCTAGCTAATAGGGAATGTTACACATGCCTAATACTGCTGATTTCCTATTCATCTAACGGTAACAGTGCAACAATCAACATACTACTGCTACCGCTGTTTTTAGGCGTAGCAAACAGCACACGTCATCAGCGGCATGGCCAATTCCCAACTGATGCAAGTATGTGATTCCTACGGAGGACACACACCAACCTGAACGGTGGCAGTAGATGGAAACAGCGGCGACAGAGGTGATGTGTGGAGCTTCATAGCTGGTCAGCGTCTGCATCGAGATTCAGTTGGGATCCCACCCTTGTCTGTTGGGGCCGCCGGAAACCGCCGCCCCTCCGAGCATCAGCTGGAGCCTCCGCGCTGCAGTGGGAGCCGCCGCACCTCCAAGATGCAGCGGGAGCGCCAGGCCGCTGAGCTTCAACGGGAGCCGCCGCGCCTCCAAGCTGCAGCAGAAGCACAACAAACCAATTAAGATACAAATATTATGAAGGTTAGCACATAAGCTTTGCACTGTAAATTCCATGGGCCGCTACTTTCCTCCGGCTCCTTGTGCGTGACATGCGAGTCTGCGAACCATCTCCTTCCTCTGTAAATTCCCAGGCCGCTACCTTTCTCCAGCTCCTCGTCGTCCGTGACCTGCGACGCATCTCCGGGAGAGCACCGTCGAGTGGCCCACACACTCCTCATCAAGCTCTAACCCAACCTCCTGCTCCTCACCCCCGCTGCATCCTCGGACTCATGTGTCAGCGGCGCCGCGGGGTCTTCCAGGTGGCTGTGGTTTGCTCTGGCTGCGCGTCACGGCAGAAGCTGCGCTCAAGCGCAGCAACAGCGGCGGGGGCGGCGAGCGGCCAGAGGCACGGCCGCGGCGGAGGGCGGGTTGAGGTCGGCCGCAGCAGCGGGCGGGTTGAGGGCGGCGGGCCGGCGGCGAGTGAGGCAGCGGCGGCTGAGAGATTTGGCTCGGCCTGGGCACAGGCCAGGGTCGAGGCGAGGATGAGTACGGGTTTCTTTTTTCTTTCATCGAACCGTTTTCTGGCAGATTAATGATGGATTGCGGGTCAAATAATCAAAACAGCAGGGACTCTTCTGTAGAAAGGACGCAGCCAGGGCTGGCGGCGAGTGGAGCCGAGCGGTGGTCGGGACGCGGTCGTGTGCGAGACGAAGGCAGGACGAGTGCGTATTCATCGTGCAACATAAGATTAGTACCACCTCGTTTATATTACAATTTTGTATATACAAATCGTAAAAGCGTATTATGATTGGGTGAAAGCGTATTGTGACGGTGAACCCGACGGATTCAATCCGTGCTTTTTTATTAGGTATAGACTAGCACATATGCCTATGCGTTGCAATGGGGAGAAAAATAATGTGCACTTATTTTAGTGAGAATTATATGTGCAAGAAAAACCCTATGTGCACGCCGAAAAGGAACATTTAGGTTATGAGTTTGCCGCGTGTGAAGTAATCAATCCGCTATTTTTTTCGTTTATTGATCGAGGGGATTTAAGGGTTTTGTTTGGTCATCACATGTTAGAGAAGCCTGTGAATTATTGAAACCATTTTTTCTTTCATTCGAGGGGATTTTAAGGCATGAAGTTCAATAATATGAAAGTGAGGCGGGTCTTCTCTTTTTCATGTACAAGCCACATATATATTACAACCGGAGTTAATTGTACTCCGCTATTTTTTCGTTCTTGGTCGATGGGATTTAAGGTTTGAAGTTCCATAATGTGGGAGGTCACCGGGTCTTCTCTTTTTTATGCATCTAGCTCACGTAGTCGGGTCTTCTCTTCTCTTTACATTAGGTAGAAATCCTCAAGAAATTTCGGATCCTTTTGTAGCTAGTTCACCTAATAATCCATCCATCTAGCTCACGTAGTGGAGTTAATTCCCTTTTGTAGAAAGCTCGCGTACTAATTTATCCATCTTTCATCGAGTTTAATCCATCCATCATTCATCCAGTTTACTACATGTAGTTTCACACACATATATAAATTGATAATACGATTGTATATAAACGAGCAATATGGAACTATTTAAAATAATTAATACTTATTTCCCAGATAGATGGGCTGGCTAAGTTGTGTGGGCTGTGAAAGGCCCACGCACCGAAACGACCTGTGTTTGTAAGGAGTGAATAAAATCCTCAAAAAATATGAGTTGAAGACCGAACTCACAATCTACACCTGACCAAGTGATGCCAGCCACTCGAACAAACACGTCCTGCTGACTAATGGCAAGCATAAATATTTAAGAACATACTACAATATTTATGATTATTTTTGAACTTTCCAAATAATAACGAGTTACTGAATACTCTAGGAATCATGAACAATTTTTGAAATCTCAAACAGTTTTCAGAAATGTGAACAATTTTTTCATAATTTTCTTACATTTTAAGGAAAACACGAACAAAATTTGAAACCGTAACATTTTCTAAAATCCACAAACAGACATGAACCTTCTATAAATACATGATCATTTTATGAATTTCTGAACAATTTTAAAAAACGGGAACATGTTTTCAACATTCAGAACAATTTTAGACAATATGTAATTTTTAGAAACATTATTTGAATTGGTGTGCATTTCACAAAAAACAATAATATTTTCGAATTTGGAGCATTTTTTAAATGCATTTTAGTTCAGAATCTCAAACAATTCTGAAAACAAAAATTTTTGTTTGCAAAAATGGGTACATTTTTTCATTTAAAAAATTCAGGGTCCTTCTCCAGCTACCTCACGTGCCAATTCATGAATCAATTGTCTAGATTAATCCATCCATCATTATACATTCTTGTAACTACATGTAGTTTCATACACATTTATATATTTGTACGACTGTATGTAAAGAGCAATATGGGACTGTTTAAAATAGTTTTACATTGAATTTCCGAATATTATACTAAAATAAGAAAAAAAATCGAATTTATAAGTTTTTGAAAATCTTGATTTTTTTTATAAAAAATGAACACAATTTTGTAATGATCAAAAAAATAAAGTCCCAAACATTTTGTAAAAAGGGAATAAATTTGTAACTCTACAGATTTTTCAAAAAATTGAAACTCTATATATTTTTTCAATTTTGAAATTACGAAAAAGTAGAAAATAAACTTGAAAGGAAAAAAATAAACAGGAAAGCAAAAGAGAAAGGAACATAAAAAGCAAAAAAGCAAACAGAACACGGAAAGAAAGGGAAAACGGGTCGGCCCCGTCCCCGTCACCCTGTGCGTAGCTTCGATTATTTGCCACAGCGTGCGGTAAGTAGGGTTTTCCTATCTGTTTGGGCAGGACATGCGTTGGTTTTGTTGGGCCATAGCACGCGCAGCGCAGTACGAAATTCTGGACAACCGTGTTTCCTTTTCTATCACAATCGATGCACAAGGTAGCGCATCTCGCGACTAGCTAGGGTTTCTCACGCCGAGTCACCGCCAGTCATCTGAGAAATTTTAGTTCCCTCGCCTCCAGCCGCCATCTGGGCGCTGAGAGGTGTGGGGGGGGACCTCGGATCTTCAATATCTCTATGTTCTTCGTCAATTTTTAGTGATCATCATAGTTTTGTGAGAATAAACTTCCTCCAGTTCTTTTGGCAGTGTCATGAGATTAGAGAGTTTTCTGTCCTCGCCGATTCGATTAAGTTTATGTTGTTGTGTCAAACCTTTTTTGTTGATTTGATTCTTTGTGGAGGCAAAATCTTTCATCGACACTATGGTAAAGATATAGTGATTCGACGACCTGCACTTCTAGGGGATCATGCTCGGTCTAAGTACGTTCATCGATCAAGACTTCCCATCATTTAGATGGGTGACTCAAGGCGCTTTCAAAAACAATTATTGGTAATGTTCGTGCGGGTGAAAGAGACCATCGTTGCTCCAGTCTAATTGTAGTCTCTTTACCAAAGTCTTTGGAGTATTTACAATGAAATCTCTTGATTAAGAATTGTGCAGTATGATTGCTGCTTGTGACAAGGAGAGAAACAGGCAATCAACAAGGTCATTTTCAGGCAGACTTTTTGAAACTTCCGGGCTTATGCGATGAGGCATTGAGGCTGGCAGCTGGCTGCATTCACCCGCTCTGAAGGTAGTGGTATAATCTTTCTCGTTGTCGCGTCTTTGTATTGGAATTGCTGTTGCACCATTACAATTGTTGCTGTCTTTTAAACATGCGACCCGACACAATTTTATACCAGTAGTACCACCGAATTATATAGTGATGTCACCTCATTTTTTGTTATCTTGCCAATATGATGGGTTGGCTGCCTTAAATTTATATTGACATTCAGTTCTTTCTTTGCACAATTATTAGTTTTGCTGAACACCACAAGCTTTGTTTTATGTTTCTTCCTTTTTGTGATCCATGTACGTATTGCAAGACAAGTACCCTCGAAATAGAACTTCATTGTTGCTGCCTCTAATTCAAGAACGGCAAGGTACATGTAGATTGATAGCCAGCTAATATATTGACGACCTACCATCCTCGCATAGTCGCATCCTTGGTGTCATTGCTATCACCCTTGCATTGAGATGTCGATGACAATTTACACATCGTCGTCATCCTCACGTTGAGGGGTAGCTCGAACACTCGATTAGAGGATCCCAGGTTCCTCTCTCTCTCTCTCTCTCATCAAAGTCCAGAACATGTTTTCAGGTCTTAGAACATACATATCATAAGTTCATCCATCTAGGTGTGGGTAAATAATACAGAGAATTCAGGAATAGCTAATTTCTGGAACACACATAAGGTCATCCATCTAGGTGTGGGTAAATAATACACATAGAACAATCTTAACCTATTTAGATAATTCAAGAATTGCTAATTTCTGGAACACACATGCTCTTTGTCAGCTGAAATAGAAAAACATCACGATATGCAATCAGCTACTCCAAGTAAAGAAAGACGAGCATAAACGAGTTTTACGTTTTGCTATGTTCTATGCATTCAATTAGTTACTGTTTGTATAAGAGCTATGCCTAAAACCGGAGTGAATTGCTGAAACTGATCATTTAAAAAGCATAATGAAATTTGAGTATGCAAAACTCCACCAATATTTAACTATTATTCTAAGTTTTTGTGTGCAAGGTCTTGCTGCTTGAAAAACTAATTCTACTGTCATCAACAAATTGTGAGTGTTATGTGTATAAGAAGTTAACAATAATTTATGGAGTGCGGCTAATCTGCACCCGGGCTCATCTGCACCCGCGTTCATGGAAAAAATAAAAAAAAATACTAAAAAGATTCAAAAAATTCCAAAAAAAACTATGTGGTAGATAATTTGATGCGTGAGGTTCGCTCCAAATTTCAACTCATTTGGACATCTGAGCAAACCTGGGCAAAAAAGACAAAATCGGGGTCTGTAAAACAGTGTACTGTTCAGGAACTGTTTTTGACCCGATTTGTCTTTTTTGCCCAGAATTGCTCAAATATCCAAATGAGTTGAAATTTGGAGCGGACCTCACGCATTAAATTATTTACCACATAATTGTTTTTTGGAATTTTTTGAATCTTTTTAGTATTTTTTTGATTTTTTTTCTGAGCGGGTGCAGATGAGCCCGTGCTCAGATGCGGATTACTCTAATTTATGTCTTGTCTATATCTTCTTACAGATATCACATTTGATTCCAAATTGGTGTTGTGATGTATGCTTCAAGAATTGAAGATCGACACGGTGGCTGAGGGTTGTGTGTTGGCGGTCGGGGCTAGCTGTAGCGGAGGCGACAACGGCCATTGCTAGCTAGAGGTATTGGCATGCGTCAGCTGGCACGCAGCTGAAGCACAGGAGGCATGGTCGGAGGCAAGAAATAAAGAACTCATTAAAGTATAGTATGAATCTCCCCCTGCACTATTAGCTTGATTTACCTGGTTATCTAGGTCGCAGAGCATGTCACTGCTGTTACATGTTTCACTTCACTGCTTCTTTCCCCTTTTTGTAGAGATGATTTCAGTACTCTATCAGTGTGTTGTTAATTAGAACTAAGATGCATGTGTCAGCCGTCCCATCAAGTGTAATGTATTTTCTATTTTGTTCCTAGTGATCTGAAATCCCGGGTTTGTCCTGGCTAAGGCTCCGTTCGGATGTCTTCCAGATTCCAGCTTCGCGAGAAGCCAGCGTGTAATGCCCAGGATGGGACTATATCTCCTACGTGTCGAGGCACAACTTAGAGACATAACCCCATGCTGGAATGATCGCAAGTTTGGTATCTTTGCACAACTCATGTAAAAGATGGGGATGAAAAACATAAAATAGTTGGCTTACACTCGCCACGTCACACAAATACAATACATGTCTCAATCATCATACAATAAAGCATCACAACCCTCTAAGGGTAAAATCCAAATGACAAGATACCAAACATAATTTAAATCCACAGGTCGGATCGAATCCTAGTAGAAGTCTCCACTACTGATCATCAGGATAACGAACATAGTATCGACTACGCTCCTCGTCATACTCCCAGTCTAGCTCGGTGCCATCACCTGGATAGCTCACCATCGGACCTGCATCTGGTGTGGTGAAGTAACTGTGAGCCACAGAGGACTCAGCAATCCCGTACCCGGGTAACAAGACTATTTAAGCCTTGGGAGAGGATAAGGCTGAAGAAAAGAATAAGTGTCTGCAGCAGCAACTAGCACTAGCTTACGTGATAGAGTGCGAGAAGAGAAGTGCCTCGGTCGAGAGATGATCACGAAGTGATCCTAGCTAAAACTCAACAAACATAACCTCACCGTGTTCAACTCCCGAATCCCTATTCGGAAATTGACAGTCACGGTACACACGCCGGTAGTGTATTGGAACATTGTGTCAAGTTATCTACAACCGGATATTAACAAGTTCCCATCTGCCACATAACCGCGGGCACGGCTTTCGAAAGTTCATAACCCTGCAGGGGTGTTCCAACTTGGCCCATTACAAGCCCACGATCCGCGGAGTCGCAACTCCAAAGTGGGAAGACCCGAGTATTCTCGGAATCCCGTGCTCAAGATACTCCGAACTAAGGTAAGGCTAATCCAGCAAATCCTCCCGGCGTGCCGACACCCTGATAGTAGCCGCGCGTATCTCGTCTCAGGCCACGACCGGATGGGCGATCCCACAGGTTTTTACCAAACCTCGAGTTTCCTCGTGGTGGCCCCGCGTAACCCCCAGTTTGGACCAACACTCATGTGGAGCACTGGCCCGGGTTGTTGAATTAAGAAAGAGGGTTAATTACTCCCTATGCAAGTTTATTTAGTTATTAGGCAAATAGTATCAATGTTGGGACTTGCTGGAAAAGACTTAGCACTTAGCGGTTTATCGAGGGGATCCCATACACCCCAACCATGTTAGGAACGCATAAACAAGGAACATAACACCGGTTTAAACGGTTCCTAACGGCATGAGTGGAACAAATCACCAAGCAAAAGGCTTAGCCTTCCACCCTTGCCAATATATAGATGATTTCATTTAAGCATTATATATAGTGTGATATAACCCAACAAACTTCAACATGAAGCAAGCATCTTCGATCTTCACCTGCAACTAGCAATGCTATAAGAGGGGCTGAGCGAAGCGTACTTAGCCATTCAACGGTTTGCATAGGTAGGATGGTTAAACATGGTCATGGTTACAAGTAGGAGGCTGACAGGAAAAACATGGGCATCGAGGCAAACTATAGAGCGGAACTACTAGCAATAGGCAAAGATAGTAATGTTATCGGGGTTCGGTCATCTTGCCTGAAGAGAAGTCGTTCGGATCGTAAGAAGGGTCCTCGTGCTCAACCTCGTTGGTAACCTCGTGCTCGTACTCGTACTCGTTCCCAGCTTCCGGCTCTAAACAATACAACCACACAAGGCACGAATCAACAAGATGCAATGCGCACAGAAAAATGATGGATGCATGATGGATGCACTAAGGGAGCACACGGAGCACGGAAAATAGCACTCAAGCAAATCACTTCAAAACATGGCAACAATAGGAGATTATGAATCTACACGGAAAATCAATCAAGTTTCATATAAGACTTGCTGAAATCGGAGCTACGGGCTAAAAGTTATGCCCGAAACAAGAAATAGGCGAAAGCTGAAAATTACAGCAACATAGCAACTTCGTAGCACTAGAAAAATAAGCTACAGCACTCAAACAACATGGCAAAGAGCATGAACATAAACTAGACATATCCTACAGCAAATAAGTCCAAAGGTGCACCCCCAAAGGATCCACAGATCAATAGCAACAAGCTTGGACATATTGAACTTGACAACAAAATTCTGACAGCAGAATTTTATTGAAACTTTGGAGCAAAAGTTAAACATGCTACAGCCACTTAAATAAGCATGTAAGAACATGAATGGATAGCTTACAATATATACTACAAGGAACCATCAAGATACACTCCAAAACTATCATGGTTTGTCCTAGAACAGCACACAAACATGGCATCGCAATATTACAGATTTCAGACTTAGTGAAAAATCCACTAAGTGTTAAAACAACAGTTTCATCATGGCATCTAAAAGAGCAATTTTAAGTCACCTCGAAACTAAACATGGCAAGTGGTAAGCACCACATCAAAGTACACATGATGGTGATTCCGAAACACACAAGCATGCATCATGGAGATAAACACAACGATAGCAATGAGCTCAACAAGATGGCATTTCATAACAAGTTAAACAACATCACAGCCACATGGCACTTTGCAACGAAGATATACATGACAAGAATAAATCTATCATGCAACCTAACACAAGCAACATGTAGAGTATGGCAAGACGAACACGTGGACATGTCATTTGCATCAATCGGACAAACGAGCTAAAAGATATCACTATGCAAAGATGGCATAAAAACAACACATAGCAGCAGTTTATACTGGGATGCACTCTTGCAACAGAAAAATAAGCATCTAGATGATCACAAACATGCATGGCACAATGGAATGAATCGTAGTGCTAATCACCACGAACGTCTGGACATGTCATTTGCGCAAAACGGAGCAACACACAAGAAGTTATCGCAGTTTGAAAAGTGCATCAGAGAACAAAAAATACAAGGACTTAGGGATTTTGAAACAACCTTCTCAGATCTGGATATGGAAGAAGTCAACGGGCTCGGGCCCGCGCGGATCTGGCGCGGCCCGCGGCTGGACGAAGTGGCGGCGCGGCCCAGGCGAAGGGAGGCCGCGGCGGAGGCGGCTCGTTGACCGATTGGATCGGGATCGCCTGGATCCGATCGACTGGCCCTTCAAGCCAGTGGCTGGCGGCGGCGACTTGTGCGATCTGGCGGCGGGGCTCTGGCTTCGATGGATGCGGGAGGTTTGCGAGCCTGGCGGCGGCGGTGCTGCCTAGAGCCGGCAGGAGGTCGGGGCCGGCTGGATCCGGCGACCCCTCGCCGGATCTGGCCGGAGGTGAGGTGGAGAGGGCGGCCGGTGGAGCTCCGGCGAGAGTTCCGGCGAGAACTCCGGCGAGGTCCGGTGAGGTGGCTGGAGGTGGAAGAGAAGTGGCTAGGGGAGCTAGGGTTTCCTTGTTTTGGGGCACAAATTTGGGGGAGTGGACAAATATATAAGCACAAGTAGCTAGGGTTGTCCAAATGGAGTGCGGTTTTCGGCCACCGGATCAGATTTGGATGGCCTAGATGATAGAAGTGGCTAGGAGTAGTTTGTTGGGCTGTTGGAGGGGGTGTCTTGGGCCACAAAGTGGAGGCACTTTGAGCCCACGAGAATAACTGTTGGGGTAGCAAACGGACTCGAAACGCGACGAGATTTGACAGGCGGGTTACGCACAACAAAACAACAACACACGACAAGTCTCGCGCCAAACCGGTAACGTTACACGGCCAAACACCAAAGTAGGCCTACGGGACGCCACGGACACGTGAGGGAGCTCCGGAACGCGAAACGGACAACGGGAAGGAACGCATTGAACCGGATGCAACTGACAACACAAATGCAATGCGATGCACATGACTATATGATATGAATGAATGCCACACACGCACACAACAAAACGACGAAAACCCGAAAGACAAAGAACCCAGAATGGAATAGATGAAGCCAGAGATATATTATATGCCCAAAAGGGAAAGAATTACATCCGGGGCATTACAAACTCTCCTCTACTACAAAAAGATCTCGTCCCGAGATCTAGGACTGGAAAAAGGAAGGGTACTCGGAACGAAGATGATCTTCTCGTTCCCACGTAGCTTCTCGGTCGGTGTGATGTGGCCACTTGACTTTCAAGAATTTGATGGACTTGTTACGGGTCTTGCGTTCGGTTTCTTCGAGAATAGCAACGGGATGCTCTCGGTAAGACAGGTCTTGTTGAAGATCAATCTCTTCAAACGGAATCATGCGTTCTGGTGCCTTGAAGCATTTGCGAAGTTGAGACACATGAAACACATCATGAACATTGGCAAAGTTGGAAGGGAGCTCAAGTTGATAGTCTAGGTCGCCTCTTTTGCCAAGAATCTTGAAAGGCCCGACGTATCTAGGAGCAATCTTTCCTTTGATACCGAATCTTTGGGTGCCTTTCATCGGAGACACACGGAGATAGACATGATCACCAATGTTGAAAGCCAAATCACGATGCTTGCCGTCATAGTAGCTCTTCTGACGCGACTGAGCGGCCTTGAGATTCTCACGTATGACTTTGCACATTTCTTCGGCCTCTGAGATCAAGTCATTGCCAAGAAGTTGACGTTCACCTGTTTCAGACCAGTTGAGAGGGGTACGTCACTTTCTGCCATAGAGGATTTCAAACGGAGCTTTGCCTGCACTTGCTTGGAAGCTGTTGTTGTAAGAGAACTCGGCAAATGGAAGGCAGTCTTCCCATTTCATGCCAAAAGATATGACACAGGCTCTGAGCATGTCTTCTAGAATCCGATTCACTCGCTCGGCTTGACCACTAGTCTGAGGGTGAAAATCAGTGCTGAACCTGATCTTAGTGCCCATGGCGGACTGAAAGGAGTCCCAGAACTTTGAAGTGAACAAACTTCCACGGTCTAAGGAGATAACTTGAGGAATGCCATGTAAGGACACAATTCTGGAAGTGTACAGCTCTGCCAATTGAGCTGCATTGATTGATTCTTTGACTGGAAGGAAGTGAGCGACTTTGGTAAGCTTGTCAATCACCACGAAGATAGAATCACTCCCTTTCTTGGACTTAGGAAAGCCAGTGACGAAGTCCATTTCAATGTGGTCGAACTTCCACTCGGGAATAGGAAGAGGTTGGAGAAGACCGGCTGGACGTTGATGTTCTGCTTTCACTCTTCTGCAAACATCACATTCATTCACGAATTGGGCAATCTCCCTTTTCATGCGTGTCCACCAGTAAGATTCCTTGAGGTCTTGGTACATCTTGGAGCTTCCAGGATGAATGGAAAGGAGAGAATCATGTGCTTCTTCCATTATGAGCTTCCTGAGATCACCTTTGGGAACGACGAATCTGTCCTCGAAGAACAAGGTATCTCTCTCATCAACACGAAAACACTTGTATTTTGGAGTGCCCTTTGCAATACCATGTTTCACCTTCTTCACCATGGCATCACTGAGTTGGGCCTCACGGACCTGATCTTCCAAGGTAGGAGCAACTTGAAGATTTCCAAGAAAACCCTGCGGAACAATTTGAAGGTTGAGCTTCCTGAATGCTTCACAAAGCTCAGGCTGGAACGGCTTGATAAGAAGGCTGTTGCAATATGCCTTTCTGCTCAAAGCATCTGCAATCACATTCGCCTTGCCAGGAGTGTATTCAATGCTGGGATTATACTCTTGGATCATTTCAACCCAACGAGTCTGACGGAGGTTCAGATTCGGCTGTGTGAAGATGTACTTCAAGCTCTTGTGATCGGTGAAGATGTCGACTTTTCTGCCCAACAACAGATGTCTCCACGTAATCAAAGCATGTACCACAGCTGCTAGTTCGAGATCATGTGTGGGATAATTCTTCTCACTTGGCTTGAGCTGACGAGAAGTGTATGCCACAATTCTCTTATCTTGCATAAGCACACCACCAAGTCCTTGAAGAGAAGCATCACAGAATACTTCATAGGGCTTGGACTCATCTGGAGGAGTAAGAACTGGAGCAGAGACGAGCTTTTCTTTGAGAGTTCTGAATGCCACTTCATACTCTGGAGACCAAAAGTATTTGACATTCTTCTGAAGCAAGTTGGAAAGAGGCTTGGCAATCTTGGAGAAGTTCTCAACGAACCTTCTGCAATAGCTGGCAAGACCCAGAAAACTTCGGAGTTGCTTGACGTTCTGAGGAGCTTCCCAGTTGACAATTGCTTCAACTTTCTCGGGATTTACCGCAATGCCGTCAGCTGAGATGATATGGACCAGGTACAAAACCTTATCGAGCCAAAATTCGCACTTGGAGAACTTGGCATAGAACTTATGCCCACGGAGTCGATCAAGAACCAGACGTAAATGCTTTTCGTGATCTTCTTCATTCTTGGAAAACACCAGAATATCATCCAGATACACAAGCACAAACTCGCCGGTGTAGGGGTTGAAGATGTAATGCATCATTCTCGAGAAGGTAGGAGGAGCATTGGCGAGACCAAAGGACATGACTGTATACTCGTATGAGCAATAGCTCGTTCTGAAGGCAGTCTTGGGAATGTCTTGCTCGCGAATGCGAATTTGGTGATAGCCCATTCGGAGGTCGAGCTTAGAGAACACTTTAGCTCCTTTGAGCTGCTCGAAGAGTTCATTGATGTTGGGGAGCGGATATTTGTTCTTTATTGTCTTCTTGTTCAATGGCCGGTAATCAACACAGAGACGCTCCGTGCCATCTTTCTTCTTGACAAATAAGACACCACAGCCCCAAGGAGACGTACTAGGCCTGATCAGACCCATACGCTCCTGTACATCAAGCTGCCTCTTCAACTCCTTCAATTCTTCGGGAGAGAGCTTGTACGGACGCCGGCATGCTGGCTCAGTACCTGGCTCGAGTTCAATGACGAATTCCACCTGACGGTGTGGAGGCATGCCTGGAAGTTCTTCAGGAAAGACGTCTTGATATTCGTTTACCACCGAAATTTGAGATATGGCATTAATTTCGCCCTTATCATTGAGAGAGAAAAGCCTGATAGTGTTATCCCTGGAGGCGAAGATGATCACATCTTCATCAGGATGAGTCATCTTGACTTCCTTCTGTGCACAATCAATGTGAGCATCATGCTGAGAAAGCCAATCCATTCCGAGGATGAGGTCAATGTCAGAATTGCCAAGAACCACCGGTTTAGCCAGAAAGCGATAATCACCCATGCGAATAGAAACATTCGGAGCAAAAATATTAGAAGTCATGCACTTGCCCGGAGAAATTACTTGCAACCTCTGAGGCAGACTTTGGATGTCAACATTATGCTTGGATGCAAATGGTTGAGACATGAAAGAACATGAAGCACCCGAATCAAACAACACTTTAGCTGGAAAAGAGTTAACTGAAAGGTTACCCAAAATCACATCCGAAGAATTCTCCGCTTGCGCTGCACTCATCAGATTGACCCTTGCTGCCTTTGGATTATGCTTGACAATAGCTGAACTCACAGGTGGAGGAGGTGGAAGACGCTTCTGGTTCGGACATCTGTTGGCATAGTGACCTTTCTGAGTGCATTTGTTGCAAGTCACTTCTGAGAGAGGACGGAAATGAGAACCACTTGACTTTGAGCCTTGAGACTGAAACTGGTTCTTCGACTGGTTGCTTGGGTTGGGTGGGTGGGAGAAACCACGTCCACTAGAGTTCTTGTTGCTGTTGGAGTTGTTGTAAGGAGCTCGAATCACTGGAGGAGGAGGAAGCCAAAATTTCTGTTGTTTCGCAGCCAACTGAGACGATGAGGAAGAGTGAACGACATCTCGAATCCTCTTTTTAGAAGCCTCCATCTTAAGCTGAGATGCCTCTTGTTTCAAAGCCATGTTATAGAATTTGTCGAATTCATCGGGCTCGAACAAGGTGAGAGCAAGTTGAAGTTCATCTTTGAGACCTCCACGAAACTGGTAGATTTTGCTCTTAGCATCAGGAATGTCTTGCTTAGCATAGCGGGCGAGGTTTTGGAACTTGACATTATACTGGTAGACTGTCATAGAGCCCTGCTTCAGGTTGCGGAATTGCTCACGCATACCCTCGATGACACTTGTTGGAATGTGGTGAGAGCGAAAATCCTTGCAGAAATCCTCCCAAGAGATCACACGACCTGGCCTGGAGTCTTTGTACTGCTGCCACCAGTCAGCTGCTTGGTCTTTGAGTTGGAAGGCTGCAAACTTCACATAATCCTCTTCTCTTACGTTACTGCACTCAAAATGCTTCTTTATATCGGTTAACCAATCTTCAGCATCAAGAGGGTCGACACAGTAACTGAAAGCTTTTGGATTATTGGCCAAGAACTGGTTGAGAGTAGCATGGTGCTGCTGGTTGAAGAAGTTGCCTTGATTCCCTGGAACACCCTGATTAGCTTGATTAGCTTGCATCTGCTGCATCATCTGCATCAACATCTGGGTGTTCTGAGTTGTAGTCTGCATAATCGCTCTCCAAGCCTCAGACGGAGGAGGAGGTGAAGGAGGACGGTTTGGGACCTCTTCACCCTCTGGGTTAGCGTTGGGAACCCTTTTCGGAGCCATCCTAAAAGAGATGACCACGAATCAGCAATTGATTGACAGAAGGTATAAGCTGAATCAATGGAATGAATTGCAACAAGTCTTCACAATAATCATTCGAACAATAGGAACGAATGAAATCATTCGAACAAGAGGAACGAATGAAATTCTCAGTTAAATGATAACATCAATCTTCACGAGAAGCCACGTAGGGGACAAAAGGAAAAATAAGAAAAACAACATGGTACGGATGGAAACAAACACAAGATAGGAGCTTCGTTCTAACATCTTTGTGCTGAAAGCATATGAACGCGTTACGAAAGGGTTTTGCAATCCCCGGATCAGCATAGCCAAGGACCCTTTAAGATGCAACTCCCGATCGGAACATCGGTCATAATACCACTTCACTCAATGTAGAACCCCGAACTCGCTAACCTGCATTCGTTGGAAGAATGCCTATGATCTACTGGATAAACCCACCTATTAATTTCCGAAAGATTCTAGTTATGCAATCAGGTTTTGGGGATACAGGGGAAGCACCGCGCAATCAACTCTAAACCTACATCCAGCTGTATCCATCCTTCAACACATAACCAGTCTTTCTCGGAAACTGTTTACCTCGGACCTTCGAAAAGCATCCACTATAACAAGCTATGGCAATACTCTCGAACTACCTCCCCAGTACTGGGTGATGTCGGGGTTATCTTGCCACTAACCGTATATGAGAGATTTTCGATGTCGGCCGTCTTAAGTATTTAGTACTGCCGCGATATGCTTGTGACGACAATACCCCGAAGCTCAACTCCCCGGGACACTGCCACAACCCCTAACGTCAGGAGGCATCGAGAACAACATTCTCGTCACAAAAACATCGAAACAATCCCAGAATACTCGCGAGATTCCTAAAAAAATTTGGTGCAATTTTTGAAAGTAGAAGAGGGAAGAGTAGTCGTCAGGAGTCCTCACCAGAGAGAAAAGGGATGAGAAGCAAAGAAATCCTACTCTCCGATATAATATATAGGACTCAAAATATTTTCAGTGTGTGCCTAGACTCGACCGTCAACGATTGGATCAAACAGTGGGGGCTCCTAGGTCGGAGAAGGCACTGAATACCAACTTGTAATGCCCAGGATGGGACTATATCTCCTACGTGTCGAGGCACGACTTAGAGACATAACCCCATGCTGGAATAATCGCAAGTTTGGTATCTTTGCACAACTCATGTAAAAGATGGGGATGGAAAACATAAAATAGTTGGCTTACACTCGCCACGTCACACAAATACAATACATGTCTCAATCATCATACAATAAAACATCACAGCCCTCTAAGGGTAAAATCCAAATGACAAGATACCAAACATAATTTAAATCCACAGGTCGGATCGAATCCTAGTAGAAGTCTCCACTACTGATCATCAGGATAACGAACATAGTATCGACTACGCTCCTCGTCATACTCCCAGTCTAGCTCGGTGCCATCACCTGGATAGCTCACCATCGGACATGCATCTGGTGTGGTGAAGTAACTGTGAGCCACAGAGGACTCAGCAATCCCGTACCCGGGTAACAAGACTATTTAAGCCTTGGGAGAGGATAAGGCTGAAGAAAAGAATAAGTGTCTGCAGCAGCAACTAGCACTAGCTTACGTGATAGAGTGCGAGAAGAGAAGTGCCTCGGTCGAGAGATGATCACGAAGTGATCCTAGCTAAAACTCAACAAACATAACCCCACTGTGTTCAACTCCCGAATCCCTATTCGGAAATTGACAGTCACGGTACACACGCTGGTAGTGTATTGGAACATTGTGTCAAGTTATCTACAACCGGATATTAACAAGCTCCCATCTGCCACATAACCGCGGGCACGGCTTTCGAAAGTTCATAACCCTGCAGGGGTGTTCCAACTTGGCCCATTACAAGCCCACGATCCGCGGAGTCGCAACTCCAAAGTGGGAAGACCCGAGTATTCTCGGAATCCCGTGCTCAAGATACTCCGAACTAAGGTAAGGCTAATCCAGCAAATCCTCCCGGCGTGCCGACACCCTGATAGTAGCCGCGCGTATCTCGTCTCAGGCCACGACCGGATGGGCGATCCCACAGGTTTTTACCAAACCTCGAGTTTCCTCGTGGTGGCCCCGCGTAACCCCCAGTTTGGACCAACACTCATGTGGAGCACTGGCCCGGGTTGTTGAATTAAGAAAGAGGGCTAATTACTCCCTATGCAAGTTTATTTAGTTATTAGGCTAATAGTACCAATGTTGGGACTTGCTGGAAAAGACTTAGGACTTAGCGGTTTATCGAGGGGGTCCCATACACCCCAACCGTGTTAGGAACGCATAAACAAGGAACATAACACCGGTTTAAACGGTTCCTAACGGCATGAGTGGAACAAATCACCAAGCAAAAGGCTTAGCCTTCCACCCTTGCCAATATATAGATGATTTCATTTAAGCATTATATATAGTGTGATATAACCCAACAAACTTCAACATGAAGCAAGCATCTTCGATCTTCACCTGCAACTAGCAATGCTATAAGAGGGGTTGAGCGAAGCGTACTTAGCCATTCAACGGTTTGCATAGGTAGGGTGGTTAAACATGGTCATGGTTACAAGTAGGAGGCTGACAGGAAAAACATGGGCATCGAGGCAAACTATAGAGAGGAACTACTAGCAATAGGCAAAGATAGTAATGTTATTGGGGTTCGGTCATCTTGCCTGAAGAGAAGTCGTTCGGATCGTAAGAAGGGTCCTCGTGCTCAACCTCGTTGGTAACCTCGTGCTCGTACTCGTACTCGTTCTCAGCTTCCGGCTCTAAACAATACAACCACACAAGGCACGAATCAACAAGATGCAATGCGCACAGAAAAATGATGGATGCATGATGGATGAACTAAGGGAGCACACGGAGCACGGAAAATAGCACTCAAGCAAATCACTTCACAACATGGAAACAATAGGAGATTATGAATCTACACGGAAAATCAATCAAGTTTCATATAAGACTTGCTGAAATCGGAGCTACGGGCTAAAAGTTATGCCCGAAACAAGAAATAGGCGAAAGCTGAAAATTACAGCAACATAGCAACTTCGTAGCACTAGAAAAATAAGCTACAACACTCAAACAACATGTCAAAGAGCATGAACATAAACTAGACATATCCTACAGCAAATAAATCCAAAGGTGCACACCCAAAGGAGCCACAAATCAATAGCAACAAGCTTGGACATATTGAACTTGACAACAAAATTCTGACAGCAGAATTTTATTGAAACTTTGGAGCAAAAGTTAAACATGCTACAGCCACTTAAATAAGCATGTGAGAACATGAATGGATAGCCAACAATATATACTACAAGGAACCATCAAGAGACACTCCAAAACTATCATGGTTTGTCCTAGAACATCACGCAAACATGGCATCGGAACATTACAGATTTCAGACTTAGTGAAAAATCCACTAAGTGTTAAAACAGCAGTTTCATCATGGCATCTAAAAGAGCAAGTTTAAGTCACCTCGAAACTAAACATGGCAAGTGGTAAGCACCACATCAAAGTACATATGATGGTGATTCCGAAACACACAAGCATGCATCATGAAGATAAACACAACGATAGCAATGAGCTCAACAAGATGGCATTTCATAACAAGTTAAACAACATCACAGCCACATGGCACTTTGCAACGAAGATATACATGGCAAGAATAAATTTATCATGCAACCTAACACAAGCAACATGTAGAGCATGGCAAGACGAACACGTGGACATGTCATTTGCATCAATCGGACAAACGATCTAAAAGATATCACTATGCAAAGATGGCATAAAAACAACACATAGCAGCAGTTTATACCGGGATGCACTCTTGCAACAGAAAAATAAGCATCTAGATTACCACAAACATGCATGGCACAATGGAATAAATCGTAGTGCTAATCACCACGAACGTCTGGACATGTCATTTGCGCAAAATGGAGCAACACACAAGAAGTTATCGCAGTTTGAAAAGTGCATCAGAGAACAAAAAATACAGGGACTTAGGGATTTTTAAACAACCTTCTCTAATCTGGATCTGGAAGAAGTCAACGGGCTCGGGCCCGCGCGGATCTGGCGCGGCCCGCGGCTGGACGAAGTGGCGGCGCGGCCCAGGCGAAGGGAGGCCGCGGCGGAGGCGGCTCGTTGACCGATTGGATCGGGATCGCCTGGATCCGATCGACTGGCCCTTCGAGCCAGTGGCTAGCGGCGGCGACTTGTGCGATCTGGCGGCGGGGCTCTGGCTTCGATGGATGCGGGAGGCTTGCGAGCCTGGCGGCGGCGGTGCTGCCTAGAGCCGGCAGGAGGTCGGGGCCGGCTGGATCCGGCGGCCCCTCGCCGGATCTGGCCGGAGGTGAGGTGGAGAGGGCAGCCGGTGGAGCTCCGGCGAGAGTTCCGGCGAGAACTCCGGCGAGGTCCGGTGAGGTGGCTGGAGGTGGAAGAGTAGTGGCTAGGGGAGCTAGGGTTTCCTTGTTTTGGGGCACAAATTTGGGGGAGTGGACAAATATATAGGCACAAGTAGCTAGGGTTGTCCAAATGGAGTGCGGTTTTCGGCCACCGGATCAGATTTGGATGGCCTAGATAATAGAAGTGGCTAGGAGTGGTTTGGTGGGCTGTTGGAGGGGGTGTCTTGGGCCACAAAGTGGAGGCACTTTGAGCCCACGAGAATAACTGTTGGGGTAGCAAACGGACTCGAAACGCGACGAGATTTGACAGGCGGGTTACGCACAACAAAACAACAACACACGACAAGTCTCGCGCCAAATCGGTAACGTTACACGGCCAAACACCAAAGTAGGCCTACGGGACGCCACAGACACGTGAGGGAGCTCCGGAACGCGAAACAGACAACGGGAAGGAACGCGTGGAACCGGAAGCAACCGACAACACAAAAGCAATACGATGCACATGACTATATGATATGAATGAATGCCACACACGCACACAACAAAACGACGAAAACCCGAAAGACAAAGAACCCGGAATGTAATAGATGAAGCCAGAGATATATTATATGCCCAAAAGGGAAAGTATTGAAGGAAATATGCCCTAGAGGCAATAATAAAGTTATTATTTATTTCCTTATATCATGATAAATGTTTATTATTCATGCTAGAATTGTATTAACCAGAAACTTAATACATGTGTGAATACATAGACAAAACAGAGTGTCCCTAGTATGCCTCTACTAGACTAGCTCATTGATCAAAGATGGTTATGTTTCCTAGCCATAGACATGAGTTGTCATTTGATCAACGAGATCACATCATTAGGAGAATGATCTGATGGACAAGACCCATCCGTTAGCTTAGCACTATGATCGTTTAAGTTTTACTGCTATTGCTTTCTTCTGACTTATACATGTTCCTATGACTATGAGATTATGCAACTCCCGAATACCGGAGGAACACTTTGTGTGCTACCAAACGTCACAACGTAACTGGGTGATTATAAAGGTACTCTACAGGTGTCTCCGAAGGTACTTGTTGGGTTGGCGTATTTCGAGATTAGGATTTGTCACTCCGATTGTCGGAGAGGTATCTCTGGGCCCACTCGATAATGCACATCACTATAAGCCTTGCAAGCATTGCAGCTAGTGAGTTAGTTGCGGGATGATGTATTATGGAACGAGTAAAGAGACTTGTTGGTAACGAGATTGAACTAGGTATTGAGATACCGACGATCGAATCTCGGGCATGTAACATACCGATGACAAAGGGAACAATGTATGTTGTTATGCGGTTTGACCGATAAAGATCTTCGTAGAATATGTGGGAGCCAATATGAGCATCCAGGTTCCGCTATTGTTTATTGACCGGAGACGTGTCTCGGTCATGTCTACATAGTTCTCGAACCCGTAGGGTCCGCACGCTTAAGGTTTCGATGATAGTTTTATTATGAGTTTATGAGTTTTGATGTACCGAAGGAGGTCGGAGTCCCGGATGTGGTCGGGGACATGACGAGGAGTCTCAAAATGGTCGAGACGTAAAAATCGATATATTGGACGACTATATTCGGACATCGGAAAGGTTCCGAGTGATTCGGGTATTTTCGGAGTACCGGGGAGTTACGGGAATAGAGGAGAGAGGCCAAAAGGAAGGAGGCGTGCACCCCCCTTCTGGTCCGAATTGGACAAGGGGTGCAGCCCCCTTTTCCTTCTCCCTCTCCCCCTCTTTCCTTCTCTCCTACTCCGGAAAGGAAAGGGGAATCCTACTAGGACTTGGGAGTCCTAGTAGGACTCCCCACACTTGGTTCGCCCCCTCTAGGGCAGGCCTCTCCCTCCCTCCTTTATATACGGGGGCAGGGGAGCACCTCTAGACACAACAATTGATCTCTTGATCTCTTAGCCGTGTGCGGTGCCCCCCTCCACCATAGTTCTCCTCGATAAATATTGTAGCGGTGCTTAGGCGAAGCCCTGCGACGGTAGAATATCAAGATCATCACCACGCCGTCGTGCTGACGGAACTCTCCCTCGACACTCGGCTGGATCGGAGTTCGAGGGACGTCATCGAGCTGAACGTGTGCTAGAACTCGGAGGTGTCGTAGTTTCGGTGCTTGATCGGTCGGGCCGTGAAGACGTACGACTACATCAACCGCGTTGTTCTAACGCTTCCGCTTTCGGTCTACGAGGGTACGTAGACTCACTCTCCCCTCTCGTTGCTATGCATCTGGTAGATAGATCTTGCGTGATCGTAGGAAAATTTTAAAAATACTACGTTCCCCAACAGTGGTATCAGAGCCAGGTCTATGCGTAGATGATATGCACGAGTAGAACACAAGTGAGTTGTGGACGATACTAGTCATACTGCTTACCAGCATGTCATACTTTGATTCGACGGTATTGTTGGATGAAGCGGCCCGGACCGACATTACGCGTACGCTTACGCGAGACTGGTTCTACCGACGTGCTTCGCACACAGGTGGCTGGCGGGTGTCAGTTTCTCCAACTTTAGTTGAATCAAGTGTGGCTACGCCCGGTCCTTGTGAAGGTTAAAACAACACATACTTGACGAAATATCGTTGTGGTTTTGTATGCGTAGGTAAGAACGGTTCTTGCTAAGCCCGTAGCAGCCACGTAAAACTTGCAACAACAAAGTAGAGGACGTCTAACTTGTTTTTGCAGGGCATGTTGTGATGTGATATGGTCAAGACATGATGAGTTATACGGTTTTGTATGAAATGATCATGTTTTGTAAAGTTATCGGCAACTGGCAGGAGCCATATGGTTGTCGCTTTATTGTATGAAATGCAATCGCCATGTAATTGCTTTACTTTATCACTAAGCGGTGGCGATAGTCGTAGAAGCAATAGTTGGCGAGACGACAATGATACTACGATGGAGATCAAGGTGTCGCGCCGGTGACGAAGGTGATCATGACGTTGCTTTGGAGATGGAGATCAAAAGCACAAGATGATGATGGCCATATCATGTCACATATTTCGATTTCGTGTGATGTTTATCTTATTATGCTTCTTATTTTGCTTAGTTCGACGGTAGCATTATAAGATGATCCCTTACTAAATTTCAAGGTATAAGTGTTCTCCCTGAGTATGCACCGTTGCGAAAGTTCGTCGTGCCGAGACACCACGTGATGATCGGGTGTGATAAGCTTTACGTTCAAATACAACGGGTGTAAGCCAGTTTTGCACACGCAGAATACTCGGGTTAAACTTGACGAGCCTAGCATATGCAGATATGGCCTCAGAACACTGGAGACCGAAAGGTCGAGCGTGAATCATATAGTAGATATGATCAACATAAGATGTTCACCATTGAAACTACTCCATCTCACGTGATGATCGGACATGGTTTAGTTGATTTGGATCACGTGATCATTTAGATGACTAGAGGGATGTCTATCTAAGTGGGAGTTCTTAAGTAATATGATTAAATTGAACTTTAATTTATCATGAACTTAGTCCTCGTAGTATTAGCATATCTATGTTGTAGATCAATAGCTCGCGATGTTGCTCCCCATTTATTTTTTATATGTTCCTAGAGAAAACTAAGTTGAAAGATGTTAGTAGCAATGATGCGGAATTGTTCCGTGATCTAAGGATTATCCTCATTGTTGCACAGAGAATTATGTCCTTGATGCACCGCTAGGTGACATACCTATTGCAGGAGCAGATGTAGACGTTATGAACGTTTTGACAAAAGCTCGGTATGATGACTACTTGATAGTTTAAGTGCACCATGCTTTATGGCTTAGAACCGGGACTTCAAAAACGTTTTGAACGCCACGGAGCATATAAGATGTTCCAAGAGTTGAAATTAGTATTTCATACTCATGCCCGTGTCGAGAGGTATAAGACTTCTGACAGTACTTTGCCTACAAGATGGAGGAGAATAGCTCAACCAGTGAGCATGTGCTCAGATTGTCTGGGTACTACAATTACTTGAATCAAGTGGGAGTTAATCTTCCAGATAAAATAGTAATTGACAAAGTTCTCTAGTCACTATCACCAAGTTAGTAGAACTTCGTGATGAACTATAATATGCAAGGGATGACGAAAGGAATTCCCGAGCTCTTCGCAATGCTGAAGTCGGCGAAGGTAGAAATCATGAAAAAGCATCAAGTGTTGAGGGTTAACAAGACCACTTGTTTCAAGTAAAGGGCAAAGGGATAGAAGGGGAACTTCAAGAAGAATGACAAGCAAGTTGTCACTCTCGTGAAGAAACCCAAAGCTAAAACTCAAGCCTGAAACTAAGTGCTTCTACTGCAAAGGAAATGGTCACTGGAAGTGGAACTGCCCTAGATACTTGGCGGATAAGAAGGATGGCAAAGTGAACAAAGGTATATTTTGATATACAGATTATTGATGTGTACTTTACTAGTGTTCATAGCAACCCTTGGGTATTTGATACCGGTTCAGTTGCTAAAATTAGTAACTCGAAACGAGAATTGCAGAATTAACAGAGACTAGTTAAAGGTGAAGTGACGATGTGTGTTGGAAGTGGTTCCAAGATTGATATGATCATCATCGCACACTCCCTATACTTTCGGGATTAGTGTAAAACCTAAATAAATGTTATTTGGCATTTGCGTTGAGCATGAATATGATTTGATCATATTTGTTGCAATACGGTTATTCATTTAAAGTCATAGAATAATTGTTATTCTGTTTACATGAATAAAACCTTCGATGGTCATACACCCAATGAAAATAGTTTGTTGGATCTCGATCGTGGTGATACACATATTCATAATATTGAAGCCAAAAGATGCAAGGTTAATAATGATAGTGCAACTTATTTGTGGCACTGCTGTTTAGGTCATAATGGTGTAAAGCGCATGAAGAAACTACATAGTGATGGATTTTTGGAATCACTTGATTATGAATCACTTGGTGCTTGCGAACCATGCCTCATGGGCAAGATGACTAAAACTCCGTTCTCCTGAACAATGGAGCGAGCAACAGATTTGGAGATCATACATACAGATGTATGTGGACCAATGAGTGTTGAAGCTCGCGGCGGGTATCGTTATTTTCTGACCTTCACTGATGATTTGAGCAGATATGGGTATATCTACTTAATGAAGCACAAGTCTAAAACATTTGAAAAGTTCAAAGAATTTCAGAGTGAAGTGGAGAATCATCGTAACAAGAAAATAAGAGTTTCTACGATATGATCGTAGAGGTAAAATATTTGAGTTAGCGAGTTTGGCCTTCAGTAAAAACAATGTGAAATAGTTTCACTACTCACGCCACCTGGAACACCATAGTGTAATGGTGTGTCCGAACGTCATAACCGTACTTCATTAGATATGGTGCGATCGATGATGTCTCTTACCGATCTACCACTATCGCTTTTGGGGTTATGCATTAGAGACAGATACATTCACGTTAAATAGGGCACCATCTAAATCCGTGGAGATGACACCGTATGAACTGTGGTTTGACGAGAAACCTAAGCTGTCATTTCTCTAAGTTTGGGACTGCGATGCTTATGTAAAAAAGTTTCAACATGATAAGCTCGAACCCAAATCGGAGAAGTAAATCTTCATAGGATACCCAAAAGAAACTGTTGGGTACACCTTCTATCACAGATCCGAAGGCAAGGTCTTTGTTGCTAAGAGTGGATCCTTTCTAGAGAAGGAGTTTCTCTCGAAAGAAGTGAGTGGGAGGAAAGTGGAACTTGATGAGGTAATTGTACCTTCTCCCGAATTGGATAGTAGTACATCACAGAAACTGGTTCCAGTGATTTCTACACCAATTAGTGAGGAAGCTAATGATGATGATCATGAAACTTCGGATCAAGTTACTGCTGAACTTCGTAGATCAACCAGAGTACGCTCCGCACCAGAGTGGTACGGCAACCCGGTTCTGGAAGTCATGTTACTGGACCATGATGAACCTACGAACTATGAGGAAGCGATGATGAGCCCAGATTCCGCAAAATGGCTTGAGACCATGAAATCTGAGATGGGATCCATGTATGAGAACAAAGTGTGGACTTTGGTTGACTTGCCCGATGGTCGGCAAGCCATCGAAAATAAATGGATCTTCAAGAGGAAGACTGACGCTGACAGTAATGTTACTGTTTACAAAGCTCGACTTGTTGCGAAAGTTTTTCAACAAGTTCAAGGAGTTGACTACGATGAGACTTTCTCACCCGTAGCGATGCTTAAGTCTGTCCGAATCATGTTAGCAATTGCCGCATTTTATGAAATCTGGCAAATGGATAACAAAACTGCATTTTTAATGGATTTATTAAAGAAGACTTGTATATGATGCAACCAGAAGGTTTTGTCAATCCTAAAGGTGCTAAAAAAATGTGCAAGCTCCAGCGATCCATCTATGGACTGGTGCAAGCATCTCGGAGTTGGAATATATGCTTTGACAAAGCATATAGATTTATACAGACTTGCGGTGAAGCCTGTATTTACAAGAAGTGAGTGGGAGCACTACAACCTTTCTGATAAGTATATGTGAATGACATATTGTCGATCGGAAATGATGTAGAATTTTCTGGAAAGCATAAAGGAGTGTTTGAAAGGAGTTTTTCAAAGAAAGACCTTGGTGAAGCTGCTTACATATTGGGCATCAAGATCTATAGAGATAGATCAAGACGCTTGATAAGACTTTCGATGAGTACGTACCTTGATATGATTTTGAAGTAGTTCAAAATGGATCAGTCAAAGAAGGAGTTCTTACCTGACTTGTAAGGTGTGAAGTTGAGTAAGACTCAAAGCCAGACCACGGCAGAAAAATATAGAGAGAATGAAAGTCATTCCCTATGCCTCAGCCATAGGTTCTATAAAGTATGCCATGCTGTGTACCAAACATGTTGTGTACCTTGCCATGAGTTTGTCAAGAGGGTACAATAGTGATCCAGGAGTAGATCACTGTACAGCGGTCAAAATTATCCTTAGTAACTGGATGACTAAGGAAATGTTTCTCGATTATGGAGGTGATAAAGAGTTCGTCGTAAAGGGTTACCCGATGCAAGCTTTGACACTAAATCCAGCTGACTCTAAGTATCAATCTGGATGCGTATTGAAAGTGGGAGCAATTAGCTAGAGTAACTCCATGCAGAGCATTGTAGACACATAGACATTTGCGAAATACATACGGATCTGAATGTGACAGACCCGTTGACTAAACTTCTCTCACGAAGCAAAACATGATCACACCTTAGTACTCTTTGGGTGTTAATCACATAGCGATGTGAACTAGATTATTGACTCTAGTAAACCCTTTGGGTGTTAATCACATGACGATGTGAACTATCGGTGTTAAATCACATGGCGATATGAACTAGATTATTGACTCTAGTGCAAGTGGGAGACTGAAGGAAATATGCCCTAGAGGCAATAATAAAGTTATTATTTATTTCCTTATATCATGATAAATGTTTATTATTCATGCTAGAATTGTATTAACCGGAAACTTAATACATGTGTGAATACATAGACAAAACAGAGTGTCCCTAGTATGCCTCTACTAGACTAGCTCATTGATCAAAGATGGTTATGTTTCCTAGCCACAGACATGAGTTGTCATTTGATCAACGGGATCACATCATTAGGAGAATGATCTGATGGACAAGACCCATCCGTTAGCTTAGCACTATGATCGTTTAAGTTTTACTGCTATTGCTTTCTTCATGACTTATACATGTTCCTATGACTATGAGATTATGCAACTCCCGAATACCGGAGGAACACTTTGTGTGCTACCAAACGTCACAACGTAACTAGGTGATTATAAAGGTACTCTACAGGTGTCTCCGAAGGTACTTGTTGGGTTGGCGTATTTCGAGATTAGGATTTTTCACTCCGATTGTCGGAGAGGTATCTCTGGGCCCACTCGGTAATGCACATCACTATAAGCCTTGCAAGCATTGCAGCTAGTGAGTTAGTTGCGGGATGATGTATTACGGAACGAGTAAAGAGACTTGTTGGTAACAAGATTGAACTAGGTATTGAGATACCGACGATCGAATCTCGGGCATGTAACATACCGATGACAAAGGGAACAATGTATGTTGTTATGCGGTTTGACCGATAAAGATCTTCGTAGAATATGTGGGAGCCAATATGAGCATCCAGGTTCCGCTATTGGTTATTGACCGGAGACGTGTCTCGGTCATGTCTACATAGTTCTCGAACCCGTAGGGTCCGCACGCTTAAGGTTTCGATGATAGTTTTATTATGAGTTTATGAGTTTTGATGTACCGAAGGAGTTCGGAGTCCCGGATGTGATCGGGGACATGACGAGGAGTCTCAAAATGGTCGAGACGTAAAAATCGATATATTGGACGACTATATTCGGACATCGGAAAGGTTCCGAGTGATTCGGGTATTTTCGGAGTACCGGGGAGTTACGGGAATAGAGGAGAGAGGCCAAAAGGAAGGAGGCGTGCACCCCCCTTCTGGTCCGAATTGGACAAGGGGTGCAGCCCCCTTTTCCTTCTCCCTCTCCCCCTCTTTCCTTCTCTCCTACTCCGAAAAGGAAAGGGGAATCCTACTAGGACTTCGGAGTCCTAGTAGGACTCCCCACACTTGGTGCGCCCCCTCTAGGGCAGGCCTCTCCCTCCCTCTTTTATATACGGGGGCAGGGGAGCACCTCTAGACACAACAATTGATCTCTTGATCTCTTAGCCGTGTGCGGTGCCCCCCTCCACCATAGTTCTCCTCGATAAATATTGTAGCGGTGCTTAGGCGAAGCTCTGCGACGGTAGAACATCAAGATCGTCACCACGCCGTCGTGCTGACGGAACTCTCCCTCGACACTCGGCTGGATCGGAGTTCGAGGGACGTCATCGAGCTGAACGTGTGCTAGAACTCGGAGGTGCCGTAGTTTCGGTGCTTGATCGGTCAGGCCGTGAAGACGTACGACTACATCAACCGCGTTGTTCTAACGCTTCCGCTTTCGGTCTACGAGGGTACGTAGACTCACTCTCCCCTCTCGTTGCTATGCATCTGGTAGATAGATCTTGCGTGATCGTAGGAAAATTTTAAAAATACTACGTTCCCCAACAAGTATTACATCCGGGGCATTACACATCGAGAAGCTAGCCGAACGATGCAGCTCCCAGAATCCAGCTTCCGGAGAACGAGCGGCCTGCAGTGTAAAAACGAGAAGCTGGTCGAACCCAGCTCCCAGAATCGAAGGAGGAGAAGTTCGACGAAATTACCGGATATATGCCACCACCAAGTGACCCTGAGGCAGCGTACCGGTTCGCTCCATCTCTTTCTCTCGATAGGTTCTCTCCCCCCTACGAGAAACCAGCCAAATGGGCTCCAAAGCGTGCTTATGGGCTGCCAGCCCATGCAAAGGGAAGCTGGAGCAGCCGCTGCTGCCGAACGCAGCGCTGGCTCCCGCGAGAAGCTAGCTCGCCCAGCTCCCACGAGAAGCTGGCTCGTTTCGGAAGCTGGATAGCTTTCGAACGGGCCCTAAATGTTGCTTAATATACACTTGATACTTTGAGTCTGATGCAATCATAATGTAAACAGGAAAGTGAAGGGGGCGCCTCCCACCACCGCTGAGCTTCCTCTCATGAGGCGCCACCAGGTGGCGCCCCAACCGCTAGTGTACATGTAACTGTTATGAGTATCAGTAAAGTTACAAGTGTTTCTAACAAAAACACATCGATGCACAAATTTTAGTACCACCTCGGATAGAAAAAATATCTTTTTGCCGGTGAATAGATCAAAAATTCAAAGAAACACACCTTCCTTTATTAGTAATTATAGATTTCAAAAATAATAATTAAAAAATTGCCATATTTAAAATTTATAAGTCTTCATCACGCATTTAAGAAAATGTTTATGAAGTTTACAAATAATAATGGCGCAACTTTAGAAACACGTTGATTGCATTCCAAAATAATGTTGTGACATTTATGAAATGTCCGTGTGTTTCAAAAAATATTCGTGAACGTTCGTTAGTTTTTTAAACAAATTTGTTGCATTCTAAAACATTGAGTATGAATATTTAAATATAATTTACTTAAATATTTTAAGTGTTCATCACACATATGAAAAATGTTCATGCAATGTAAAAATAATAATCATGCAACTTTTGTAAGATGTTGATAGCACTCAAAATAATGTTTGTGACATAGGTCTCGCAGTTGGCGGGAAACAGCTCTGGTGTACCTTTACATGGATAAAATCTTTTTCCCTGTTTTTTATTTTTTTTGCTTTGCGGTGGCATTGACGTCACATCCACTATCCCCGTGGCAGAAACTACAAAAATGTTGCCACGACGACCACAAAAACATGTTGCCACGGTTACTGAAGATTCATTTTTGTCATGGAAACTTAAAGCATGCTTCCATGTTAATTAAAATGTCACGCATTGCATTTCTCAAACTTGTTTTGCCATGTCAGCTACTGCTACATACTTTGCCATAATGTCAATGAAATATATTTTTTAAAACTAAAAAATTACCGTGATTTGGGAGGACAAATTCCAAGGATTTGGCAGCACAAAACAATTTCGCCGAATAATAGCATTTAGATTTAGGACACAAATGTTTTCTAAAATGGCCCATGGGACTTTCGACTATTTTTACCATGTAAACCAAATTTGCCATGACACAGAACCAGGAGTTAGAAATTGTTACTTACAACTTTGTAAACCCCAATTTGCGATCACAAGAGCCAGCACAAAAATTCATGACAACATCCACAATTTGCCAGAGTGCGAACTAGATCATGGTTTCGTACATTTCGCAATCTGGAACACTCCCCTCCCGTGCCTGAAAACAATCTCTCTTGTGAAAAGAGAGAGGGATAACAATAGCTAGGTCAATTCATCGGAGTGCCGCCAGCCCCTCGCACCAGAGCGCGTGCCGACCCATCCTTACTCCAAGATCCGTGCACTCCATCCAGCAGCCTGGTGTTTGTTCGGAAATCCAAAAATTCATTTACCATCATGGCATGCCACGCGCAACGACACGCCCTAGCTCGCGCGAGTTCGCCGTGTACTACTTTCGACGTCCGTCCAGTTGCGTGAAAATGGACATAATTGACCCTTATCTGAAACTTCAACACAAAATGACCTCATTCTGAAAATATTTCACGAAATGGCCCCTTTTGCATGACGCCCGAGGCTAGGGCGCCATGCTAGAGAGAGCCCGGGGCGTCATGCTATTTGGCATGACTAGGGCGTCATGCTCTCTAGCAAGGCGCCCTAGCCCCGGGCGTCATGCAAAAGGGGTTATTTTCGTGAAATATTTTTAAAATAAGATCATTTTATGTTGAAGTTTTAGATAAGGGCCAATTTTGTTCATTTTCGCTCTAATTGCTCCTCGTGAACCAGCTAGCGTGTAGCGGGAGCGCGCTCTGCTCACCGCAATCAAGCACCGGAAAAACACAGAGCCGAAACACGCCACATGGGTCAAGGCATGCCAGACCCAGACGTCGAGGAAGATGCATCGCATCGACCGATACCGTAGTCTAGACCCCTGCACCTCACCTGCGGCGTGGCTCCAGGTGGCCTCGGCGCCCCCCTCCGACCACGGAACCCGGACGTCCATCGCTGCCGCTGCAGCCAGGGGGCAGGAACCTGCCTGCCGACCTAGTCTGTTCCGGAGCATGCGGCCGGGGAGCGCGCTTCTCTTTTCCCTCTGCCTGTGCGGTGCGGGCGGCCCAACTTTGGAAAAGCCTTTGTTTTGTTTAGGATTAGGAAAGAGATAAATACATCCATGGTCACTGTATTTGAGACATAAGCACAATACGGTCACTGAACTTTAAAATACGCTTGTTACGATCATTATATACGTGTTGAGGTGATTATACGGTCACTGGCTTGCCGTATAACTCTGTATTCTGCTCAGTTGACCGGTCAACCTATCATGCACCGCAGTACCGCACCCTCCCCACGCCCCCGCGACGCCAACTGCAGCAGGATCCGTCGCCGGCGAGGGCCCGCGGAAGCAGTCGCAGCAGCTCCCTCCCAAGTCGCCCTCGTCCTTCCACGGCTCGCCCTCCTTCAAGCTGGCGGGCCTCATCGACTACCCGCGCCGGATCCTCTCCCTGGGCCGCGTCTCCCCCATCGACCCCGACGCCTACCCTCCGACACCCACCCTGACCGAGCAGCCCCCCACCACCAGGAGCAGCCGGTGCGCGCCGATGGCGCCGGGAGGAGGAGGAGGGGCAGGGGAGGGGGCTGGATCTGAGGCTCTGCCTGCATGGGAGGGACGGCGACTGCGTCATCGTCATGGACCTCGACTCCGCTGTGCTATGCAGGAGCAGCGCCTTCTTCGCGGCCATGGCGCTCGAGCCCAATGCCAGTGGCGCCGGCGGCAGGGCCGGGAGGATCGAGGAGGACGGGTTGGAGAAGGTCGCGACCTTCAGGGACGCCGTGGAGCTCATGTTCCAGGCCGACGCGCTGCGGTGGCCATCGGCGTCCTCGAGGTGAGGTGATGCTAGCGTGCTCGACGCTGGTAGGGAGGCCACGGTGGTGCGCTACCAAATTCGTCGACAACGCGCTCGCTCACGGCCGCAACCTCGTCTGGCAAGGTGGAAGAAAGGAGCGGAGGGGAGACGACGCATCCGGTCGGGGAGGGAGCTCGCCGTGGGTGGGTGGGTGGCAATACGGGAGGCCTCGCCCCTCCTCCCAACAGCCGGAGAAGAGAGCGGGCCGGCGGTGCCCAGTAAGCGCAGATCTAGGGGGCAGCGTAGTGCGAGATGGCTGGGGACGGCGCAATGGAGATGGCCGCGCCCAGATCCGATGTTGGTCTATGCTCTGTGGCCGGGCGGCCCCGATCTGAGCACTCCGGCGGTCAGGCCTGCGCGTGCGTGTTTTTTTCTTTTAAAATCTGCATGCATGTTTGACTGGATAAGTTGACCAGTCAACTCGGTGGAATACAGAGCTATACAGCTGATCAGTGACCGTATAATTACCTCAACACGTATACAATGATCGTAACGAGTGTATTCTGAAGTCCAGTGACCGTAGTGTGCTTTTGCCTCAAATACAATGACCATCAGTGTATTTATCTCATTAGGAAAATGCGCGCACAAAGGACAAAGTTCAGGTACTACGTTCGGAGAGGAAGAGCCCAGGAGAGAGAGATCTGGAACTAGTGAAGCGGTTAGGTGTCGCGTTCCGGGCGCGCGGCGCAGACGATGACAAAATCTGGCGTTAATGCTTTCAGACGACAGAGGTTAATTATAGAGGATTTAGGGTGCCATGTGTTTGTCCATGTGCATGCATGCACGCCAAGACCAGACCAGACCGGCCGGCTCCCGGCGCGCGGTCTAGTATAGTTGTCCACAGCATAAACAAATCTTCTGCTTTGCGTCATTTTTCTTCATCTCGAACCTTGCAAGTCTGCGTACCGAGTCACTACAAAATGACCGCGGACTGCGCTGTCGGAGGCGCACTACCCAGCCCAGCCCAGGCAGCGAGGGCGACGCGCGGGGGCGCGGCCGAATTTCGGGCCAAGGGAGTGCGCCTAGGAGTAGCAGCACGATTTTGGTCCAAAAGCAGCATCACATCGCATCACGTCGGCCGGCCGGCCTCCCGTCCATCCATCCATCACGGGTCTTTCTCTCCGTCTTTCCGTCAGCTCGTGCTCGGCCGGCCGGGGTCAAAATGCCACGCATCGCTTGCTTTTCTTCACACGCCTTTCGCCTTTTCCGCGCCCCCTCGCCCCGGTAGTGGGAGTGGAGCTTGGCAGCGGGGCTTTGGTTCCGTAGCCATCGATTACCTAGGCCTATACATCCATCGGCACGGCACCACGCGCTTTTTACTACAGAATCTCTCTCTCAACTCACTCAAGCGCTGTGGGTGATTTGTGGTGCTGGGCACATTGCGATCGAGCGAGGAGGGGTGGTCAATGCGCCACTCCATCTGACCGGCCGTCTCCATGACTCCCTGCATGATGCGTGGCGTGTTGATGCTGCTGGTGGTGGGTGGGTACAGCTTCTTTTGCACTCATGATGGATGGGATGGTGGTGCACGTATAACAGGAGGCGGGGGTTGGGTTGAAACACTGGTTGTGTGCCCGCTGTACCGGTCATATATTACTCCGTATGATGTATCCTCTGATTAAATCCCAGAATAGCTAAAATCTAACGACCGAGCACCAATATTCTCACGGCGAAGCTAACTCCAACGCACAACTCATTTAGAGCAACTCCAACGGGGAACCCATTTCAACGTCTGCGTCCGTTTGGGTCGGCGCGAACAAAAGTGATGACCCAACACGTCGACCCAAACGCAAACCGTGTCCGCCTGGCGTCCACGCCGATCAATTTCCGGCCCAAAATTGCATCTGAAATGCGTCGGCGCGGACGCGAAGCGGACGCGCCGCGCGTCTCCTCGGCGTCCGCCGCGTCCCCACCTGTAGGCCAGCCAACTACCACCGATCGTCTTATTTACGACGACCACCGACAGCGGGCCCACTAGTCAGCGAGTGGAAGCGTCTTATTTTAAGCACGCGTGCGGCGGGGGCCAGCCTCACCCACTTCCGTCCACATCTGCCCCCCACCATGACCTTTGCTTCCTCGCCGGCGATAGGAAACCCTAGAGCGCGATGGGCCTCTTCAGCAACAGCAGCGGCAAGGGCACCCCCAACGCCTCGTCCTCCCGTGCTCTTCCCCCCCTCCTCCGGCGCCGGCGTGTTTCCGCCCAGGTCGCCGCCGCCTGCACATCCTGGTGCGCCAAGCGCAGTGGCACTGGGAGTACATGCAGCCGCTGCCCTATCCGACGTCACGCTGCCGCACCACTGGCACCTCGATCCGCAGCGGATCCCGATGCCGGCGGTTCCGCTGTCCTAGCGGGCGCATGACGAAGAGGTGCGCAGGCGCCGCGCGCAGCTCACGCCGGAGCAGCGGCGGATGCCGGAGTACGCCGCCGACTCTCCAGACTGGGAGGCTTGCTTTGCCCTCGAACACGAGGAGCAACGGAGTTCCGGCGTCGACGCCATCCCGCTGCCGTTTCCACCGCCGCCCCCGCAGGTAGAGCCCGACGAAATGGAGGCTGAGGCGGAGTACCAAGCCGCCCTCGAGGAGGCCCTGCACCACGCGCTGGAGGCTAGCCGTCTCGAGGAGGACACACACTGGGACGCGCTGGAGCAAGCCCTTGCCCTTTCGGCGGCGGGGGACTGTTGGGAACATAGCATGCAATTTCAAAAATTTCCTACGCTCACGCAAGATCTATCTAGGAGATGCATAGCAACGAGACGGGGAGAGTGTGTTCACGTACCCTTGTAGACCGTAAGCGGAAGCTTTATGTTAACGCGGTTGATGCAGTCGGACGTCTTCACGATCCATCCGATCCAAGTACCGAACGTACGGCACCTCCGTGTTCAGCACAAGTTCAGCTCGATGACATCCCTCGAGCTCTTGATCCAGTAGATGGTCGAGGGAGAGTTCTGTCAGCACCACGGCTTTATCATTCACTTTTATATCATTTTTGGGACTAACCTACTAACCCAAAGGCCCAGTTCAAATTGCTGTTTTTTGCCTGTTTCACGATTTTGTAAAAAAGAATATCAAACGGAGTCCAAACGGAATGAAACCTTCACAAGAGATATTTTTGGAGAAAATCACGCACGCGGAGCTTGAGAAGCACGTCAGGGGGTCAAAGGGTGGCCCACGAGGGTTGGGGGCGCGCCCCCTTCCCAGGGCGCGCCCCCCTGCCTCATGGCCCCCTCGAGCGTCCCCCGGTGCCCTCTTTCTTCCTATATAAGTCTACGTACCCCAAAACCTCCGTGAACAGAGAGAAAACCCTAATTCCACCGCAGTACCTTCTGTTCCCGTGAAGGTCCCATCTTGGAGCCTGTTCCGGAGCTCCACCGGAGGGGGATCCATCACGGAGTTCTTCTTCATCATCATCATCGCCCTCACCATGGCTGTGAGTAGTTTACCACAGACCTACGGGTCCATAGCTAGTATCTAGATGGCTTCTTCTCTCTCTCTGGATCTCAATACAAAATTCTCCTCAGTCTTCGAGGAGATCTATTCGATGTAATCTCTTTTTGGGGTGTGTTTGTCGAGATCCGATGAATTATGAGTTTATGATCAAGGTTATCTATGAGGGATATTTGGTCTGAACTTTTTATGTGTGCTCATAATATCCTTGCAAGTCTCTTAGAATTATTGGTTTGGTTTGGCCTACTAGATCTATAGTTCTTGCAATGGGAGAAGTGCTTGGCTTTGGGTTAAATCTAGAGGTGTCCTTTCCCAGTGACAGTAGGGGCAGCAAGGCATGCATTGTATTGTTGCCATCGAGGATAAAAAGATGGGGTTTATATCATATTGCTTGAGTTTATCCTCTACATCATGTCATCTTGCTTAAGGCGTTACTATGTTCTTATGAACTCAATACACTAGATGCATGCTGGATAGCGGTCGATGTGTGGAGTAATAGTAGTAGATGCATAATCGTTTCAGTCTACTTGTCTCGGACGTGATGCCTATATACAATGATCATGCCTAGATAGTCTCATAATTATTCGCTTTTCTATCAATTGCTCGACACTAATTTGTTTACCCGCCATAGAATATCGCTATCATGAGAGAAGCCACTACAGAAAACTATGGCCCCCACGTCTATTCTCAACATATCAATCTACATCTACCTTACTTTTATTGCTTTTATTTGATGTTCTTATAAACTAAAAATACCAAAAATATAAACTATCATCTCTATCAGATCTCACTTTCGTAAGTGACCGTAAAGGGATTGACAACCCCTTATCGCGTTGGCTGGGAAATTCTTATTTGTTTGTGCAGGTGCGAGGGACTCGCGCGTGGTCTCCTACTGGATTGATACCTTGGTTCTCAAAAACTGAGGAAAATACTTACGCTACTGTGATGCATCTCCCTTTCCTCTTCGAGGGAATACAACACAAGCTCAAGAAGTAGCAAGAAGAATTTCTAGAGACGTTGTCGGGGAGGCTTACGCAAAAGTCATATAGCAAGTACCTATCACAAACCCTTATCCTTCGCATTACATTTATTTGCCTCTCGTTTTCCTCTCCCCCACTTCACCCTTGCCATTTTATTTGCCCTTCTTCCGCCGTGTGTTTATCGTTCGCTTGCTTCTTGTTTGCTTGTGTGTGTTGGATTGCTTGTTTGTCACTATGGCTCAGAACAATACCAAATTGTGTGACTTCTCCAATACCAACAACAATGATTTTATTAGACCTCCGATTGCTCCTATTACCGATGCTGAATCTTGTGAGATCAATGCTGCTTTGTTGAATCTTGTCATGAAAGATCAATTCTCCGGCCTTCCTAGTGAAGATGCCGCTACTGATGACCCTCAACCGTAAGGGATCTGTTGCAGCGTTTTCGATAAGTAAGAGTGTCGAACCCAACGAGGAGCAGAAGGTATTGATAAGCGATTCTGAGCAAGAAATTACTGCAAGCACTGAAAGATAACTTTTAGGGGTTTTCTCGATATAAGCAACAGGAATGTAATGGCAAGTAATGTAAAAGGTACTGAGAGTAACAAGTGGCCCAATCCTTTCTTAGCAAAGGAGAGGCCTAGCAACTGAACTTATAAAGACTAAAGCGTTCTTGAGGACACACGGGAGAGGTAGCCATGTGCTTTCGCCATATTCCGTATCGATACTATGTTATGTTATGATAAGTGTTGGTGGGTGGATCTATGCTAGTGCACTCTCTAGACTAAGATGAATGCACTCTTATGATTAAACACCTTGCAAGCATCCGCAAATACAAGATAGAATTTAAGGCAAAAGCCTAACCATAGCAATACGATCGAGGATCCATTATTCCCTTATGCAAAAGCGTGCGAACTGGGGTTCAGGTTTCTGTCACTCCGGCAACCCACCATAAGCATTCTTTATACACAATGCATTCCCCTAGGTCCTTAATAAGGCGAAGTGTTGGGTGTTCGACTCACACAACACCACTAGTAGAATGACAACACAACTTAAGTATCAAACAACACATATTACTTCAACAGCATATGACTACTAACAACAAGACTTTCCCCATGTCCTCAAGAACTAAAGTAACTACTCACAAGACATAAAAGAGATCATGATCAGAGGGGATAAATATGTGATAAACAATCTGGACATAATAATATTTCTCCAACAAAACTCAATAGCATTCACCACAAGGTAGTAATCAACACCGATGGAGTAGAGAGGATAGGTAGTACAAGTTACAACACGAGTTGCGACGAAAAGATGAGATTTGGATGAAGATGGAGATGGTGCTGGTGTTGGGGATGATGTTGATGATGATCTCGATGATGCCCGTGATGATGGTGATGATGATGGCGACGATCTCCCCTTCCGGGAGGTGATCTCCCCGGCGGAATCTGCCCACCGGAGATGCCCTTTTCTTCTCTGTAGGTTTCCGCCTCGAAGCGGCGGCGGAACTCCGTAAAAAGTCCCGTGCCTAGGGTTTTCGGAGGACGGGGAACATATATGCAAAAGGGGGCGACCAGAGGTGGGCCAGGGGCTCTAGGCGCCCCCCCGGCGCGGCCAGGGGGGGGGGCGCCCCCAGGCCGCCTGGGCACCCTATGGCCCCCCTCTGACTCCCCTTTTGCGTGTCTCCGTTATTCTTCTGAAAAACACGTCCCGTCAATTTTCAGGTAATTTGGAGGTGTTCTTCTTCAGCAACTCAGCATCCACTTTTTCCTGCTGAATCCTGCGTCTGCTGTTCCGGCATCGCAAAGTTGCAAACTGTGTAAAATAGACCAAAACAACATAAGAACATCATCATAACGTGAAATATATCAATGAATAAAGATGAATTATGATACAAAATAGTGATGCATTTTGGACGTATCAACACCCCCAAGCTTAGACCTCGCTTGTCCCCAAGCGAATATGAACTCGGTAAACCTGTCCACAAGTTTAGAGAGTGAAGTGTCGATAAATAGAATACGGACAAGAAGCATCATAGTCTCCCCACCAACTCAAATATCCTCAGCAACAATCTTCAACTCATAAGGCTCTTATGAAGGAGTGTCAACACTTATATTCGAAAGTAGGACCAATGGAAACTCATTATATCATGGCAAACATGTCCTTTGGTCAAAGAACAACAAATAATTTTAACTTTTGCTTTTGATGGGATTAATTGAAGCTTTTTGAAATAACAAGTTAATAAGCAAGAAGTGAAAGTGTTAACACAAAGGAAGATATTTGCCTTAGCTGGACATGACAAACAACTTACTTATCAAATGATAATGTCAACAAGGATATGATATGACAAATCTTAATGCAGCCTTATATGCATGAATCCTTATCAACATCAAACGTCTGCTCTCTTTGAGAAATAGAAGGAAGTAGGAATAACTGACTCAACTTAAAATTAAAAGATAGGCCCTGCTCTAGGGTAGTAGGGAAAACTCATGTGCTATCCTCAAATCAAACAGAATGAAAACAAATTTTTGAGAGGTGCATGATTCGTCAACGAATGCTAATAGATAACTCAATTACTTCTTGAACTGGACAAGTTTCGAGGAACGGCTCCCGTATGAGGACGATAACATCCTCTTATTCTCCTTTGTTTATCACTGCCAAAGTTTTCTGATTTCTCATGAACAAAGCGTGAAGGAGGGTTTGTTTGTTATATTATTTTAAGCCGGGCGCACTCAATGCCAGTTCCTTTTCGTATTATGGGTTTGCACATTATACATGCAATCCCGGGGTGAAGCTTGTCCAACTCAAAAAGGTCATGAATTAGCTACTACTTCCTCATGAGCTAAAGCAGAGGCACAAAATAAAAGATTTTGAACATTTAAGGATAACACATAAATTATATACTTTAGGAGGTGGTAGTGGAGTACCACGAGTAGGTAGGTATGGTGGACTCATATGGAAGGTATTGGCTTAAGGGTATGGACGCACAAGCAGAATTCCGCTTAGTACAGAGTTAGGCTAGCAAAGGTTTTGAAAGAGCAGACAACTGATGATGACTAAGATGCAAAGCAATATAAAGCATGAACATTGAAATAAGCATAACACATCAAGTTGTCTTCCTTGTCAACATAACACTTCAAGCATAATAACATAAAGGTTTTGACTATGTTGATATAAGAACATCATGCTTGTTGTTATGACCAAAGCTATATTTGCCAAGATTAAATAAAGTTTCATAGTCATACCTGACATAAGGTCAATACTCCCCATAAGAATCATCATGTAAGGTCGATTGCGTGAAGAGAATACCGAGTGCAGCGAAAAGGAACCGATAAACTTCTCATTAATATTCCATCATAGACGACTCCACACACACGGATGCAATTCTTCACCAAAGGGGTGATAGACCTCAATGCACACACCTATCTCATATAATAACCTCCCTAGACATGATACGACTCTACTTGACTTCTAACAAAAAAAAGGTAAAAGATAAAGATACCGGGCACTCCCCCAAGCTTGGAACAAGCCAAGGGAATGCCATTACCCACGGAGATTTCGCCCATACTTGCTGGCGTTAATCACGTAGTTCTTGGCGAAGCTCTTCCATGGAAGGGGTTCTCCAGTCTCATATGAGAAGCTCGTCTCCTGGATCCTGCATTCAGCACCCATACCCATGTGTAGAAACCTTAGTTCATACTCACAGTTCTGGTTATGTAGATCATTAATTTTCCCTTGGAGTTCTATGATTCTGTCTTCAGACGCGGCGATTCTTTCCCACATCTCCTTCATCTCCTTCAGAAAGTAGTTCTTCAGCTCGTTGGTGATGTCAAAGTTAGCTCCGACACCACGCTCGGTCATCTTCTTGTACTTGAAGACTTCTTGCTCCACTTCTTCCAGCCTGGCCTGGACGCTCCCCTCCTTGATAGGTCCCTTCAGATCTTCTTGATGAAGGACGCCCTCCTTCATCTGAACAACCTGAGGGTGCTTCTTCACCTCAGCGAGGTAAGGGTTGATGACGTTGACGACGAACGTGTCCTTGGGGGAACTTGGAGAAGCCATGGCACCTAAATTTAGCTGAAAGATTTCCTGGCAGAAGCAGATCGAAAAGAAAACACGCGAAATCGCAAGATACGTTGCCGGAACACCCCGGGCAAATATATAGGAAAAATTTATGCACAGAAAGGAAGGTAACGGACCAAAGCGGGGTCGGAGTCGGGCACCAGGGTGTCCAGGCGGCCTGCCGGCGCGGCCCAGGGGGGGGGGGGGCGCCAGGGGGGCGCCTGGACTCCCTGGTGGTCGTCTCCGGCTCCACTTCGACTCGGAATTTTACTAATTTTACAAAAACTCGTAATACGGAACTTTTATGATGTTTTGCGGTGTTTTCTTACCGTACTACATACCTTTTCTCTATTCTGCTTCTGCTGGTGTCTGAAACAGGGCTGCAACATGCTCTTCGTGGGTTGTTGTGTATATTATATTCACATCAACATCGACAGGGTCTCCTGCTATGTAATGTTTAAGTCTTTGCCCATTCACAACTTGAGGTTTGGTGCCTTCAAAATTATTAATCTTAATTGCACCAGACCGATAAACTTCTTCAATATGGAATGGTCCTTCCCACCTGGAAAGTAGTTTACCTGGAGAAAACCTGAAACGGGATCTAAACAACAAAACTTTATCACCAACATTAAATTCACGTTTCAGAATCTTCCTATCATGCCACCTTTTTACCTTTTCCTTGAACATTTTAGCGCTCTCGTAAGCTTCACTTCTCCATTCATCTAGAGAAGTCAAGTTCATGAGACGCTTCTCACCAGCTAGTTTTGGGTCAGCGTTAAGCTCTCTAATAGCCCAGAAAGCTTTGTGCTCTAGCTCTAATGGCAGATGGCAAGCCTTGCCATACACCATCTTATAGGCAGACATGCCCATGGGGTTTTTGTAAGCAGTTCTATATGCCCACAAAGCATCTCCCAATTTATTTGACCAATCCTTCCTATTTCTGTTTACTGTTTTCTGCAAGATCAACTTAATCTCTCTATTGGTAAGCTCAACTTGCCCACTAGTTTGAGGATGATAAGGTGAAGCAATTCTATGATTAACATCGTATTTAGCCAAAGCTTTTCTAAAAGCTCCGTGTGTGAAGTGTGATCCTCCATCGGTCATGAGATACCTTGGTACACCAAACCTAGGAAATATTACATCCTTAAGCATTTTCAAAGATGTTTTGTGATCAGCACTTTCAGTGGGGATTGCTTCAACCCACTTGGTCACATAATCAACAGCTACTAAAATGTGAGTGTACTTGTGCGAAGAAGGAAAAGGACCCATAAAATCAAAACCCCAACAATCGAAAGGTTCAATCACTAGTGAGTAATTCATAGGCATCTCATTCCTTCTACTAATGTTACCAACTCTCTGACATTTATCACAAGCTAAAACATAATTTCTAGCATCTTTAAAGAGGGTAGGCCAATAAAAACCTGATTGAAGAACCTTATGTGCAGTCCTCTCACCGGCATGATGTCCTCCATAGGGACTATCATGACACCGTCGAAGAACGTCTTTCTGCTCATGTTCTGGAATGCATCTTCTCATGATCCCGTCGGGACCTTCTTTGAAAAGATGTGGGTCATCCCAAAAGTAGTGCCTCAAATCATGAAAGAACTTCTTCCTCTGCTGAAATGTTAGACCTGGAGGCAAATACTTTGCAACAATAAAATTAGCATAATCTGCATACCAAGGGTCGGAAAGAGGTTGTATTTTTACAACGGCAAGTTGCTCGTCTGGAAAACTATCGTTAACTGGGATGGGGTCATGCGGTATATCTTCCATTCTTGAAAGATTGTCCGCTACCGGTTTGTCTTCCCCTTTCCTATCAACAATCTGCAAATCAAATTCTTGGAGAAGGAGTACCCATCTGATAAGCCTTGGTTTGGCATCCTTCTTCATCATAAGATATTTAATGGCAGCATGATCAGTATGAATAATAACTTTAGAATCAACAATATACTGCCTAAACTTATCACAAGAAAAAACTACAACAAAAATTCTTTCTCAGTAGTAGCATAATTTCTTTGAGCACTATCAAGGGTCTTACTAGCATAATGTATAACATTCAATTTCTTATCAACCCTTTGTCTTAAAACAGCTCCAACAGCAAAATCACTTGCATCACACATAATTTCAAAAGGTAAGTTCCAGTCAGGTGGTTGTACTATAGGAGCAGTTATTAAAGCTTTCTTAAGGACTTCAAAAGCTTCCTTACAATTTTCATCAAACGCAAAAGGAACATCCTTCTGGAGAAGATTAGTGAGGGGTCTCGAGGTTTTAGAAAAGTCTTTAATAAATCTTCTATAGAAACCTGCATGACGGAGAAAACTGCGAATACCTTTGATGTCCTTTGGATAAGGCATCCTCTCAATAGCTTCGATCTTGGCTTTGTCCACTTCAATTCCCCTTTCGGAAATCTTGTGACCAAGAAAAATTCCTTCATTAACCATAAAGTGGCACTTCTCCCAGTTGAGTACCAAATTTGTCTCCTCGCATCTCTGCAAAACTTTATTAAGGTTGTGAAGACAATGGTCAAATGAAGTTCCATAGACGGAGAAATCGTCCATGAAGACTTCCATAATATCCCCGCAGAAACCATGAAAGATAGCAGACATACACCTTTGAAAAGTAGCAGGGGCATTACATAAACCAAAAGGCATACGTCTCTAAGCATAAGTACCAAAAGGACAAGTAAAAGTGGTCTTCTCTTGATCGACAGTGTTAACATGAATTTGAGAGAAGCCAGAATAACCATCGAGATAACAAAAGTGGGTGTTTTTGGATAACCTTTCAAGCATTTGGTCGATGAACGGCAACGGGTAGTGATCCTTCCTGGTTGCCTTGTTCAACTTCCTGTAATCAATACACATTCTATATCCAATAATAATTCTCTGAGGTATTAGTTCATTTTTATCATTAGGAACCACAGTTGTACCTCCTTTCTTAGGAACACAATGTACCGGACTTACCCACTTACTATCAGCTATAGGGTAGATAATACCTGCGGCTAGAAGCTTGAGAATCTCAGTTCTCACGACATCCATCATCTTCGGGTTCAACCGTCGTTGATGATCAACAACTGGTTTAGCATCAGGCTCAAGGTTGATAGTATGTTGACAGATAGATGGACTAATCCCCTTAAGGTCATCAAGGGTGTAGCCAATTGCGCCTCGGTGTTTACGAAGTACTTCCAATAACCGCTCTTCTTCATATCCTGAAAGGTTAGAATTGATAATAACAGGATATACTTTCTTTTCATCTAAATAAGCATACTTGAGTGTATCGGGAAGAGGTTTAAGATCGAACACCGGGTCTTCTTTCGGTTTTGATAAAATTCCCAAAGGTTCAACCGGTAGGTTGTGCTTCAGGATAGCGGGCTGCCTCAAGAGTATTTCATCTAGTTCATTTCTTTCCTGCATATGTAAATCATTCTCGTGGTCCTCCATGTATTGCTGCAAAGGATCATCAGGAGGAATAGCAATAGAGGCAATACTTTCAAAAAATTTATCATCACTAGGTAAATCAGTACCACGAGGCTGCTTAGAGAACTTAGAAAAATTAAATTCATATGGCTCACCATTGAATTCAACAGAAACTTTACCTTTCTTGCAATCTATTATAGCTCCACAAGTTCTAAGAAAAGGTCTACCAAAAATGATGGGACAAAAATTGTCCCTGGCTGAACCAAGTACCAGAAAGTCGGTAGGGTATTTTACCTTTCCACATAGGACTTCAACGTCCCTCACAATTCCGATAGGAGAGATAGTTGATTTATTTGCAAGATGAATAGTAACATCAACTTCTTCAAGTTCACAAGGGGAAATCTCACCGATGATTTCTTCATAGAGGGAATAAGGAATAGCACTTGCACTCGATCCCAAGTCGCATAGCCCATAATAATTGTGATCTCCTATTTTAACAGATACCACCGGAGTACCTGAAATTGGGCCTTTGTTCTTGGCTGTGACAAGGTTAGTGGAAACAACACAAAAAGTTATATTGGAATCTAAAACATCATCAGTGACAAGGTCTTTAATCAATGCAACTCGAGGATCGACCCTGATCTGGTCCTCAGGTTCATCAACTTTTCTCTCACTTTTATTTATTATGCCTGTCACCAGAGAGTGCTCCTTTATCCTCGTGGGAAAAGGAGGCTGTTCATATATAACTGCAGGCAAAATAGGCTCAGCAACATAAATATCAATAGGTTTTTCTTTAAAAGGTGCATGGTGCTGGTCTCTATTCTTTTTAAAAGAATCAACATGAGAGGCAAAATTCTTACATAAATCAATCACTAGATGGGAATCAAGACCAATCTTAGAGCAAAAAGTATTGAAGTAATCAGTTTCCACATAGCTCTCAATATAGTCATGTTCATAATTTATAGGTGGTTCAATACCTTTATCAATTTCCCAATCTTCGGTATTCCTCTGGATTCTTTCAAGGAGATCCCACCTTTCTTCAACACTCTTCTTCTGAAATACCCCACTAGAGGAGGCATCCAACATCTCCTTATCCTGACGAGAAAGCCTGGCATAAAAATTTGTAAGTATAATTTCCTTGGGAAGCTTATGAATAGGGCATTTGAGCATTAGAGACTTCAATCTCCCCCAAGCTTGAGCAATGCTTTCTCCGTCACGAGACCTAAAGTTATAGATAAAATTCCTGTCTCGATGAATTTCATGAAGAGGATAAAATTTAGTATAAAAGAGAGACATAAGCTCCTGCCAGTCCACCAAGTGTGGGTTATCAAGAAGCCCATACCAATCTGAAGCTTTATCTATAAGGGATACGACAAACAATTTCCTCATGACAAACTCCCTCGATACACCTGCAAGCTTAAATAATGAACATAGTCGTGACAAATACAGCAAGTGTTCACCGGGATGTCTGTCTCCTGCATAACGATTAGCCAAAACGTAATTGATAATGCCAGCTGGTATCTTATAAGGCACAATTTTAGTAGGGGGAGGATCAACCACCACAGGTGTGGGGTGTCTTCCCGCAAGCAACGCTCCAATAATAGGGTTATCCATAGGGACAAAAAGCAGTAATAGCAAAAATAAAAACAGAATTATAAAAAGACTTTCTTACCAGTTTCACTTTACCAATAGCGCTACGCTCCCCGACAACGGCGCCAGAAAACGGTACTTGATTACCCTCAACCGTAAGGGATCTGTTGCAGCGTTTTCGATAAGTAAGAGTGTCGAACCCAACGAGGAGCAGAAGGTATTGATAAGCGATTCTGAGCAAGAAATTACTGCAAGCACTGAAAGATAACTTTTAGGGGTTTTCTCGATATAAGCAACAGGAATGTAATGGCAAGTAATGTAAAAGGTACTGAGAGTAACAAGTGGCCCAATCCTTTCTTAGCAAAGGAGAGGCCTAGCAACTGAACTTATAAAGACTAAAGCGTTCTTGAGGACACACGGGAGAGGTAGTCATGTGCTTTCGCCATATTCCGTATCGATACTATGTTATGTTATGATAAGTGTTGGTGGGTGGATCTATGCTAGTGCACTCTCTAGACTAAGATGAATGCACTCTTATGATTAAACACCTTGCAAGCATCCGCAAATAGAAGATAGAATTTAAGGCAAAAGCCTAACCATAGCAATACGATCGAGGATCCATTATTCCCTTATGCAAAAGCGTGCGAACCGGGGTTCAGGTTCCTGTCACTCCGGCAACCCACCATAAGCATTCTTTATACACAATGCATTCCCCCAGGTCCTTAATAAGGCGAAGTGTTGGGTGTTCGACTCACACAACACCACTAGTAGAATGACAACACAACTTAAGTATCAAACAACACATATTACTTCAACAGCATATGACTACTAACAACAAGACTTTCCCCATGTCCTCAAGAACTAAAGTAACTACTCACAAGACATAAAAGAGATCATGATATGTGATAAACAATCTGGACATAATAATATTTCTCCAACAAAACTCAATAGCATTCACCACAAGGTAGTAATCAACACCGATGGAGTAGAGAGGATAGGTAGTACAAGTTACAACACGAGTTGCGATGAAAAGATGAGATTTGGATGAAGATGGAGATGGTGCTGGTGTTGGGGATGATGTTGATGATGATCGCGATGATGCCCGTGATGATGGTGATGATGATGGCGACGATCTCCCCTTCCGGGAGGTCATCTCCCCGGCGGAATCTGCCCACCGGAGATGCCCTTTTCTTCTCTGTAGGTTTCCGCCTCGAAGCGGCGGCGAAACTCCATAAAAAGTCCCGTGCCTAGGGTTTTCGGAGTACGGGGAACATATATGCAAAAGGGGGCGACCAGAGGTGGGCCAGGGGCTCCAGGCGCCCCCCCGACGCGGCCAGGGGGGGGGGGGCGCCCCCAGGCCGCCTGGGCACCCTGTGGCCCCCTCTGACTCCCCTTTTGCGTGTCTTCGTTATTCTTCTGAAAAACACGATCCGTCAATTTTCAGGTAATTTGGAGGTGTTCTTCTTCAGCAACTCAGCATCCACTTTTTCCTGCTGAATCCTGCGTCTGCTGTTCCGGCATCGTAAAGTTGCAAACTGTGTAAAATAGACCAAAACAACATAAGAACATCATTTTAACGTGAAATATATCAATGAATAAAGATGAATTATGATACAAAATAGTGATGCATTTTGGACGTATCAGCTACCCATCTAAACAACTTTGTTGATTTGTGTGATATGCAAAAGAAAAGGGATACAGATAACGATATTGTTAAATTGAAGTTATTTCTGTTTTCACTTAGAGATCGTGCTAAAACTTGGTTTTCCTCTTTGCCTAGAAACAATATTGATTTATGGAATAAGTGCAAAGATGCTTTTATCTATAAGTATTTCCCTCCTGCTAAGATCATCTCTCTTAGAAACGATATTATGAATTTTAAGCAACTAGATCACGAGCATGTTGCACAAGCTTGGGAGAGAATGAAATTAATGTTACGGAATTGCCCTACACATGGTTTGAATCTATGGATGATTATTCAGAATTTTTATGCTGGCTTGAATTTTGCTTCTACAAATCTTTTAGATTCGGTCGCCGGAGGCACTTTCATGTAAACTACCTTAGGAGAAGCTACCAAACTCCTAGATAATATTATGGTCAATTATTCTCAATGGCACACCGAAAGATCTACTAGTAAAAAAGTGCATGCTATCGAAGAAATTAGTGTTTTGAGTGGAAATATGGATGAACTTATGAAATTATTTGCTGCTAAGAGTGCTTCTTCTGATCCTAATGATATGTCTTTGTCCACTTTGATTGAGAATAACAATGAATCTTTGGATGTGAATTTTGTTGGTAGGAATAATTTTGGTAACAGTGCTTATAGAGGTAATTCAATCCTAGGCCTTTTCCTAGTAATTCCTCTAATAATTATGGTAATTCCTACAACAACTCTTATGGAAAGATGCCTTCTGAATTTGAAACTAGTGTTAAGGAGTTTATGATCTCGCAAAAGAATTTCAATGCTTTGCTTGAAGAGAAATTACTTAAGGTTGATGAATTGGCTAGAAGTATGGATATACTTACTCTTGATGTTGATTCTTTGAAACTTAGATCTATCCCACCTAAGCATGATATCAATGAGTATCTCAAAGCCATGAGAATTTCCATTGATGAATGCAAAGAAAGAACCACTAGAATGCGTGCTAAAAGAGAGGATTATATTAAATCGTGTTCTTCTAGCTATCATGGAAATAAAGATGAAGATCTAAAAGTTATTGATGTGTCTCCTATTAGATCCTTGTTTTCTAGTATAAATCTTGATGAAGATAGGATTGGAGATGATTCTGCTTTAAGGTGTCCTAATGATTCGGAGTTTTTAGATCTTGATGCTAAAATTGCTAAAAGTGGGAGTGAACAGATTAAAACTTTGCATAGTGATGAACCCACTACTTTGGATTTCAAGGGATTCAATTATGATAATTTCTCTTTGATTGATTGTTTTCCTTGTTGCAATCCGTGCTAAATTCTCCGCATGCTTATAGTCAAAATAAAGCTTTCACCAAACACATAGTTCATGCTTTGATGCAATCTTATGAAAAAAAACTTGAGTTGGAAGTTTCTATCCCTAGAAAGCTTTATGATGAATGGGAACCTACTATCAAAATAAAAATAAAAGATCGTGAATGCTATGCTTTGTGTGATTTGGGTGCAAGTGTCTCCACTATCCCAAAAACTTTGTGTGATTTGCTAGGGTTCCATGAGCTTGATGATTGTTCTTTAAATTTGCATCTTGCGGATTCCACTATTAAGAAACCTATAGGAAGAATTAATGATGTTCTTATTGTTGCCAATAGGAATTATGTGCTCGTAGATTTCATTGTTCTTGATATAGATTGCAATCCTTCATGTCCTATTATTCTTGGTAGACCTTTCCTTAGAATGATTGGTGCAATTATTGATATGAAGGAAGGAAATATTAGATTAAAATTTTCCGTTAAGGAAAGGCATGGAACACTTTACTATAAAGAAAATCAAATTACCATATGAATCTATCATGAGAGCCACTTATGGATTGCCTTCCAAAGATGGCAATACCTAGTTTTATCTTGTATCGTGCCTAGCTAGGGGCGTAAAACGATAGCGCTTGTTGGGAGGCAACCCAATTTTTTGTTTTTTGTTTTTGCTGCTGTTAGGGAATAAATTTTGCATCTAACCTATGATTAGATGTGGTTTCATGTTTTTTTAGTGTTTGTGCCAAGTAGAACCTTTGGGAAGACTTGTGTGAAGTTTATGTGATCTTGCTGTGAAAAACAGAATCGTTAGCGCTCGCTAAAGTGGTCTTCAGATTTTACTGGAGCGTGATTTTTAGCTGATTCTTTTTGCAGATGATTGGTAGACAAATTCCGCAAAATTACCAATTTAGTTTGATTTTTTGGAGTTTCAGAAGTAGGCGAAACCTGCAGATTACTACAGACTGTTCTGTTTTTGACAGATTCTGTTTTTCGTGTGTTGTTTGCTTATTCCGATGCATCTATGAGTAGTATTGGAGGATATGAACCATAGAGAAGTTGGAATACAGTAGGTTTAACACCAATATAAACATAGAATGAATTCATTGCTGCACTTTTGAGTAGTGGTTTGCTTTCTTATACTAACGGAGCTCACGAGAATTTTTGTCTAGTTTTGTGTTGTGAAGTTTTCAAGTTTTGAGTATTGCTTTGATGGAATATGGAACAAGGAGTAGCAAAGGCCTAATCTTGTGGATGACCATGGCACCCCAAGTAAATTCAAGATAATCAAAAGCCTAAGCTTGGGGATGCCGCGGGAAGGCATCTCCTCTTTCGTCTTCATTAATCGGTAACTATACTTGGAGCTATATTTTTATTCGCAACATGATATGTGTTTTGCTTGGAGCGTCTTGTATAATTTGAGTCTTTCCTTGTTAGTTTTCCACAATCATCCTTGCTGGACACACCTATTTGAGAGAGTTAAATATGGCCTAGAAATTATTAGAACACTCTATGTGCTTCACTTATATCTTTTGAGTTGAATAGTTTTTGCTCTAGTGCTTCACTTATATATTTTAGAGCACGGTGGTGGTAATATTTTGTAGAAATTGTTGAACTCTCATGCTTCACTTATACCCTTTTGAGAGTCTATTAAAAAAGCATGGTAATGTTTTTAGGCTAAATAAACTAGTCTTCACATGATAAACATCCAATGTCAATGTAGTAAAAAAATTCACACTAAGTGCATTGAATAGAATGATATGTTGGATGCTTGATAATTGTTTTGAGACATGAGGATAGTCATATTAGATTCATGCGAGTAGAGTTATTATGAAATTAAGAAATAATTGTGTTAAGGTTAGTGATTCCCGTATCACGCACGTATGGTGAACCGCTATGTGACGAAGTTAGAGCATGAGGTATTTGTAGAGTGCCAACCTTTGTGTGGAGGTCGGGGGCGCGCGATGGTTAACTCCTACCAACCTCCCCCCTAGGAGCATGCGTTGATTGCTTTGTTTTGATGACTCGTAAATTTTTGCAATAAGTATATGAGTTCTTGTGACTAATGTTGAGTCCATGGATTATACGCACTCTCACCCTTCCACCATTGCTAGCCTCTCTTGTACCGCGCAACTTTCGCCGGTGCCATAAACCCACTATATATCCTTCCTCAAAACAACCACCATATTGTTCCTTAAAACAGCCACCATACCTACCTATCATGGCATTTCCATAGCCATTCCGAGATATATTGCCATGCAACTTTCCACCGTTCCGTTCATATGACACGCATCATATTGCCATATTGCCATGCATGATCATGTAGTTGACATCGTAGTTGTGGCAAAGCCACCGTGCATAATTTTTCATATATGTCACTCTTGATTCATTGCTCATCCCGGTACCCTGCCGGAGGCATTCATGTAGAGTCATACTTGTTGTAGTATCGAGTTGTAATAAAAAGTGTGATGATCATCATTATTAGAGCATTGTCCCATGTGAGGAAAGGCCAATAAAAAAAGGGAGATGGCCCAAAAAAAACAGAGGGGCTAAAAAAAAAGAGAAAGCCCCTCCAAAAAAATGAGAGAAAAGAGAGAAGGGACAATTGCTACTATCTTTTTTTCCACACTTGTGCTTCAAAGTAGCACCAGGTTCTTCATTGTAGAGAGTCTCATGCTTAGTCACTTTCATATACTAGTGGGAATTTTCATTATAGAACTTGGCTTGTATATTCCAACGATGGGCTTCCTCAAATGCTCTAGGTCTTCGTGAGCAAGCAAGTTGGATGCACACCCATTATTTTCTTTTGTTGATCTTTCATTCATATTTAGCTCTAGTGCATCCGTTGCATGGCAATCCCTACTCACTCACATTGATATCTATTGATGGGCATCTCCATAGCCCGTTGATACGCTTAGTCGATATGAGACAATGTCCCTCCATTTTGTCTTCTCCACAACCACCTCTATTCCACCCATAGTGCTATATCCATGGCTCACGCTCATGTATTGCGTGAAAATTGAAAGGTTTGAAAAGATAGAGTATGAAAACAAGTGCTTGGCTGAAATAGGGGTTGTGCATGATATGAATATTTTGTGTGATGAAGAGGGAGCATAGCCAGGCTATATGATTTTGTAGGGATAACTTTGTTTAGCCATAGTATTTTGAGAAGACATGATTGCTTTGTTAGTATGCTTGAAGTATTGTTATTTCTTATGTCAATATAGACTTTTATCTTGAATCTTTCAGATCTGAACATTCATGCCACAATTAAGAGAATTGCATTGAAAAACTATATTGGTTAGCATTCCACATCAAAAATTCTTTCTTTATCATTTACCTACTCGACGACGAGCAGGAATTAAGCTTGGGGATGCTTGATACGTCTCCAACGTATCTATAATTTTTGATTGTTCCATGCTATTATTTATGAAGTCTTGGATGTTTAATGGGCTTTATCATTCACTTTTATATCATTTTTGGGACTAACCTACTAACCCAAAGGCCGAGTCCAGATTGTTTTTTTCCTGTTTCAGGGTTTTGCAGAAAAAGAATATCAAACGGAGTCCAAACGGAATGAAACCTTCGCGAGAGATATTTTTGGAGAAAATCACGCACGCGGAGCTTGAGAACCACGTCAGGGGATCAAAGGGTGGCCCACGAGGGTGGGGGGCGCGCCACCCTTCCCAGGGCGCGCCCCCTGCCTCGTGGCCCCCTTGAGCGTCCCCCGGTGCCCTCCTTCTTCCTATATAAGTCTACGTACCCCAAAACCTCCGTGAACAGAGAGAAAACCCTAATTCCACCGCCGTACCTTCTGTTCCCGTGAAGATCCCATCTTGGAGCCTGTTCCGGAGCTCCACCAGAGGGGGATCCATCACGAAGTTCTTCATCATCATCATCATCGCCCTGACCATGAGTTGTGAGTAGTTTACCATAGACCTACGGGTCCATATCTAGTATCTAGATGGCTTCTTCTCTCTCTCTGGATCTCAATACAAAGTTCTCCTCGGTCTTCGAGGAGATCTATTCGATGTAATCTCTTTTTGCGGTGTGTTTGTCAAGATCCGATGAATTGTGAGTTTATGATCAAGGTTATCTATGAAAGATATTTGGTTCTTCTCTGAACTTTTTATGTGTGCTCATAATATCCTTGCAAGTCTCTTCGAATTATTGGTTTGGTTTGGCCTACTAGATCTATAGTTCTTGCAATGGGAGAAGTGCTTGGCTTTGGTTTCAATCTTGCGGTGTCCTTTCCCAGTGACAGTAGGGGCAGCAAGACACGTATTGTATTGTTGACATAGAGGATAAAAAGATGGGGTTTATATCATATTGCTTGAGTTTATCCCTGTACATCATGTCATCTTGCTTAAAACGTTACTCTGTTCTTATGAACTCAATACACTAGATGCATACTGGATAGCGGTCGATGTGTGGAGTAATAGTAGTAGATGCAGAATCGTTTCGGTCTACTTGTCTCGGACGTGATGCCTATATACAATGATCATGCCTAGATAGTCTCATAATTATTCGCTTTTCTATCAATTGCTCGACAGTAATTTGTTTACCCGCCGTAGAATATCGCTATCATGAGAGAAGCCACTAGAGAAAACTATGGCCCCTGATACGTCTCCAACGTATCTATAATTTTTGATTGTTCCATGCTATTATTTATGAAGTCTAAGATGTTTAATGGGCTTTATCATTCACTTTTATAAGACAAGTCGATCCTTATAGATGGTCACATACCATCCGTGTCAGTCTTCTTCTTAAAGATCCATTTATTTTCTATGGCGTGCCGATCATCGGGAAGTCCACCAAAGTCCATACTTTGTTATCATACATGGATCCTATCTCGGATTTCATGGCTTCAAGCCATTGGTTGGAATCCGGGCCCGCCATCGCTTCTTCATAGTTCGAAGGTTCACCATTGTCTAACAACATGATTTCCATGACAGGGTTGCCGTACCACTCTGGTGCGGAACGTGTCCTTGTGGACCTACGAAGTTCAGCAGTAACTTGATGTGAAGCTTCATGATCATTATCATTAACTTCCTCCCTAGTCGGTGCAGGCACCACATGAACAACTTCCCGCGCTGCGCTACTTTCTGGTTCGGAAGGGGTGACTATCACCTCATCAAGTTCCACTTTCCTCCCACTCACTTCTTTCGAGAGAAACTCTTTCTCCAGAAAGGATCCATTCTTGGCAACGAAGACCTTGCCTTCGGATCTGAGGTAGAAGGTGTACCCAATAGTTTCCTTAGGGTATGCTATGAAGACGCATTTTTCCGATTTGGGTTCGAGCTTTTCAGGTTGAAGTGTCTTGACATAAGCATCGCATCCCCAAACTTTTAGAAACGACAACTTAGGTTTCTTGCCAAACCAAAGTTCATACGGTGTCGTCTCAACGGATTTCAACGGTGCCCTATTTAAAGTGAATGCGGCAGTCTCTAAAGCATAACCCCAAAATGATAGCGGTAAGTCGGTAAGAGACATCATAGATCGCACCATGTCCAACAGAGTACGATTATGACATTCGGACACACCATTACGCTGAGGTGTTCCAGGCGGCGTCAATTGTGAAACAATTCCACAGTTCCTTAGGTGCGTGCCAAATTCATGACTTAAATATTCTCCTCCACGATCCGATCGTAAGAACTTTATTTTTCTGTCACGTTGATTCTCAACAGCATTCTGAAATTCCTTGAACTTTTCAAAGGTCTCAGACTTGTGTTTCATCAAGTAGACATACCCGTATCTGCTTAAGTCATCTGCGAGGGTGAGAACATAACGATAGCCACCGCGAGCTTCAACACTCATTGGACCGCACACATCGGTATGTATGATTTCCAATAAGTTGGTTGCTCGCTCCATTGTTCCGGAGAATGGAGTCTTGGTCATCTTGCCCAAGAGGCATGGTTCGCCCGTGTCAAATGATTCATAATCAAGAGACTCCAAAAGTCCATCTGCATGGAGCTTCTTCATACGTTTGACACCAATATGACCATGTCGGCAGTGCCACAAGTATGTGGGACTATCATTATCAACCTTACATCTTTTGGCATTCACACTATGAATATGTGTAACATCACGTTCGAGATTCATTAAGAATAAACCATTGACCAGCGGGGCATGACCATAAAACATTTCTCTCATATAAATAGAACAACCATTATTCTCGGATTTAAATGAGTAGCCATCTCGCATTAAACGAGATCCAGATACAATGTTCATGCTCAAAGCTGGTACTAAATAACAATTATTGAGGTTTAAAACTAATCCCGAAGGTAGATGCAGAGGTAGCGTGCCGACGGCGATCACATCGACCTTGGAACCATTCCCGACGCGCATCGTCACCTCGTCCTTCGCCAGTCTCTGCTTATTCCGCAGCTCCTGCTTAGAGTTACAAATGTGAGCAACTGCACCGGTATCAAATACCCAGGAGCTACTACGAGCGCTGGTAAGGTACACATCAATAACATGTATACCACATATACCTTTGACGTTGCTGGCCTTCTTATCTGCTAAGTATTTGGGGCAGTTCCGCTTCCAGTGACATGTTCCCTTGCAATAAAAGCACTCAGTCTCAGGCTTGGGTCCATTCTTTGGCTTCTTCCCGGCAACTGGCTTACCGGGCGCGGCAACTCCTTTGCCGTCCTTCTTGAAGTTCTTCTTACCCTTGCCTTTCTTGAACTTAGTGGTTTTATTCACCATCAACACTTGATGTTCTTTCTTGATCTCCATCTCCGCTGATTTCAGCATTGAATACACCTCGGGAATGGACTTCTCCATCCCTTGCATATTGAAGTTCATCACGAAGCTCTTGTAGCTAGGTGGGAGCGACTGAAGGATTCTGTCAACTCTTGGAGATTAATTCCCAACTGAGACAAGCGATTGTGCAACCCAGACAATTTGAGAATATGCTCGCTGACAGAACTATTCTCCTCCATCTTACAACTGTAGAAGCTGTCGGAGACGTCATATCTCTCGACTCGGGCATGAGCTTGGAAAACCATTTTCAGCTCTTGGAACATCTCATTTGCTCCGTGCTGCTCAAAACGCTTTTGGAGCCCCGATTCTAAGCTGTAAAGCATGCCGCACTGAACCAGGGAGTAATCATCACTACGTGACTGCCAGGCGTTCATAACAAGTACCGAACGTACGGCACCTCCGTGTTCAGCACAAGTTCAGCTCGATGACATCCCTCGAGCTCTTGATCCAGTAGATGGTCGAGGGAGAGTTCTGTCAGCACCACGGCTTTATCATTCACTTTTATATCATTTTTGGGACTAACCTACTAACCCAAAGGCCCAGTTCAAATTGCTGTTTTTTGCCTGTTTCACGATTTTGTAAAAAAGAATATCAAACGGAGTCCAAACGGAATGAAACCTTCACAAGAGATATTTTTGGAGAAAATCACGCACGCGGAGCTTGAGAAGCACGTCAGGGGGTCAAAGGGTGGCCCACGAGGGTTGGGGGCGCGCCCCCTTCCCAGGGCGCGCCCCCCTGCCTCATGGCCCCCTCGAGCGTCCCCCGGTGCCCTCTTTCTTCCTATATAAGTCTACGTACCCCAAAACCTCCGTGAACAGAGAGAAAACCCTAATTCCACCGCAGTACCTTCTGTTCCCGTGAAGGTCCCATCTTGGAGCCTGTTCCGGAGCTCCACCGGAGGGGGATCCATCACGGAGTTCTTCTTCATCATCATCATCGCCCTCACCATGGCTGTGAGTAGTTTACCACAGACCTACGGGTCCATAGCTAGTATCTAGATGGCTTCTTCTCTCTCTCTGGATCTCAATACAAAATTCTCCTCGGTCTTCGAGGAGATCTATTCGATGTAATCTCTTTTTGGGGTGTGTTTGTCGAGATCCGATGAATTATGAGTTTATGATCAAGGTTATCTATGAGGGATATTTGGTCTGAACTTTTTATGTGTGCTCATAATATCCTTGCAAGTCTCTTAGAATTATTGGTTTGGTTTGGCCTACTAGATCTATAGTTCTTGCAATGGGAGAAGTGCTTGGCTTTGGTTTCAATCTTGCGGTGTCCTTTCCCAGTGACAGTAGGGGCAGCAAGACACGTATTGTATTGTTGACATAGAGGATAAAAAGATGGGGTTTATATCATATTGCTTGAGTTTATCCCTGTACATCATGTCATCTTGCTTAAAACGTTACTCTGTTCTTATGAACTCAATACACTAGATGCATACTGGATAGCGGTCGATGTGTGGAGTAATAGTAGTAGATGCAGAATCGTTTCGGTCTACTTGTCTCGGACGTGATGCCTATATACAATGATCATGCCTAGATAGTCTCATAATTATTCGCTTTTCTATCAATTGCTCGACAGTAATTTGTTTACCCGCCGTAGAATATCGCTATCATGAGAGAAGCCACTAGAGAAAACTATGGCCCCTGATACGTCTCCAACGTATCTATAATTTTTGATTGTTCCATGCTATTATTTATGAAGTCTGAGATGTTTAATGGGCTTTATCATTCACTTTTATAAGACAAGTCGATCCTTATAGATGGTCACATACCATCCGTGTCAGTCTTCTTCTTAAAGATCCATTTATTTTCTATGGCGTGCCGATCATCGGGAAGTCCACCAAAGTCCATACTTTGTTATCATACATGGATCCTATCTCGGATTTCATGGCTTCAAGCCATTGGTTGGAATCCGGGCCCGCCATCGCTTCTTCATAGTTCGAAGGTTCACCATTGTCTAACAACATGATTTCCATGACAGGGTTGCCGTACCACTCTGGTGCGGAACGTGTCCTTGTGGACCTACGAAGTTCAGCAGTAACTTGATGTGAAGCTTCATGATCATTATCATTAACTTCCTCCCTAGTCGGTGCAGGCACCACATGAACAACTTCCCGCGCTGCGCTACTTTCTGGTTCGGAAGGGGTGACTATCACCTCATCAAGTTCCACTTTCCTCCCACTCACTTCTTTCGAGAGAAACTCTTTCTCCAGAAAGGATCCATTCTTGGCAACGAAGACCTTGCCTTCGGATCTGAGGTAGAAGGTGTACCCAATAGTTTCCTTAGGGTATGCTATGAAGACGCATTTTTCCGATTTGGGTTCGAGCTTTTCAGGTTGAAGTGTCTTGACATAAGCATCGCATCCCCAAACTTTTAGAAACGACAACTTAGGTTTCTTGCCAAACCAAAGTTCATACGGTGTCGTCTCAACGGATTTC
>LR738711.1:797318768-797382329 GCA_902687465.1 Secale cereale
GGGGGGGGTGCCCCGAGGGGGGCACAACCCACCATGGCGCGCCAGGCCCCCCGGCGCGCCCAGGTGGGTTGTGCCCACCTCGGTGGCCTCCCGCACCGCCTCTTCGCTCTAAAAATACTCAGATATTCCAGAAACCATAGAGGAGTCGACAAAATTCTATTCCAGCCGACGCAAAGTCCAGAACTACCAGATCCAATCTAGACACCATCACGGAAGGGTTCACCATCACCATTGGTGCCTCTCCGATGATGTGTGAGTAGTTCCTTGTAGACCTACGGGTCCGTAGTCACCAGCTAGATGGCTTCCTCTCTCTCTTTTGGTTATCAATACAATGGTCTCTTGGAGATCCATATGAAGTAACTCTTTTGCAGTGTGTTTGTTGGGATCCGATGAACTTTGAGTTTATGATCAGATCTATCTTTTTATATCCATGAAAGTTATTTGAGTCTACTTTGATCTCTTATATGCATGATTTCTTATAGCCTCATATTTCTTCTCCAATATTTGGGTTTTGTTTGGCCAACTTGATCTATTTATCTTGCAATGGGAAGAGGTGCTTTCTAGTGGGTTCAATCTTACGGTGCTTGATCCCAGTGACAGAAAGGGAACCGACACGTATGTATTGTTGCTACTAAGGATAAAACGACGGCGTCTATTTCTACATAAATAGATCTTGTCTACATCATGTCATCATTCTTATTGCATTACTCCATTTCTCCATGAATTTAATACACTAGATGCATGCTGGATAGCGGTCGATGTGTGGAGTAATAGTAGTAGATGCACGCAGGAGTCGACCTACTAATCTTGGACGTGATGCCTATATAATGATCATTGCGTGGATATCATCATGATTATTTGAAGTTCTATAAATTGCCCAACAGTAATTGTTTTCCCACCGTTTGCTATTTTCTCGAGAGAAGCCACTAGTGAAATCTGCGGCCCTCGAGTCTCTTTCTCATATTATTTGCCTTTGCGATCTATTTTCCTTTGCTTTTATTTTCAGATCTACTAAACCCAAAACCCAAAAATACCTTGCTGCAATTTATCTTATTTATCATTCAATCTATCAATATTTACAACTCTATCACGTCCATTACCCAAAAGGGATTGACAACCCCTTTTACACGTCGGGTTGCGAGTATTTGTTATTTGTGTGCAGATGATGTTTACGTTGTGTTGCTTGGTTCTCCTACTGGTTTGATAACCTTGGTCTTATCACTGAGGGAAATACCTACCGCTGCTATGCTGCATCATCCCTTCCTCTTTGGGGATATACCGACGTAGTTCTAGCAGACATCAAGTACAATTACCTCGTCAAGTTCTACTTTCCTCCAACTCACTTCTTTCGAGAGACACTCCTTCTCTAGAAAGGATCCATACTTAGCAACGAATATCTTGCCTTCGGATATGTGATAGAAGGTGTACCCAATAGTTTCCTTTGGTATCGTATGAAGAGACATTTCCCCGATTTGGGTTCGAGCTTATCAGGTTGAAGCTTTTTCACATAATCATCGCAACCCCAAACTTTAAGAAACGTCAATTTGGGTTTCTTGCCAAACCATAGTTCATAAAGTGTCGTCTCAACGGATTTAGATAGTGCCCTATTTAACGTGAATGCAACTGTCTCTAAAGTATAACCCCAAAATGATAGTTGTAAATCGATAAGGGATATTATAGATCGCACCATATCTAATAAGTACGGTTACGACGTCCGGGCACACCATTACGTTGTGGTGTTCGAGGTGGCGTGAGCTGTGAAACTATTCCACATTGTTTCAAATGAAGACCAAACTCGTAACTCAAATATTCGCCTCTGCGATCAGATCGTAGAAACTTTATTTTCTTGTTACGATGATTCTCTACTTCACTCTGAAATTCTTTGAACTTTTCGAATGTTTCGGACTTATGTTTCATTAAGTAGATATACCCATATCTGCTCAAATTATCTATGAAGGTCGGAAAATAACGATACCCGCCGCGAGCCTCAACACTCATTGGACCGCATACATCCGTGTGTATTATTTCCAATAAGTTAGTTGCTCGCTCCATTATTCTGGAGAACGGAGTTTTAGTCATCTTGCCCACGAGGCATGGTTCGCAAGTACCAAGTGATTCATAATCAAGTGATTCCAAAAGCCCATCAGCATGGAGTTTCTTCATGCGCTTTACACCAATATGACCTAAACGGCAGTGCCACAAATATGTTGCACTATCATTTTCAATTTTGCATCTTTTGGCATCAATATTATGAATATGTGTATCACTATGATCAAGATTCAACAAAAATAGACCACTCCTCAAGGGTGCATAACCATAAAAGATATTACTCATATCAATAGAACAACCATTATTCTCCGATTTAAATGAATAATCGTCTCACGACAAACAAGATCTCGATATGATGTTCATGCACAATGTGGCACCAAATAAATATTATTTAGGTCTAAAACTAACCCCGAAGGTAGAGGTAGAGGTAGCGTGCTGACGACGATCACATCGACTTTGGAACCATTTCCCATGCACATCGTCACCTCGTCCTTAGCCAATCTTCGTTTAATCCGTAGCCTCTGTTTCGAGTTACAAATATGAGCAACTAAACCAGTATCAAATATCCAGGCGCTACTACGAGCATTAGTAATGTACACATCAATAACATGTATATCAAATATACCTTTGGTCACTTTGCCATCCTTCTTATCCGCCAAATACTTGGGGCAGATCCGCTTTTAGTAACCAGTCCCTTTGCAGTAGAAGCACTGAGTTTCAGGCTTGGCTCTAGACTTGGGTTCCTTCCCGGGAGTGGCAATTGACTTGCTATTCTTCTTGAAGTTCCCCTTCTTTCCCTTGCCCTTTTTCTTGAAACTAGTGCTCTTGTTAACCATCATCACTTGATGCTCCTTTTTCATTTCTACCTCCGCAGCTTTGAGCATTGCGAAGAGCTCGGGAATTGTCTTCTGCATTCCTTGCATATTATAGTTTATCACGAAGCCTTTATAGCTTGGTGGCAGTGATTGAAGAACTCTGTCAATAACACTATCATCATCAACTTTAACTCCAAGCTAAGTCATGTGGTTATGGTACCCAGACATTCTGAGTATGTGTTCACTCACATAACTGTTCTCCTCCATCTTGCAGCTATAGAACTTGTTGGAGACTTCATATCTCTCAACTCATGCATTTGCTTGAAATATTAACTTCAATTCTGAGAACATCTCATATGATCCATGACCAAAACGTCTTTGAAGTCCCGATTCTAAGCCGTAAAGCATGACACACTGAACTATCGAGTAGTCATCAGACCGCGTCTGCCAGACGTTCAAAGCATCCACATTAGCGGGAGGGGGCTTGTCACCTAGCGGTGCTTCAAGGACATAATTCTGTTGTGCAGGAATGAGAATAATCATCAGGTAATGGACCCAGTCCGTGTAGTTGCTACCATCATTGTTCAAGTTAGCATTCTCTAGGAACGCATTAAAATTCAAGGGAACGGTAGCCCGGGCCATTGATCTACAATAACATAGATATGCAAAAAACTATTAGGTATTAAGTTCATGCTAAATTAAAGTTCAATTAATTATATTACTAAAGAACTCTGATACGTCTCCAACGTATCTATAATTTTTTATTGTTCCATGCTATTATTTATGAAGTCTTGGATGTTTAATGGGCTTTATCATTCACTTTTATATCATTTTTGGGACTAACCTACTAACCCAAAGGCCCAGTCCAGATTGCTGTTTTTTTTGCCTATTTCAGGGTTTTGCAGAAAAGGAATATCAAACGGAGTCCAAACGGAAAGAAACCTTCGCGAGAGATATTTTTGGAGGAAATCACGCTCGGGAGTCTTTGGGGCCAAGTCAGGGGACGTGGGACCAGCCCTCGAGGGTGGGGGTGCGCCCCCCTTCCCAGGGCGTGCCCCCTGCCTCGAGGCTGGCCCACACGGCCCCCGGTGCCCTCCTTCTTCCTATATATACCTACATACCCCAGAAACTCCATACACAGAGAGAAAACCCTAATTCCACCGCCGTAGCTACTGTTCCCGTGGAGATCCCATCTTGGAGCCTGTTCCGGGAGGGGGATCCATCACGGAGGCCTTCATCATCATCATCATTGCCCTCACCATGAGTTGTGAGTAGTTTACCTCAGACCTTCGGGTCCATAGCTAGAATCTAGATGGCTTCTTCTCTCTCTCTGGATCTCAATACAAAGTTCTCCTCGGTCTTCGAGGAGATCTATTCGATGTAATCTCTTTTTGCGGTGTGTTTGTCGAGATCCGATGAATTGTGAGTTTATGATCAAGGTTATCCATGAAAGATATTTGGTTCTTCTCTGAACTTTTTATGTGTGCTCATAATATCCTTGCAAGTCTCTTCGAATTATTGGTTTGGTTTGGCCTACTAGATGTATAGTTCTTGCAATGGGAGAAGTGCTTGGCTTTGGGTTCAATCTTGCGGTGTCCTTTCGCAGTGACAGTAGGGGCAGCAAGGCACGTATTGTATTTTTGCCATCGAGGATAAAAAGATGGGGTTTTCATCATATTGCTTGAGTTTATCCATCTACATCATGTCATCTTGCTTAAGGCGTTACTCTATTTGTATGAACTCAATACACTAGATGCATGCTGGATAGCGGTCGATGTGTGGAGTAATAGTAGTAGATGCAGAATCGTTTCGGTCTACTTGCCTCGGACGTGATGCCTATATACAATGATCATGCCTAGATAGTCTCATAATTATTCGCTTTTCTATCAATTGCTCGACAGTAATTTGTTTACCCGCCGTAGAATATCGCTATCATGAGAGAAGCCACTTGAGAAAACTATGGCCCCCGGGTCTATCTTTATCATATTACTTTTCTGTCAACTAGCCTATTTTTGTAGCCGTTGTTTATTTGCTTTCTTTACTTTCTGTTTCTATACCAAAAAAAATTACCAAAAATATAATTATCATCTCTATCAGATCTCACTATCGTAAGTGACCGTAAAGGGATTGACAACCCCTTATCACGTTGGCTGCAAAGTTCTTATTTGTTTGTGCAGGTGCGAGGGACTGGCGTGTGGTCTCCTACTCTATTGATACCTTGGTTCTCAAAAACTGAGGGAAATACTTACGCTACTATGCTGCATCTCCCTTTCCTCTTCGAGGGAATACAACGCAAGCTCAAGAGGTAGCAAGAAGAATTTCTGGCGCCGTTGCCGGGGAGGCTTACGCAGAAGTCATATACCAAGTACCTATCACAAACCCTTATCCTTTGCATTACATTTTTTGCCTCCCGTTTTCCTCTCCCCCACTTCACCCTTGCCGTTTTATTTGCCCTTCTTCTGCCGTGTGTTTACCGTCCGCTTGTCTCTTGTTTGCTTGTGTGTTATGTGCCCTCAACTAGCTTGCATCTTCGCTTGCTAAAGTATGGATCCTCATCCACTTGCTAATCTCTTTAAGAGATCCCATTATGTTGACCCTATTGCTAGTGAGCTGCGTGCACTAGATTATCTTTATGAGGTTTTGCTCGAAAATTATGAATCTGAAAATTGTGAGAAATTGTTAAAAGAAAAAGTGATTCATGTTAGATCCTTAAATAAAAAGCATGATTGCAATGATGTTATTATAAATTCTATTGATGTCAATTGTGCTAATAATATGCAAAACCCTAAGCTTGGGGATGCTAGTTTTGCCATGTCTACTACTTGTTACAATGATCATGATTGGGGTGATTCTTCTTATGATCTTGAAAATTTATTTAATCCCCATGATGAATATAAAATTGATAATAATGTTTGCATTAATATTGAAAGTGGGTTTGGAAGAGTGTCAACTTTAGATCCCACATATTTGGAGAATGTTCAATCTTATGAATTTTTTGATAAAAGTGGGTTTGGAGAGGTCATGACTTTAGTTAATGTTAATCCCACAATTTTGGAAGAGTGTCAACTTTGCATGCATGTGGATCGTGTTGAGAATATGTTATGTGATAGCTATTTTGTTGAATTTGATCATGATCCTACATGAAATTATTATGAGAGAGGGAAATATGGTTGTAGAAATTTTCATGTACTAAATTACCTCTCGTTATGTTGAGATTGCTATTGTTTCTTTCTCCTTCCTTGCATATGCTAGATCTTGCTTGTCTTGATAATTTGTTTTTCTATAAGATGCCTATGCATAGGAAGTATATTAGACTTAGATGTCTTTGTCACATGTCTTATGATGCTCTCTTTGTGCTGCAATCCTTGTCTTTCATGTGAGCATCATTGAAATTATCGTGCCTAGCTAGGGGCACAAAACGATAGCGCTTGTTGGGAGGCAACCCAATTTTATGTTTTTTGCTTTTGTTGATGTTAGGGAATAAATATTGCATCTAACCTCTAATTAGATGTGTTTTCATGTTTTGTTTAGTGTTTGTGCCAAGTAGAACCTTTGGTAAGACTTGTGTGAAGTTTATATGATCTTGCTGTGAAAAACAGAATCGTTAGCGCTCGCTAAAGTAGTCTTCAGATTTTACTGGAGCGTAATTTTTAGTTGATTCTTTTTGCTGCTGATTGGTAGACAAATTTCGCAAATTTAACAGTTTAGTTTAAATTTTTTGGAGTTCCAGAAGTAGGCGAACCCAGCAGATTACTACAGACTGTTCTGTTTTTGACAGATTCTGTTTTTCGTGTGTTGTTTGTTTATTCCGATGCATCTATGAGTAATATTAGAGGATATGAACCATAAAGAACTTAGAGTAAAGTAGGTTTAACACCAATGTAAACAAAGAATGAATTACTTGATGTACCTTTGAGTGGTGGTTTGCTTTCTCTTACTAACGGAGCTCACGAGAATTTTTGTCTAAGTTTTGTGTTGTGAAGTTTTCAAGTTTTGAGTATTGCTTTGATGGACTATGGAACAAGGAGTAGCAAAGGCCTAAGCTTGGGGATGCCCATGGCACCCCAAGTAAATTCAAGATAATCAAAAGCCTAAGCTTGGGGATGCCCCGGGAAGGCATCCCCTCTTTCGTCTTCATCCATCGGTAACTATACTTGGAGCTATATTTTTATTCGCAACATGTTATGTGTTTTGCTTGGAGCGTCTTGTATAATTTGAGTCTTTGATTGTTAGTTTTCCACAATCATCCTTGCTGGATACACCTATTTGAGAGAGTTAAATATGGCCTATAAATTGTTAGAACACTCTATGTGCTTCACTTATATCCTTTGAGTTGAATAGTTTTTGCTCTAGTGTTTCACTTATATCTTTTTGAGCATGGTGGTGGTAATATTTTGTAGAAATTGTTGAACTATCATACTTCACTTATATCTATTTGAGAGTCCATTAAAACATCATGGTAATATGTTTAGGCTAAAGAAACTAGTCTTCATATGATAAACATCCAATGTCAATGTAGTAAAAAATTTCACACCAAGTGCATTGAATAGAAAGAGATGTTGGATGCTTGATAATTGTTTTGAGACATGAGGATAGTGATATTAGAGTCATGCCAGTGGATTTATTATGAAATTGAGAATTGTGTTAAGGTTAGTGATTCCCGTAGCATGCACGTATGGTGAACCATTATGTGACTAAGTTAAAGCATGAGGTATTTGTAGAGTGTCAACCTTTGTGTGGAGGTCGGGGGCGCGCGATGGATAACTCCTACCAACCTCCCCCCTAGGAGCATGCGTTGATTGCTTTGTTTTGATGACTCGTAGATTTCTAGAATAAGTATATGAGTTCTTATTACTAATGTTGAGTCCATGGATTATACGCACTCTCACCCTTCCACCATTGCTAGCCTCTCTTGTACCGCGCAACTTTCGCTGGTGCCATAAACCCACTATATATCCTTCCTCAAAACAGCCACCATATTGTTCCTCAAAACAGCCACCATACCTACCTATCATGGCATTTCCATAGCCATTCCGAGATATATTTCCATGCAACTTTCCACCGTTCCGTTTATATGACACGCATCATATTGTAATATTGCCATGCATGATCATGTAGTTGACATCGTATTTGTGGCAAGGCCACCATGCATAATCTTTTCATATGTGTCACTCTTGTTTCATTGCACATACCGGTACACCGCCGGAGGCATTCATATAGAGTCATACTTTGTTGTTGTAGTATCGAGTTGTAATATTGTGTTGTAATGAAAGTGTGATGATCATCATTTTTAGAGCATTGTCCCAATGGGAGGAAAGGCTGAATCTATAAAGCCCCTCCGCAAAAAAAGGCCAAAGAAAAAAAGAAAGGCCCAAAAAAAGAAAAAAAAAAGAAAAAAAAGAAAAAAGGAAAGAATAAGGGACAATTGCTACTATCTTCTTCCACACTTGTGCTTCAAAGTAGCACCATGTTCTATATTGTAGAGAGTCTCATGTTTAGTCACTTTCATATACTAGTGGGAATTTTCGTTATAGAACTTGGCTTGTATATTCCAACGACGGGCTTCCTCAAATGCCCTAGGTCTTCGTGAGCAAGCAAGTTGGATGCACACCCACTAGTTTCTTTTGTTGAGCTTTCATTCATATTTAGCTCTAGCGCATCCGTTGCATGGCAATCCCTACTCACTCACATTGATATCTATTGATGGGCATCTCCATAGCCCGTTGATACGCCTAGTCGATGTGAGACTATCTCCCTCTTTTTGTCTTCTCCACAACCACCTCTATTCCACCCATAGTGCTATATCCATGGTTCACGCTCATGTATTGCGTTAAAGTTGAAAGGTTTGAAAAGATAGAGCATGAAAACAAATGCTTGGCTGAAATCGGGGTTGTGCATGATATGAATATTTAGTGTGATAATAAGGGAGCATAGCCAACACTATATGATTTTGTAGGGATAACTTTCTTTAGCCATAGTATTTTGAGAAGACATGATTGCTTTGTTAGTATTGCTTGAAGTATTGTTATTTCTTATGTCAATATAGACTTTTGTCTAGAATCTTTCAGATCTGAACATTCATGCCACAGTTAAGAGAATTACATTGAAAAACTATATTGGTTAGCATTCCACATCAAAAATTCTTTCTTTATCATTTACCTACTCATGGACGAGCAAGAATTAAGCTTGGGGATGCTTCATACGTCTCCAACGTATCTATAAATTTTTATTGTTCCATGCTATTATTTATGAAGTCTTGGATGTTTAATGGGCTTTACCATTCACTTTTATATCATTTTGGGACTAACCTACTAACCCAAAGGCCCAGTCCAGATTGCTGTTTTTTGCCTATTTCAGGGTTTTGCAGAAAAGGAATATCAAACGGAGTCCAAACGGAATGAAACCTTCGCGAGAGATATTTTTGGAGGAAATCACACTCGGGAGTCTTCGGGGCCAAGTCAGGGGACGTGGGACCAGCCCTCGACGGTGGGGGGCGCACCCCCCTTCCCAAGGCGCGCCCCCTGCCTCGAGGCTGGCCCACACGCCCCCCGGTGCCCTCCTTCTTCCTATATATACCTACGTACCCCAGAAACTCCATACGCAGAGAGAAAACCCTAATTCCACCGCCGTAGCTGCTGTTCCCGTGGAGATCCCATCTTGGAGCCTGTTCCGGGAGGGGGATCCATCACGGAGGCCTTCATCATCATCATCATTGCCCTCACCATGAGTTGTGGTTTACCTCAGACCTTCGGGTCCATAGCTAGTATCTAGATGGCTTCTTCACTCTCTCCGGATCTCAATACAAAGTTCTCCTCGGTCTTCGAGGAGATCTATTCGATGTAATCTCTTTTTGCGGTGTGTTTGTCGAGATCAGATGAATTGTGAGTTTATGATCAAGGTTATCTATGAAAGATATTTGGTTCTTCTCTGAAATTTTTATGTGTGCTCATAATATCCTTGCAAGTCTCTTCGAATTATTGGTTTGGTTTGGCCTACTAGATCTATAGTTCTTGCAATGGGAGAAGTGCTTGGCTTTGGGTTCAATCTTGCTGTGTCCTTTCCCAGTGACAGTAGGGGCAGCAAGGCACGTATTGTATTGTTGCCATCAAGGATAAAAAGATGGGTTTTTCATCATATTGCTTGAGTTTATCCCTCTACATCATGTCATCTTGCTTAAGGCGTTCCTCTGTTCGTATGAACTCAATACACTAGATGCATGTTGGATAGCGGTCGATGTGTGGAGTAATAGTAGTAGATACAGAATCGTTTCGGTCTACTTGTCTCGGATGTGATGCCTATATACAATGATCAAGCCTAGATAGTCTCATAATTATTCGTTTTTCTACCAATTGCTCGACAGTAATTTGTTTACCCGCCGTAGAATATCGCTATCATGAGAGAAGCCACTAGGGGAAACTATGGCCCCCGGGTCTATGTTTACCATATTACTTTTCCGTCAACTAGCCTATTTCTGTAGCCGTTGTTTATTTGCTTTCTTTACTTTCTGTTTCTATACCAAAAAAATTACCAAAAATATAATTATCATCTCTATCATATCTCACTATCGTAAGTGACCGTAAAGGGATTGACAACCCCTTATCGCGTTGGCTGCGAAGTTCTTATTTGTTTGTGCAGGTGCGAGGGACTGGCGCGTGGTCTCCTACTGGATTGATACCTTGGTTCTCAAAAACCGAGGGAAATACTTACGCTACTGTGCGGCATCTCCCTTTCCTCTTCGATGGAATACAACGCAAGCTCAAGAGGTAGCAAACTCCCACTTAGATAGACATCCTTCAAGTCATCTAAATGATAAGGTGATCCAAATCAACTAAACCATGTCCGATCATCACGTGAGATGGAGTAGTTTTCAATGGTGAACATCTTATGTTGATCATATCTACTATATGATTCACGCTCGACCTTTCGGTCTCCAGTGTTCCGAGGCCATGTCTCTACATGCTAGGATCGTCAAGTTTAACCCGAGTATTGTGCATGTGCAAAACTGTCTTACACCCGTTGTATGTGAACGTAGATCTTATCACACCCGATCATCACGTGGTGTCTCGGCACGACGAACTATCGCAATGGTGCATACTCAGGGAGAACACTTGTATCTTGATTTTTTGTAAGGGATCATCTCATAATGATACCATCGTATCTCAGCAAAATAAGATGCATAAAAAAGATAAACATCACATGCAATCAAAATATGTGACATGATATGGCCATCATCATCTTGTGCTTTTGATCTCCATCTCCAAAGCATCGTCATGATCTCCATTGTCACCGGCTTGACACCATGATCTTCATTGTGGCGTCGTTGTCGTCTTGCCAACTATTACTTCTACTACTATCGCTAACTCATAGTGATAAAGTAAAGCAATTACATGGCGTTCACAATTCATACAATAAAGAGACAACCATAAGGCTCCTGCCGGTTGCCAATAATTTACAAAACATGATCATCTCATACAATATCGTATAACTCATCACGTCTTGACCATATCACATCACAACATGCCCTGCAAAAACAAGTTAGACGTCCTTTACTTTGTTGTTGCAAGTTTTACGTGGCTGCTACGGGCTTCTAGCAAGAACTGTTCTTACCTACGTATCAAAACCACAATGATTTTTCGTCAAGTGTGTTGTTTTAATCTTCAACAAGGACCGGCCGTAGTCACACTCGATTCAACTAAAGTTGGAGTAACAGACACCCGCCAGCCACCTGTGTGCAAAGCACGTCGGTAGAACCAGTCTCATGAACGCGGTCATGTAATGTTGGTCCAGGCCGCTTCATCCAACAATACAACCGAATCAAAGTAAGACGTTGGTGGTAAGCACTATGACCATTATCGCCCACAACTCTTTGTGTTCTACTCATGCATATCATCTACGCATAGACCTAGCTCATGATGCCATTGTTGGGAATGTAGCATGCAATTTCAAAAATTTCCTACGCTCACACAAGATCTATCTAGGAGATGCATAGCAACGAGACGGGAGACTGTGTCCACGTACCCTCGTAGACCGTAAGCGGAAGCTTTATGTTAACGCGGTTGATGTAGTCGAACGTCTTCACGATCCAATCGATCCAAGTGCCGAACATACGACACCTCCGTGTTCAGCACACGTTCAACTCAATGACGTCCCTCAAACTCTTGATCTAGTAGAGGGTCAAAGGAGAGTTCCGTCAGCACGACGGCGTGGCAACAGTGTTGGTGATGTGATCTGCGCAGGGCTTCGCCTAAGCACTACAACAATATGATCTGAGGTGTAATCTGTGGAGGAGGGCACCGCACACGGCTAAGAGAAACTTGTGTGTCTTTGGGGTGCCCCCTGCCCACGTATATAAAGGAGGAGGAGGAGGAGGTCGGCCGGCCCTAGGGGCGTGCCAAGAGGGGAGTCCTATTGGGGAACATAGTATTTCAAAAATTTCCTATGATCACACAAGATCTATCTAGGAGAAGCATAACAACGAGCGGGGAGAGTGTGTCCGCGTACCCTCGTAGACCAAAAGCGGAAGCGTTTAGTAACGCGATTGATGTAGTCGAACGTCTTCACGATCCAACCGATCCAAGTACCGAACGTACGGCACCTCCGTGTTCAGCACACGTTCAACACGATGACGTCCCTCGAGCTCTTGATCTAGTTGAGGACGAGGGAGAGTTCCGTCAGCACGACGGCGTGGCAACGGTGATGATGAAGTTACCGACACAAGGCTTCGTCTAAGCACTACGACAATATGACCGAGGTGTGTAACTGTGGAGGGGGCACCACACACGATTAAGAAATCAAGTTGTGTGTCTATGGGGTGCCCCCTCCCCATGTATATAAAGGAGGGAGGGAGGAGGAGGGCCGGCCATAGGGGGCGCGCCCAAGGGGTGGAGTCCTATTCCTAGTAGGAGTAGGTTCCACCCTTTCCTAGTCCTACTAGGAGAAGGAGGAAAGAGGAGGAGGGGAGAAGGAAAGGGGGGCTAGCTCCCAAACCTTAAACGAATTCGGTTTGGGCCTAGTGGGGGGTGCCCCACCACATGCTTGCTGCCCTCTTTCTCCACTAGGGCCCAATAAGGCCCATCCCCGGTGAATTCCTGTAACTCCCCGGTACTCCAACAAATACACGAATCACTCAGAACCTTTCCGATGTCCGAATATAGCCTTCCAATATATGAATCTTTACCTCTCGACCATTTCGAGGCTCCTCGTCATGTCCGTGATCTCATCCGGGACTCCGAACAAACTACGGTCATCTAAATCACAGAACTCATAATATTAATCGTCATCGAACATTAAGCGTGCGGACCCTACGGGTTCGAGAACTATGTAAACATGACCGAGACACATCTCCGGTAAATAACCAATAGCGGAACCTGGATGCTCATATTGGCTCCTACATATTATACGAAGATCTTTATCGGTCAAACCGCATAACAACATACGTTGTTCCCTTTGTCATCGGTATGTTACTTGCTCGAGATTCGATCATCGGTATCATCATACCTAGTTCAAGCTCATAACCGGCAAGTCTCTTTACTCGTTCCGTAATACATCATCTCGTGACTAACTCCTTAGTCACATTGCTTGCAAAGCTTATAGTGATGACCATTACTGAGAGGGCCCAGAGATACCTCTCCGATACACGGAGTGAAAAATCCTAATCTTGATCTATGCCAACCCAACAAACACCTTCGAAGACACCTGTAGAGCATCTTTATAATCACCCAATTACGTTGTGACGTTTGATATCACACAAGGTGTTCCTCCGGTATTCGGAAGTTGCATAATCTCATAGTAGGAGGAACATGTATAAGTCATGAAGAAAGCAATAGCAATAAAACTAAACGATCATTATGCCAAGCTAACAGATGGGTCTTGTCCATCACATCATTCTCCTAATGATGTGATCTCGTTCATCAAATGACAATACATGTCTATGGTCAGGAAACTTAACCATCTTTGATTAACGAGCTAGTCAAGTAGAGGCATACTAGGGACACTTTGTTTTGTCTACGTATTCTCACATGCATCAAGTTTCCAGTCAATACAATTCTAGCATGAATAATAAACATTTATCATGATAAAAGGAAATATAAAATAACAAATTTATTATTTCCTCTAGGGCATATTTCCTTCAGCCTCCCACTTGCACTAGAGTCAATAATCTAGTTCACATCGCCATGTGATTTTTTACATCTTTGTGTGATTATCACCCATAGTCCACATCTCCATGTGACCAACACTCAAAGGGTTTACTAGAGTCAATAATCTAGTTCACATCGCTATGTGATTAATACCCAAGAGTAATAAGGTGTGACCATGTTTTGCTTGTGAGAGAAATTTAGTCAACGGGTCTGCTACATTCAAATCCATATGTATTTTGTGAATTTCTATGTTTACAATGCTCTGCACGGACTACTCTAGCTAATTGCTCCTACTTTCAGTATGTATCCAGATTGAGACTTAGAGTCATCCGGATCAGTGTCAAAGCTTGCATCGACGTAACTCTTTATGACGAACTCTTTATCACCTCCATAACCGAGAAATATTTCCTTAGTCCTCTTAAGTAACTAAGGATAATTTTGACCGTTGTTCAGTGATCCACTCCTGGATCACTATCGCACCCCCTTGCCAAACTCATGGCAAGGTACACAATAGGTCTGGTACACAACATAACATACTTTATAGAACCTATGGCCGAGGCATAGGGAATGACTTTCATTCTTTTTCTATTTTCTGCTGTGGTCGGGTTTTGAGTCTTGCTCAACTTTACACCTTGCAATACAGGCAAGAACTCCTTCTTTGATTGTTCTATTTTGAACTATTTCACAATCTTGTCAAGGTACGTACTTATTGAAAAAACTTATCAAGCGCCTTGATCTATCTCTATAGATCTTGATGCCCAATATGTAAGCAGCTTCTCCGAGGTCTTTCTTTTGAAAAACTCCTTTCAAATACTCCTTTATGCTTTCCAGAAAATACTCCTTTATGCTTTCCAGAAAATTCTACATCATTTTCGATCAACAATATGTCATTCACATATACTTAGCAGAAAGGCTGTAGTGCTTCCACTCACTTTCTTGTAAATACAGGCTTCACCGCAAGTCTGCATAAAACGATATGCTTTGATCAACTCATCAAAGTGTATATTCCAACTCCGAGATGCTTGCACCAGTCCATAGATGGATCGCTGGAGCTTGCACACTTTGTTAGCACCTTTAGGATCAACAAAACCTTCTGGTTGCATCATATACAACTCTTCTTTTAGATATCCATTATGGAATGCAGTTTTGACATCAATTTGCCAAATTTCATAATCATAAAATGCAGCAATTGCTAACATGATCCGGAAAAACTTAAGCATCGCTACGGGTGAGAGCGTCATATCATAGTCAACTCCTTGAACTTGTGGAAAACCTTTCGCAACAAGTCGAGCTTTGTAGACAGTAACATTACCATCGGCGTCGGTCTTCCTCTTAAAAATCCATTTATTTCCAATGGCTCGCCGATCATCGGGCAAGTCAATCAAAGTCCATACTTTGTTCTCATACATGGATCCTATCTCAGATTTCATGGCCTTAGGCCATTTTGCGTAATCTGGGCTCATCATCGCTTCCTCATAGTTCGTAGGTTCGTCATGGTCTAGTAACATGATTTCCAGAACATGATTACCGTACCACTCTGGTGCGGAACGTACTCTGGTTGACCAACGAGGTTCAGTAGTAACTTGATTTGAAGTTTCATGATCATCATCATTAGCTTCCTCACTAATTGGTGTAGGAATCATTAGAACTAGTTTCTGTGATGAAATACTTTCCAATTTAGGAGAAGGTACAATTACCTCATCAAGTTCTACTTTCCTCCCACTCATTTCTTTCGAGAGAAACTCCTTCTCTAGAAAAGATCCATTCTTAGCAACAAATATCTTGCCTTCGGATCTTTGATACAAGGTGTACCCAACAGTTACTTTTGGGTATCCTATGAAGACACACTTCTCCGATTTGGGTTTGAGCTTCATACTAAAACTTTTTCACATAAGCATCGCAACTCCAAACTTTAAGAAACGACAGCTTAGGTTTCTTGCTGAACCACAGTTCATACTGTGTCTTCTCAACGGATTTTGACGGTGCCCTATTTAACATGAATGCAGCTGTCTCTAATGCATAACCCCAAAATGATAGTGGTAAATCGGTAAGAGACATCATAGACCGCACCATGTCTAATAAAGTACAGTTACGGCATTTGTACACACCATTATGCTGTGGTGTTCCAGGTGGCATGAGTTTGTGAAACTATTCCACATTGTTTTAATTGAAGGCCAAACTCGTAACTCAAATATTCGCCTTTACGATCAGATCATAGAAACTTTATTTTCTTGTTACGATGATTCTCCACTTCACTCTGAAATTCTTTAAACTTTTCAAATGTTTCAGACTTCTGTTTCCTCAAGTACCCATATCTACTCAAATCATCAGTGAAGGTGAGAAAATAACGATACCCACCGCGATTATCAACACTCATTGGTCCGCATACATCGGTATGTATTATTTCCAATAAGTCACTTGCTCGCTCCATTATTCCAGAGAACGGAGTTTTAGTCATTTTGCCCATGAGGCATGGTTCGCAAGTATCAAATGATTCATAATCAAGTGATTCCAAAAGTACATCTACATGGAGTTTCTTCATGCGCTTTACACCAACATGACCTAAACGGCAGTGCCACAAATATGTTGCACTATCATTATCAACTCTGCATCTTTTGGCTTGAATATTATGAATATGTGTATTACTACGATCGAGATTCAATAAACCATTCACCTTGGGTGTATGACCATAGAAGGTTTTATTCATGTAAACAGAATAACAATTATTCTCTGACTTAAATGAATAATCGTGTTGCAATAAACACGATCCAATCTTGTTCATGCTCAACGTTGATACGTCTCTAACGTATCTATAATTTTTGATTGTTCCATGCTATTATATTATCTATTTTGGATGTTTAATGGGATTTATTATACACTTTTATATTATTTTTGGGACTGACCTACTAACCCAAGGCCTAGTGGAAATTGCTGTTTTTTGCCTATTTCAGTGTTTCGCAGAAAAGGAATATCAAACGGAGTCCAAACGGAATGAAACCTTTGGGAGAATCATTTTTGGAACAATATCAACACAGAAGACTTGGAGTACACGCCAGGAAGCGAACGAGGCGGCCACGAGGGCATGGGGCGCGCCCAGGGGGTAGTTGCGCCCCCACCCTCGTGGGCCCCTCGTGGCTCCCTTGACGTGCCTCTTCCTCCTATATATACCTACGTACCCTGCAACCATCGGGGAGCACCATGAAACCCTAATTCCACTGCCGGAACCTTTTGTACCCGTGAGATCCCATCTTGGAGCCTGTTCCAGAGCTCCACCGGAGGGGGAATAGATCACGGAGGGCTTCTACATCAACACCATAGCCTTTCCGATGAGTTGTGAGTAGTTTACCACAGACCTTCAGGTGCATAGTTATTAGCTAGATGGCTTCTTCTCTCTTTGGATCTCAATACAAAGTTCTCCTCAATCTTCTTGGAGATCTATTCGATGTAATTTTTTTTGCGGTGTGTTTGTCGAGATCCGATGAATTGTGGGTTTATGATCAAGATTATCTATGAACACTATTGGATTCTTTTCTGAAATCTTTTATGTATGATTTAAATATCCTTGCAAGTCTCTTCGAATTATCGGTTTGGTTTGGCCTACTAGGTTGGTAGTTCTTGCAATGGGAGAAGTGCTTGGCTTTGGGTTCAATCTTGCGGTGTCCTTTCCCAGTGACAGTAGGGGCAGCAAGGCACGTATTGTATTATTGACATCGAGGATAAAAAGATGGGGTTTATATCATATTGCTTGAGTTTATCCCTCTACATCATGTCATCTTTCCTAAGGCGTTACTCTGTTCTTATGAACTTAATACTCTAGATGCATGCTGGATAGCGGTCGATGTGTGGAGTAATAGTAGTAGATGCAGAATCGTTTCGGTCTACTTGTCATGGACGTGATGCCTATGTACAATGATCATGCCTAGATATTCTCATAACTATGCGCTTTTCTATCAATTTCTCAACAATAATTCGTTCACCTGCCGTAGAAATCTGCTATCATGAGAGAAGCCACTAGTGAAACCTATGGCCCCCGGGTCTATCTTCCATCATACTAGTGATATGTTAGGTTTCCATGAACTTGATGATTGTTCTTTAAATTTGCATCTTTCGGATTCTACCATTAAGAAACCTATGGGAAGGATTAATGATGTTCTTATTGTTGCAAATAGGAATTATGTGCCAGTAGATTTCATCGTTCTTGATATAGACTGTAATCCTACATGTCCTATTATTCTTGGTTGACCTTTCCTTAAACGATTGGTGCAATTATTGATATGAAGGAAGGAAATATTCCAATATCCGTTAAGGAAAGGCATGGAACACTTTCCTAAAATAAAATCAAATTACCTTATGAATCTATTATGAGAGCCACTTATGGATTGCCTACCATAGATGGCAATACCTAGATCTATTCTTGTATCATTCCTAGCTAGGGGCGTTAAACGATAGCGCTTGTTGGGAGGCAACCCAATTTTATTTTATTCGTTTTTGCTTCTATCTAGTAATAAATATTGCATCTAGCTTCCGTTTAGATGTGGTTTTTTGTATTAATTAGTGTTTGTGCCAAGTAGAACCTTTGGGAAGACTTGGGTGAAGTTTATGTGATCATGCTGTGAAAAACAGAAACTTTAGCGCTCACGAAATTAACCACCATTTTTACTGGAGAGTGCTTTTTAGTTGATTCTTTTTGCAGTTGATTAATAGATAAATTCCTCACGTCCACCAATTTATTTCAAAGTTTTTAGAGTTACATAAGTATTCGAAAGTTACATATTTCTATAGACTCTTCAGTTTTTGACATATTCTGTTTTTTCGTGTGTTGTTTGCTTATTTTGATGAATCTATGAGTAGTATCGGGGGTATGAATCATAGATAAGTTGGAATACAGTAGGTTTAACACCAATATAAACAAAGAATGAGTTCATTATAGTACCTTAAAGTGGTGGTTTGTTTTCTTATACTAACGGAGCTCACGAGATTTTTGCTAAGTTTTGTGTTGTGAAGTTTTCAAGTTTTTGGGTAAGGATTTGATGGACTATGGAACAAAGAGTGGCAAGGGATGCCCAAGGCACCCCAAGTTAAAATTCAAGGACAACCAAAATCCTAAGCTTGGGGATGCCCGGGAAGGCATCCCCTCTTTCGTCTTCGTCTATCGGTAACTTTACTTGAGACTATATTTTTATTCACCACATGATATGTGTTTTGCTTGGAGCATCATGTATGATTTGAGTCTTTGCTTTTTAGTTTACCACAATCATCCTTGATGGACACACCTTTTGAGAGAGATACACATGAATCAGAATTTATTAGAATACTATATGTGCTTCACTTATATCTTTTGAGCTAGATAGTTTTGCTCTAGTGCTTCACTTATATATTTTTAGAGCACGGTGGTGGTTTTATTTTATAGAAATTATTGATCTCTCATGCTTCACTTATATTATTTTGAGAGTCTCTTAAAACAGCATGGTAATGTGCTTTGGCTATAAATTTAGTCCTAATATGATAGGCATCCAAGATGGGTATAGTAAAAACTTTCATATAAAGTGCATTGAATATTATGAGAAGTTTGATATTTGATGATTGTTTTGAGATATGAGGATGGTAATATTAGAGCCATGCTAGTAGATTAGTTATGGATTTGATAAATTCTTGTGTTAAGGTTTGCGAGTCCCGTAGCATGCACGTATGGTAACCGTTGTGTGACAAACTTGAAGCATGAGGTATTTCATTGAGTGTCATCCTTTGTGTGGAGGTCGGGATCGCGCGATGGTTAACTCTTACCAACCCTTCCCCTAGGAGCATGCGTGTAGTACTTTGTTTTGATGACTTGTAGATTTTTGCAATAAGTATGTGAGTTCTTTATGACTAATGTTGAGTCCATGGATTATACACACTCTCACCCGTCCACCATTGCTAGCCTCTCATGTACCGCGCAACTTTCGGCGGTACCATACACCCACCATATACCTTCCTCAAAACAACCACCATACCTACCTTTCATGGCATTTCCATAGCCATTCCGAAGTATATTGCCATGCAACTTTCCACCGTTCCGTTTACTATGACACTCTTCATGATTGTCATATTGCCATGCATGATCATGTAGCTGACTTCGTATTTGTGGCTAGGCCTCCATGCATAATTTTTGATACATGTCACTATTGATTCATTGCACATCCCGGTACACCGCCGGGGGCATTCATATAGAGTCATACTTTGTTCTAGTATCGTGTTGTAATATCGAGTTGTAAGTAAATAAAAGTGTGATGATCATCATTATTAGAGCATTGTCCCAAAGGAAAAAAGGAAAAAAGGGGGAGAAAGGCCAAAGAAAAAAAGAAAGGCCCAAAAAAGAAAAAAAAAGAAAAAAAAGAAAAGAAAAAAGGGACAATGCTACTATCTTTTTCCACACTTGTGCTTCAAAGTAGCACCATGATCTTCATGATAGAGAGTCTCTTGTTTTGTCACTTTCATTTACTAGTGGGAATTTTCACTATAGAACTTGGCTTGTATATTCCAACGATGGGCTTCCTCAAATGCCCTAGGTCTTTGTGAGCAAGCAAGTTGAATGCACACCCATTTAGTTTATTTTGTTGAGCTTTCATACATTTATAGCTCTAGTGCATCCGTTGCATGGCAATCCATACTCACTCACATTGATACCTATTGATGGGCATCTCCATAGCCCATTGATACGCCTAGTTGATGTGAGACCATCTTCCTCTTTTGTCTTCTCCACATCCACCACCCTATTCCACCTATAATGCTATATCCATGGCTCAGGCTCATGTATTGTGTGAAAGTTGAAAAAGTATGAAAGAATTTGAGTGTGAAACAATTGCTTGACTAAAACCGGGGTTGTGCATGATTTGAGTATTTTGTGTGACGGAGATGGAGCATAGCCAAACTATATGATTTTGTAGGGATGAACTTTCTTTGGCCATGTTATTTTGAGAAGACATAATTGCTTTGTTAGTATGCTTGAAGTATTGTTATTCTTATGTCAATATTAAACTTTTGTCTTGAATCTTTCGGATCTGAACATTCATGCCACAATAAAGAAAATTACATTGAGAATTATGTTGGGTAGCATTCCACATAAAAAATTTGGTTTTTATCATTTTCCTACTCAAGGACGAGCAGGAATTAAGCTTGGGGATGTTTGATACGTCTCCAATGTATCTATAATTTTTGATTGTTCCATGCTATTATATTATCTATTTTGGATGTTTAATGGACTTTATTATACACTTCTATGTTATTTTTGGGACTAACCTACTAACCCAAGGCCTAGTGAAAATTGTTGTTTTTTTGCCTATTTTAGTGTTTCGCAGAAAAGGAATATCAAACGGAGTCCAAACGGAATGAAACCTTCGGGAGAATCATTTTTGGAACAATATCAACGCAGAAGCCTTGGAGTACACGCCAGGAAGAACACGAGATGGCCACGAGGGCAGGGGGCACGCCCAAGGGGGTAGGCGCGCCACCACCCTCGTGGGCCCCTCGTGGCTCCCCTGACGTGCCACTTCCTCCTATATATACCTACGTACCCTGAAACCATCGGGGAGCACCACGAAACCCTAATTCCACCGCCGCAACCTTCTGTACCCGTGAGATCCCATCTTGGGGCCTGTTCGGAGCTCCACCGAAGGGGGAATCGATCACGGAGGGCTTCTACATCAACACCATAGCCTCTCCGATGAGTTGTGAGTAGTTTACCACAGACCTTCGAGTCCATAGTTAATAGCTAGATGGCTTCTTCTCTCTCTTTGGATCTCAATACAAAGTTCTCCTCGATCTTCTTGGAGATCTATTCGATGTAATTTTTTTGCGGTGTGTTTATCGAGATCCGATGAATTGTGGGTTTATGATCAAGATTATCTATGAACAATATTGGATTCTTTTCTGAAATCTTTTATGTATGATTTAAATATCCTTGCAAGTCTCTTCGAATTATCGTTTGGTTTGGCCTACTAGATTCGTAGTTCTTGCAATGGGCTTGGCTTTGGGTTCAATCTTGCGGTGTCCTTTCCCAGTGATAGCAGGGGCAGCAAGGCACGTATTTTATTGTTTCCATCGAGGATAAAAAGATGGAGTTTATATCATATTGCTTGAGTTTATCCCTTTACATCATGTCATCTTGCCTAAGGCGTTACTCTGTTCTTATGAACTTAATACTCTAGATGCATGCTGGATAGCGTTCGATGTGTGGAGTAATAGTAGTAGATGCAGAATCGTTTTGGTCTACTTGTCACGGACGTGATGCCTATATACAATGATCATGCCTAGATATTCTCATAACTATGCACTTTTCTATCAATTGCTCGACAGTAATTCGTTCACCCGCCGTAGAAATCTGCTATCATGAGAGAAGCCACTAGTGAAACCTATGGCTCCCGGGTGTATCTTCCATCACATTAGTTTCCCATCAACTTTCCAATTTCTGTTGCCGTTGTTTTATTTTGCTTCCTTTACTTTCAATCTGTAACAAAAACACCAAAAATATTATCTTATCATCTCTATTATATCTCACTTTTGTAAGTGACCGAGAAGGGATTGACAACCCCTTTTATCGCGTTGGCTGCAAGGTTCTTATTTGTTTGTGCAGTTATGAGGGACTCGCGCGTGGTCTCCTACTGGATTGATACCTTGGTTCTCAAAAACTGAGGGAAATACTTACGCTACTGTGTTGCATCACCCTTTCCTCTTCGAGGGAAAACAACGCATGCTCGGGAAGTAGCAAACGTAAACACCAAATAACATTTATTTAGGTTTAACACTAATCCCAAAAGTACAGGGAGTGTGCGTTGATGATCATATCAATATTGGAACTACTTCCAACACAGATCGTCACCTCACCCTCAACTAGTCTTTGTTTATTCTGCAACTCCTGTTTCGAGTTAATAATCTTAGCAACTGAACTAGTATCAAATACCCATGGGCTACTATGAATACTACTCCCTCCGTCCGGAAATACTTGTCGTAAAAATGGATAAAAATGAATGTATCTAGAACTAACATATGTCTAGATACATCCATTTCTCCGACAAGTATTTCCGGACGGAGGGAGTAGTAAGGTACACATCAATAACATGTATATCAAATATACCTTTGTTCACTTTGCCATCCTCCTTATCCGCCAAATATTCGGGGAACTTCTGTTTCCAGTGACCATTTCCTTTGCAGTAGAACACTACAAAAAAATACACTTCCGTGATGATACGTGTTTGTCAGGGTAGGTCACGTTTTTTGTCATGCATGTACATCCATGACAAATTTATGACAGAATCAAGATAGTCATATTTGTGCTGTCGTAGAAGTGTTCCATGACATTACCAAAATTATCATCACGGAAGTGTCCACTTCCATGTCAATAAATCGCGCGTCACAGAAGTGCTTTCATCAAGGGTGACCGACACGTGGCATCCACCGTAATGGAATGCCGTTAAGCCATCGGGTCTGGTTTTGGATCCGATAACCCGTTAACAGCCCGGACCAATGGGGATTTTCCACGTGTAAAATTCTGATTGGCTGACGGAAACACGTGTCAGCTCCGCGTTGGCACAAGTGTCACTCATCCAATGGGCGAGATGCGCCTATGATATGTTGACACGTGGACCGGCCCAAAAGTGGACCATAAAGTTTAAATGGGCCGACCCAACTAAAGGCCCGCAAGATTTTGCGGACCATGATGGGCCGGCCCAGCTAAAACCCACGAGATTTTGCGGACCATAATGGGCAGGCCCAGGTAAAGGCCCACAAGATTTTTGCAAGCCATAATGGGCCGGGCCAGGTGAAGGCCCACAAGATTTTTGTGGACCATAATGGGCCGGCCCAGCTAAAGGCCCATGAGATTTTACGGACCATAATGGGCTGGCCCAGCTAAAGGCCCACAAGATTTTGCGGGCCATAATGGGCCGGCCCAGGTAAAGGCCCACAAGATTTTTGTGGGCCATAATGGGCCGGCCCAGGTGAAGGCTCACAAGATTTTTGTGGACCATAATGGGCCCGCCCAGCTAAAGGCCCACGAGATTTCGCCGACATTAATGGGCCGACTCAGCTGTAGGCCCACAAGATTTTGAGGACCCTAGTAGGCCGACCCATTAACTGGCTGCCATGTTTTGGGACAAATGCCGGCCCATATTTGATCCGGTCCATTAATGGCCTACCATGTTCCGGGCCTAACAATGGCCCATATGAGATCCGGCCCGTTAAAAGCCTACCACGTTCTGGGCCAAATTACGGCCCAGATCAGGTCCGACCCTTTAAGAGGCTTTGGGCTAAATTATGGCCCATATCAGATTCGGCCCATCAACTAGACGCTATGGTTTTGGGCCCACTTGCTAAAGGCCCATTTAGTAATTCGGCCTGATATTAGTTTCGGCCTGTTAAGGGCCCGTTTAACATTTCGGCCCTATATTAATTTCGGCCTGTTAAAAGCCCGTCATATAGTTGGGCCTAACTACGGCCCGGTTTGCATCCGGCCTGCTCGCAACCGATAATCTGATTGGGCCAAACAAGGACCGAGACAATTTTGGCCTATTAAAAGCCCGTGATTTGATTGGCACAATCATGGGCCGGGGTCCATTTCGGGCTTCTGCCGGCCCGTGAGCTTCTCGGCACGTTTTAGGCCCAAGCTATTTCTGAGCCTCCTAAAAGCCCATTGAGTTTTCTTGCGAAAAGAGGGCTGGCGGTTTACTCGGCCTATTAAAGGCCGAACTCTACTGTTGGGCCAGTTTACATTTAGGCCTTCTAACGGACCAAGATGACGGGGCCCATGAAGCGGATCATACATCGTGATTGCATGGCGGCCCGATTATGTACCGTAATTTTATGGTTTGGCCGGTTTACTGCGAAGACAGGATATATATACAGTAAAATAACTGCACCATCGTGAGTAAGAAAAAAAACCTAGACTATACTACAAAGAAATTACGACATATTACATCCACTGGGCATCAAAGTTCGCCACTATGATAATAAAGCACAAGCAGACAGCAGATTACATACACTGGGCATCAAAGATCGACACCAGTGCAACTAAACACGCCGACAAAATAATATATAAAACCGACAACACTTTAATAGAGTTGAAGAAAGGTTAGCCCTGCTCGGGAGCTGCAGCGCAAGCAGCTGAGCAAGCTGGCGAGACTGCACTTGTTTGACACTTATATCCTCCTCACTCTGAAAGATAAACAAGCAGACAGATGACAGGTTTTGCACATATAAGTATCAGTGCTGACAATTCATCACATTTCTTACTGACAAATAAAGTGACACAGTTTAAAATAGCATTAACACAACATGGTATTGTTCAGGTCAAGACATGGCAGGAAATGACGTTGTGAAGGAGTTGGCAGCTTCATGACACCACTGGATTACAGATCAAGAACTCATAAGTATCAATGGTTAGTGTGCTGTCAATTTATCCCATTTCAGATTGGCAAAATAAGATCACTTGCTCTGTATAGTTTAATTTACATGGTATGAAGAAGGAACTTGGTAGTACAACTGAAAACTTAAATTGTCGGTGTACTAAGATAGGGGTACCTTAGTACCCCAACTTGTGCACGGGCAGTAGCAGCTTCCCGTGGCAGGGCTTACCACGTGCTCGCCGGAAACCTTTCTGGTCCCTAAGAAGCCATTCAAGAACAAAGTATACAAGACAGAAGACCAAGGCCCCGGCAAGAGGAGCTTGCCGGGAAGGCCGCACCAGGCTCAAGGTTATCACTTTAACACAAGACCCTGGCAAGAGGAGCTTGCCAGGAAGGCCAAGGAACACATATCTCAAGAGATGCCTCGGTGCACTTTGCGCCCCGGCAGGACCCGGAGAGCGACAAGCTTCCGGGCCCGGCAAGATCACTACCCCGGCAAGGTGCTTGCCGGGGAAACCTACGTTGTGTGCCCGCGCTCCAGCTCATCGGCCCACGCGTCATCCTGGGGCCCTTCCAGGGGCACGTGGCAGATGGCTGTGCAGCCTGGGGCACACGGTGGCAAGCCACGGTGACGAGGCTACCGCCGTGGCGAACAGGGAAGCATGGACGGACGCTTTTGGGGTCGACGGCGACGGGCATTTAATGCCCTTGTCCCCCACTGTCAAAGTTAGGTGAAGACCACTGTTCATCCACTGTTCATGCACTATTCACGCACTGTTACAACTACCACCAAAATTACACTTTTACCCTCCTCTACGTTGACACCTGTCGGTGACCCCTTTGGGCTATAAAAGGAGGCCCATGCACAACGTAGAGGAGGTTCGGTTCGAAACCTAGACAACTCTCTCGCTCGGTGTAGCTAGTACTGTAGCTCTTCAAGCTCCCGAGCTCAAGAACTCAATACAACCCAAGCAGGAGTAGGGTTTTATGCGTCCGCGCGGCCCGAACCTGGGTAAAACTGCCCGCGTGCGCTCCTCGATCTGCTCTCCGTGCTCCCTCCGCTCCCTTACCGCAACACAGGAGGGGCTCCGGTCCCATAGGTGCTCGTGGGAGGACAGTTTCCCCCGACATCTTTGGCACGCCAGGTAGGGGGCGTCGAGGTTGTGCGAACCTGATCTGGCGCTCACGCGGGCGCATTCTTCATCAACCTCTCCAGCTTCATCAACTTCATCAGCTACAACAACATGCCTCCGAAGAAGAAGGCTTCGGAGGTCGGAGGCCCGTCTGCGTCGATCCCACCGCCACCAGAACCAACGGTTGGTGGAGGAGACGCCGGCGGAAGGGTGGTCGCCGGCGAGGAAACTCGCTGCGCCACCAAGTCCAAGGACAAGACGGACGACCGGGCGAATTCCAAAGCCTCGGTGTCCGTGGACGCACCACGTCTCTCTAAGGAGGTGCAAGACCCGCAGCGGCGTGGTACTGGAGGTACCATACGCTTGCTGGGGCGTAGCCAAGCCGGAGAATCGCGGGATGCTCAAGGCCAGCAAGCTGGTACAAGCAAGGCGCGGTCGCCGGGGCGGGAACGTGCTCCTTCTAACGCTGTTAGAGGTCCGAGCGTGTCCCGCTCCTCGCACCGCTCGCCGCCGTTCCCCTCCTCTCCAGCAGAAGCTCTAGCAAGAGCACAGCTGCTCCTCGATTTCCCTCCAGCGGCGGACAAGGCCGAAGACTGGAGGGCGACGATCCAGAGCCTCATCGCCTTCGCCAACAACGACGCGCCGCAGCAGCCGGCAACCTCACGGCCGCGGCAAGTCGACCAAACGAAGACCGATGGCAACAAGACCGCCGGGGGTGCAACTACCGTGCACTCCCCGCCGCGGAAGCAGAAATCGCCACCCCGCCGGATCAACGTCGACGACGACTCTACATCGTCGTCGGATCCGCGGGCTCGCCGCGATCAGCGCCAAGTCCTAGACGACAGGCGGCAAGAAGACGCTCGGACTCGCATCGAGCGTCGACGAGAATCCCGAAGACTATCAGATCAGCGCGCTGGGACCGCTGTCGACGCGCACGCGCCCGGTGAACCAGGCGACTTGCCGTACGCGGCAGGTTGTCCTGCGTTCACCCGTGAGCTGCGGCAAGTCCAGTGGCCCAGCATGAAGAATTTCAAGCCCGACGTACCCGAGAAGTACGACGGCAAGACGCATCCCTCGGAGTTCCTCAGCATCTACACCATTGCGGTGCAGGCTGCCGGGGGACGCGACGAGAAGATCCTAGCCAACTACTTCCCGCTAGTGCTTAAGCCAAACGTCCGGTCTTGGCTTATGCACTTGCCGGAAAACTCCATTTCTTCGTGGGTGGATCTGTGCCACCAGTTTGTTGGCGCCTTCACGGGCGGCCACAAACCCCACGGCCAGGAGAGCGATCTCCACATCCTCGCCCAGAAGGAGGGAGAATCCCTGCGCAAGTATATCCAGAGATTCAGCCGCGTCCAGCACAACATTCCCGACGTCCACCCTGCCGCGGTTATCAGCGCGTTTCACCAGAACGTGCGTAACCGCCGGATGAGGGAGGAGATGGCCATGTCCAAGATCCGGGATGTCAGCGAGCTCTACGCTCTGGCTGACAAGTGTGCGCGCGCTGAAGAGGGGAGGAGACTCCCCGGAGAGGATACTGGTGTAGGGGGAAGCGACAGCGAGGATGCCGCCCCGGCAAGAAAGAACCGGCGGCGGAACAACAGAAAGAAGAAGAGCAAGGAGGTGCTGGTTGTCGAGCAGTCCGGCAAGGAGGCTCCCGCCAAGAAGGCACAGGCTGGCGGTTCCAGCAAGGAGCCCGCCCCTGTAGCGGCAGCCGACAAGCAGGACGGCTCCGACAAGCAGTACTGCAAGATCCATCGCACCAAGGGCCACGATCTCCAGAACTGCAAAATAGTCGAGTACCTCGTAGAGCAGCAGAAGGCTGAATACGAGCGTCGCGACAAGGAGAAGGCCCAAGGAGGCGGAGAAGAGCCCAGCAAGAAGCGGCCATTCAATGGCCGGGGAGGACGCCGCGGCAAGGCCAAGCAGCGGCAAGGTGACAGACCTCCCCGGGGCCGCGACAAGGATGAGGACGAAGAGACGATGATGACATGGAAGGAGACAACAGCGAGCAGGAGTTCCAGAAGGCCACAGAGGTTCTGTGTGTCGACGGAGGTGCCTCTCTGCACACTTCCCACCGCCAGCTCAAGCAGTGGGTGCGAGAAGTGAATGCAGCTGAGCCACCCGTCGAGTCACGCAGGCTGCTGAAATGGTCCAGCACGCCCATCATCTTTGACCTTGAGGACCACCCTGACCGCACAACTGCGGTCGGGTGCTTGCCGATGTTGGTCTCACCAACTATCCGCAACCTCAAGGTCACCAAGATGTTGGTTGACGGCGGGGCCAGCCTGAACTTGATCTCCTCAGCTGTGATCAAGAAACTATAGATCCCAGACGGCGAGCTCGAGGAAACCGGGTCGTTCCAAGGGATCAACCCGGGGAGGAGCAAGCCGAAGGGGAAGATTACACTGCCGGTGACCTTTGGCGGGGAGCTCAACTTCAGGACGGAGAGGATCACATTTGATGTTGCCGATATCCCATTGCCATACAATGGGATACTTGGCCGACCTGCCCTAGCCAAGTTCATGGCAGCTTCCCACTATGCATACAACATACTCAAGATGCCGGGGCTGATAAGCGTCATCTCTGTCCTCGGCGACAAGAAGGACGCGCTTATCTGCGCCGACAAGATCTACCGGGATGCAGCAGCCGCAGCAGAGAGCAACACACTTGCCGCTGAAGCTCCCGGGGGGAAGACCAAGACCAAGTCCGGCAAGAGCTCTGGGGCCCACTCCGGCAAACGCACCTCCTCGGAGTGCTGCGCTGTCGTCGAGGACGCACCATCGAGCTCCACCGGCAAGTGCAAGAAAGGAATGGCAGCTCCACCGGCAACCAAGAAAGTGTCCGCCAAGGAGGACGACACTGGTGGTACCTTCACCATCAGTGCTACACTCGACGACAAATAGGAAAGCGCGCTCGTTGCCTTCCTGTGGGCGAATGTCGATGTGTTTGCATGGCAACCATCTGACATCCCCGGCGTTCCCAGGAAGGTGATTGAGCACAAGCTTGCTGTTTGCCCTCATGCGCGGCCCGTCAAGCAGAAGGTCAGGAAGCAAGCCGTGGAGCGCCAATAATTCATCGCCGAAGAGATAAAGAAGCTAGAAGCAGCAGGCCTGGTTAGAGGCGTAATCCATCCTACGTGGTTGGCCAATCCAGTTGTCGTACGCAAGGCCAATGGGAAGTAGAGACTTTGTATAGACTTCACCGATGTGAATAAAGCATGTCCCAAGGATCCATTTCCCTTGCCGCGTATTGACCAGATTGTTGACTCCACCGCCGGATGTGAGCTGCTTTCCTTCCTTGATGCATACTCAGGTTACCACCAGATATTCATGGCCAAGGAAGATGAAGAGAAGACTGCATTCAATTCTCCCTGCGGCACATATTGCTTCATACGCATGCCCTTTGGATTGAAGAATGCAGGCTCGACATTTGCAAGGGTGGTGCACACTGCTTTTGAGCCACAGATACACAGAAATGTAGAAGCCTACATGGATGATATAGTGGTCAAGAGTAAGAGCAAGGATACCCTGATCCAAGACTTGGAAGAAACCTTTGCGAACCTGCGCAAGGTCCAGCTCAAGTTGAACCCCGAGAAGTGCGTCTTCGGAGTCCCCTCCGGCAAGCTTCTCGGGTTCTTCGTGTCCCAGAGGGGGATTGAAGCCAATCCCGACAAGATAAAAGCCATCGAGCAAATTGAAGCCCCGAAGCGCGTCAAGGACGTAAGAAGACTTGCTGGTTGTGTGGCTGCCCTCAGCAGGTTCATTTCAAAGTCTGCAGAGCGCGCCCTGCCTTTCTTCAAAATTTTGAAAAAGGCAGGTCCTATGAAATGGACTCCGGAAGCGGAGGCAGCACTGCAAGACCTGAAAGGATACCTGTCCTCTACTCCGATACTTGTCGCACCTAGGCCACAAGAGAAGTTGCTGCTGTACCTAGCGGCAACCAATCAAGTGGTTAGTGCTGCTTTAGTAGCGGAGAGGGAGGCAGAGGAAGAGCCCACGTCCCCGGCAAGCACTTCTAGCGACAAGCAGGGGGCTCCCCCGACAAGCTCTGGCCCCGACAAGGACAAGTCTGCGCAGGAACAAGGAGAAGTGCGAAAGAAGATGGTGCAGCGCCCAGTGTATTTTGTAAGTTCCCTCTTGCAGGGGGCTAGGTCAAGATACTCTGGGGTGCAGAAGTTGCTTTTCGGCCTCCTCATGGCCTCAAGGAAGCTGCGCCATTACTTCCAAGCACATGAGATAACAGTGGTCACTCGCTTTCTGTTAAAGAGGATATTGCAGAATCCCGAGGCAACAGGCAGGATCGTCGAGTGGGCACTGGAGCTGTCAAGCTTTGGTCTCAAGTTTGAGAGTACTTCAACCATACAGAGCAGAGCTTTGGTAGAGTTCATAGCGGAATGGACCCCAACGCCAGATGAAGAAGTCCCAGAGACAAGCGTCCCCGTCCAAGAAGCGAGCAGCGAATGGATAATGTACTTCGATGGTGCCTTCTCGCTGCAAGGCGCCGGCGCCGGCGTGGCACTCATAGCGCCCACCGGAGAGCACCTCAAGTATGTTGTCCAGATGCACTTTCCCAAGGAGCAAGCGACAAACAATACTGCTGAGTATGAAGGTTTGCTTGCCGGCCTCAGAATTGCGGCCGAGCTTGGGATCAAGAAGTTGATTGTGCGGGGAGACTCACAGTTGGTGGTCCGACAAGTGAACAAGAGTTACCAGAGCCCTTTGATGGAAGCTTATGTTGATGAAGTGAGGAAGCTTGAAGAACACTTTGAAGGTCTGCAAATGGAGCACGTTCCAAGAGCTCAGAATGATATTGCAGATGGCCTCTCAAAGTATGCCGCGATGAAGTTACCTGTGGAACCAGGGACCTTCCTGCTCAAGTTAACTCAGCCATCCGTTACACCATGAGTTGGGCAAAACAAAAAGAGAAAGTTGGTCTCCGGCGACTACTTGCCGGCGGATCTTCCCGAAGCCGCCGCCAATGTCCCCAAGATCAACATCCAAGATGCTGAGGAACAGTTTGCTCCTGCAGACCCAAGGGTCTGTACAGTTGAAGCAGGCGTTCCCGACAAGCCTTGCCCCGGCAGGCTTGCCGGGGGACCATCAGCTCCGGCAGAGCCGCAGGTTCTTGCCGTAGAAGCTGAGGTTCCCGCAGCAGCCCTCATGCCTTTGGCCCTTGCTGTTGAGCCTCAGGCTCCAGCATGGGCACAACAAATCGTCCGTTTTCTGCAAACTGGAGAACTTCCCCACAAGCCAGAAGAGATAGAGAAGATAACCAGGCAGTCAAGTATGTACCAGTTCATTGGCAATGAACTGTACAGAAGAAGACTCAATGGTGTCAGGTTGAAGTGCATTTCCAGGGAAGATGGACAGAAGCTGTTGGCAGAGATACATGGAGGCATATGTGGACACCACATTGGCGCAAGGGCACTTGCCGGGAAGGCGTTCCGGCAAGGGTTCTTTTGGCCAGAAGCCCTCCAAGATGCAACTGCACAAGTAACCAAGTGTGAAGCGTGCCAGTTCCATGCCAAGCAAATTCACCAGCCAGCTCAAGCTCTTCAGACGATCCCTTTGTCCTGGCCCTTCTCGGTCTAGGGGCTCGATATCCTCGGCCCCTTTCCCCGCGCTCCCGGGGGCTTTGAGTACTTGTACGTCGCAATCGACAAGTTCACAAAGTGGCCAGAAGTGGAACCAGTGAGAAAGGTGACAGCACAGTCAGCAGTCAGGTTCTTCAGATCGATTGTTTGCCGTTTCGGAATCCCTAACAGGATCATCACCGACAACGGCACACAGTTTACAAGTCGCACCTTCATGCAGTACGTCCAAGACCTTGGCGCCAAGGTCTGCTTCGCTTCTGTTGCTCACCCGAGGAGCAATGGTCGAGCGGAGAGGGCCAATGCTGAAGTGCTGCGCGGACTCAAGACAAGAACCTTCGACAGGCTGCGCAAGTGCGGAAGAAACTGGATAGAGGAGTTACCGGCGGCTCTTTGGTCAATCAGGATGACACCGAATCGAGCCACCGGACAGACACCCTTTGCTCTTGTCTATGGAGCAGAGGCAGTTCTCCCCATGGAACTCGTATACGGATCTCCTCGAGTGCTCGCTTATGATGAGCTCGAGCAACAGCAACTGCGACAAGATGATGCATTGCTCCTTGAGGAGGAACGTCTCCAGACTGCTGTACGATCTGCTCGATACCAGCAAGCCTTGCATCGCTATCATAGCCGCAAGGTTAAGGCCAGGAGTCTCGAGGAAGGCGACCTTGTTCTTCGGCGTGTTCAGTCCGCCAAGAATTCCAACAAGTTGACGCCGAAGTGGGAAGGCCCTTATCGGGTGAGACAAGTCACAAGGCCCGGCGCTGTCCGCCTTGAGACCGAAGAAGGCTTACCGGTGAGCAACTCCTGGAACATAGAGCATCTTCGCAAGTTTCACCCATAAGGCGCGGTTGCCGTGATCCGCTCCGGCAACCACCTTTTGTACGAGTCTTGCCGCTGTTGCATGTAAACCTTTGTACAAAGCCGGGCGCAGATCCCGTGCATCAGTAAAGCTTTTGTGCTTCGCACTATTTGTCATTTCCATGCTTTTCTTTGTTATTTGCATGCATCATTTGGCACCTTGTGCAACGCACATCCCCGGTAAGCACTAGCAAGCCGTGAGGCCCTATACTTGTTTTCGTCCTCTTTTTCCCTCTTAAGCAGAAGGAGTATTCCTCGCGCACAGGTTTTCCGGGGGGGGGGGAGGAGATGGAGGCATGAACCAAGTACTGTTCAAGAAAGAGAAGCCTTATCGGGGAGCAAAACATCTATGAAAGCTAAGTTACCCAAGTTTGAGTAATTCAATTTTTTTTAAATTATAGTTGTCTTCCTTGAACAACCATGCTTTGTATGGAAAACCTGTGCGCGGAGGAACCTACCCGTGGCTAGCCGCGCCCTTACTTTGTTTCGAGCACGCTCAACGACTTAATTGAGCTGCGACAAGTGTCGCGCCCTTACTTCGTTTTCGAGTTCGCTCAGCAACCTAAGTGTGCTGCGACTAGCTGCGGCAAGGTTTCTTGCCGGCGAGGGTATTGCCAGCAGGCTGCTAAGAGTCCAGCACTCAGCGCTCGCGGCAAGGGCCCCTTGCCGGCAAGTTCCCTAAAAGCGTAGGGTAAAAAGCATACAAAGTAAAGGACCAAGAGCAAGGGAGATAACACTGCATTGGTTGCTCAAAATAAAAGTGTATATTACAAAGATAGCTTGCCGCTGTTCTAATCAACTACTGCCTATGGTTTAAATGGCAGCGGCAAAGGATGCAGAAAGAAAAGAATCTAATCTACGCGGTCGCCTTCACGCCTCGTGATCTTGCCCACCTTGGCGACGATGTGGGCAACCTGCGCCTTCAACGCCTCTTGATCAGCTTCGGGCGGCAAGGTGCGGAGGACGTTGACGAGGTTGATGTCGGGGTTGCGGTAGACGATCTTCGACAAGACCCGCTCCATGGTGCCCATGCAGAGCCGACGAGCCTCATTGGCCAGCTGCACGGGGATCTTCTCCCGCAGCCGCGCAAGCGCCGGCGCGATTCCCCTGAAGAATAAACTCAACTTGGCGCTGTGGGGGAGATTCTCGTCCGGGGAGTACACGAGATGCTCCGCCCTCAGCGCCATCATCTCCGCGTCAATGTTGGCGGCGGAGGTGACCAGATCATCAGTCCACTGCTCCACTGCCCGGCTGAAGTTGTTCGCTGAGACGGCGGCGCTCTCCACCAAGCCCCGTTCCTTGCGGAGTTCGTCCTTCAGTTTCGTCTCGCGGTCCCGGGCGGCGTCGAGCGAATCAGTAAGAGTGGAGACCTTCAACTCTAAGTCAGCAATGGAGTCCTTGGCGGCAGTGAGCTCGTCGCCTTTCTTGGAGAGACGTACCTGCAACTCAGAGTTGGTGTGGGCGTCTTTCTCCCGCTCCACGTTGAGCGCGGTGACTCTGTCTTCGCTCGCCTTCAGGAACAACTCCAGCTGCTTCACCTTGGCCTCCAAGTCTTTCTTGGCGGTCTCTGCGGCGGCTGCGGCGCTCCTCGCCTCCTTCAGGGCCCCGCCAATGGCTTGCTCCCGGGCGGTAAGGTCGTCCTCGTGGGCATCGAGGTCGACTTTCCGCTGGTTGAGTGCTCCTTCTCGCCGGGACAGCTCCTCGGCGGCCAACCGCTGCTGCTCCTCGGCCTCAGCTTTCTCAAGGATGAAGGCTTGCTGCGCCCCGGCAAGCTCTTCGCGCTCCTCCGCCAAGTTGCGGAGAGCCGCCTGGTTGTCGGCGCGGAGCTCCGCGGCGCGCTTCTCCAAGTCAGCTCCAGCCTTGGCGGCGAGAGCCTCCCGAGACTCCAACTTCGCCTGCCTGGCCCGGTACAGGGCCAGGAGCCGACGAAGGAGTCTCTCCTCTTCGGGCTTGTCGCTGCTGCCGGGCGCTTCAACAACCTTCAAACCAGCGGAGGCGAGGACCTCTCCATCAAAGGTCTCTCCCTCCGCGGGTGCTCGAGACGAGGACGCCCACGGGACTTGTATAAAGACCCCGTTGGCGGCCTCCAAGTAGACGCCCGACCGGTCCGCGGATGCGGAGGGGTCGGCGGCCGGTGCAGCGTCCGGCGCTCCCGCGGCCTCCGGGGCAGCGGTTTGGTCGCCGGTCCCTTCCCCAGCCTCGGCATCAGCGGTTGGGGCGGTCTCTTCAGCGACAGGCTCGTCGGCTCCAGCCATTCCCTCGGTGGCAGTGGTGTTGCCGCCGGCGCCGTGCACCTCCTCCTCAGCGGTGGCCTCCGTCTCCATCCGCTCTGGTGCAGGAGGATCTAGCAGAAGAAAAAGAAAAGAAAGGATCAAGCAAATATCCAAAAAGACGAATCCAAGAAGAAGGAGTTGCAAGGCTTACCATCGCGGACTTCTTCGACGACGGGGTCCCTCGCCGGGGAACTCTCCCTTGGCGGCGGAGTAGTGGCCCCTGCTGGCGGAGGACCGCCTGCGCCCTCCCTTGGCGGGGTGCTCACCCTTGTTGGGCTGCTCACCCTTGGCGGGGTACTCGCCCTTGGCGGAGTACCCGTCCTTGGCAGAGCGTTCTCCCTCGCCGGGGAGTTCATCCTTGGCGGGGAGGGTGGAGCAAGTGGCTCGTCGGGGGCGACCTCCGGGTGCTCCTGCGGCTGCGTCTCCACTTCTGCACAAAACAACAAAATATCAGTACAAGCAACAACCTCAAGCGCGCCCGTTAAGCAGAAAAATAGATACCAGACTCACGCTGGGGGCTGCGCTGGGGGCTGCTCCTCGGAGCAGCAGGTTGATCCGGCAAGTTTGCCGCTGGCACGTCTCCCGTCGCCGCGGCGGGCGAGTCATCTTCAATCTCGACCACAGGGATCTTGGCCCTCTTCGCCATCCGCTGGGTCAATGTCCTGAAAGCAAAACAAAAGCAAGATCAGAACTAGCAAGGAAAATCAAGACAAAATCGAAGAAACTAAAAGAATTGCAAGAACTTACTCCTCTTCCTTTTCGTCGGAGCTGAGGGCGGAGAAGTCGAACTCCGCCTGCGGCGCTCCCGCATGAGGTGCTGGAGGAGAAGGCTCCCTCGGGCGCTTGGCGGTCTCCGGGGCTGTGGGCTGCGAAGACCTGGGCCCCGTCGTCGCCGAGGCCCGAGGAGCAGAAGGAGCACCCGTTCCGCTCCGGGAAGATCCCCCTCCGCTTGGCGCTCGGGCACAGGGCGCCTCCTTGACGACCTCGCTCGTCTTGGTGGCGCGCATCGCACGGCGCGTCGGCTGCTCTCGAGGCGCCTGCGGCCTCACCGTCTCGGCTGCCTTGCGGAGGCGCTTCTTCGGTTGCTGCGTGGGACTTGCCGGAGGCGGGGAGTTCTCTGAGGATGAGGAGGCGTCGTCATCAAGATTCGGAGACCCACCAGAGTCTTAATCAGCCCCGACATCCTCCTCCTCCTCGGCAGGCCCGCTGGACTCAGCGCCATGCCCGGCGGCCTCGCTCCCTCCGGCAACCTCGCTCGTCCCGGCAAACTTCACGGAAGGCTCCCCGGCAAACTCCTCGGGCGGGAGCTTCAGCAGCTTGAGGATTTCCGCCTCCTCTGCTTGGCTCACTGCGTCCGCGGCCTGTGCCTCTTCCACAGTATATCCAAAGTCGCCCGCATCCGCAGCTGCGGCGGCCTCCTCCATCCTGGAAGCGATGTAAGCTAAATCCCGCTCCGTAGTAGCCTGGGTGAGGCCCTTGTTCTCCTCGGCGTTGCGGGGCTTCTCGACCAAGTTGTCAAAGAAGGTCAGCACAGTATCCGGCGGAGGCTCTATCCAAGTGGGGACGACGCCATGGGAGTCGCACGCGGGCATCATCGCTCGTAGAGAATCACGGGCAGTGCTGTTGCACAGCGGCACCACTCCCCGGGAAGGTCTGAACCACTCCAGGTGGTTGGGGTCGTGCTTGAAGAGCTCCCGAACCATCCCCTTCAACTCCAAGGCAGTGAAATTGAAGTTCAATCCAGGGCGCAACCTCATGATATCTGCCGCATTGCCAAATTCCCAGGCGGGCCTCTTCCTTTCTTATAGAGGGGCGATGCAGCGGCGGAGGAAATCTGCTCCAACCTCTTCGATAGTCAGATTGGCGACCCGGAGACGAATGATCCTAGTGAGGGCGATACTAAGCTTGTTGTCCTCCGGGGCCAATTCACTCCAATCCCTGCCGCGCACTATGGCAGTTGTGCGCGGCGCAGTAAAGGGCTCTGGGTTATCTTCCACCACCCAGCACCAATCGGCTCTCCACTCCTCCCACTTGTCGCGAAGCTCTCCCCTCAGGTACGAGTCCTTCTTGTTCAGCCTAAAGATCCAGGAGATGCCACCGGAGAGAGGGGCACCGGATTCTACTCTAGGCATAAAGAAGTGGCGGAAGAGAGCTACGCTTGGATGGACCCCAACATAGTTTTCGCACAGATGTACGAAAACGGCCATCGTAAGGATGGCGTTGGGGGTGAAATCTAGGAGGTGGAGGCCGTATGTGTTCATTACATCGCAGAAGAACTCCGAGAACGGAGGACACAGACCACAATGAAAGAACACGGCAAAGAAGAAATACCCGCCGGGGAACATATCTTTGGCGACGGCGGGGAATACTCTGGTGCGGGGATGAGCTTGGGTCTCCCTCGACCAGAACAAATAGTATTTGTCGCACAGCTCCCTCGCGCCAAGCCTCGGCGCGAAGACCACGCACTTCTGCCGCAGGGCGGCCAGCTTCGCCGCCTGCTCGGACTTCTCCTTCTTGGTCTTGTCGCTCTTCGGAGCCATGGCGAGGGCGGCGAGGAAAGAGGCGAGGAGCTCGACGGCGCCGCGGATGCGGGAGACGGTGGAGGAAGGGCGGAGGCAAGAAGCAGCGGGGGTTTTTGGAGATTCAAGGCGCAATGAAGACGATGGAGGGGAACTGCCCCTGCTTCCTTTGCTTTTAAGGGGAAGTGGGGGACGTTCCACATTTCCCATTAAAGAATAGGCCACGATCTCTCCCACGACGCCGCAATCGACGCGTGCCGTTAGGGAGGGATGCGGCGGATACGGAAGGGGATACGGCTTGCCGTGGGCCGCGCGTGCCCGTGCACTGTCTTGGGCCTGGCCCAACAGCGCTCGGCACCGTGTGTGGCCCAGGCCCGGGGGCTCCTGTCGGTGTACTAAGATAGGGGTACCTTAGTACCCCAACTTGTGCACGGGCAGTAGCAGCTTCCCGTGGCAGGGCTTACCACGTGCTCGCCGGAAACCTTTCTGGTCCCTAAGAAGCCATTCAAGAACAAAGTATACAAGACAGAAGACCAAGGCCCCGGAAAGAGGAGCTTGTCGGGAAGGCCGCACCAGGCTCAAGGTTATCACTTTAACACAAGACCCTGGCAAGAGGAGCTTGCCAGGAAGGCCAAGGAACACATATCTCAAGAGATGCCTCGGTGCACTTTGCGCCCCGGCAGGACCCGGAGAGCGACAAGCTTCCGGGCCCGGCAAGATCACTACCCCGGCAAGGTGCTTGCCGGGGAAACCTACACTGTGTGCCCGCGCTCCAGCTCATCGGCCCACGCGTCGTCCTGGGGCCCTTCCAAGGGCACGTGGCAGATGGCTGTGCAGCCTGGGGCACACGGTGGCAAGCCACGGTGACGAGGCTACCGCCGTGGCGAACGGAGAAGCATGGACGGACGCTTTTGGGGTCGACGGCGATGGGCATTTAATGCCCTTGTCCCCCACTGTCAAAGTTAGGTGAAGACCACTGTTCATCCACTGTTCATGCACTATTCACGCACTGTTACAACTACCACCAAAATTACACTTTTACCCTCCTCTACGTTGATACCTGTCGGTGACCCCTTTGGGCTATAAAAGGAGGCCCATGCACAACGTAGAGGAGGTTCGGTCCGAAACCTAGACAACTCTCTCGCTCGGTGTAGCTAGTACTGTAGCTCTTCAAGCTCCCGAGCTCAAGAACTCAATACAACCCAAGCAGGAGTAGGGTTTTACGCGTCCGCGCGGCCCGAACCTGGGTAAAACTGCCCGCGTGCGCTCCTCGATCTGCTCTCCGTGCTCCCTCCGCTCCCTTACCGCAACGTAGGAGGGGCTCCGGTCCCATAGGTGCTCGTGGGAGGACAGTTTCCCCCGACGTAAATTGAGAAGGACAAACTTTTGTTTATGAACTGGAGTACATAATAAACTTTAAACATTCAATTTGATGCAAACACCAAAAATAAATAGCTGTTGCAGTCATGCCTAACCACATATACACAACAAAGTTTGAAGGCTTGAGAAGGACAAACTTACATTATTGGTGAAGGCAGGCTCTATAAAGCCCTTGTCCATGCTGATGGGGGGGGCAATTCAAGAAGTTTACCATAGAATCTTCTTCATAAGCATTGCCTTTATTCTACATTTTGTTAAGAGTAAATATATATGTGACAATATAAGAAACAATGGAGAATATTTAAGATAAGATGAAGAGTGATGCTACATAACCAAGTAGCTATAAATGTAAGTACAGCGATACAGGCAAAAGGTACAACCAAGAGCAATGCAGAGCTAAACTTCTTCAATACCATCGGTGTTATCCAACCTTATGGTAAGAGTAAATATAGATCTTATGTGTAGAAAATGGAGGGCAAAGGAAAATAAGCTGCAGAGTGATGGTACATGAACAACTACCTGTCAATATAAGTACACTGATAAAGGACAGTAGGTACTCACAAGAACAATGCAGAGCTAAAAAAATCATTGGCATTGGATATATTCTACACTAATGTAACAATTCATACTGATCAGATAATTTGGAGCGAACAATTGATAAGCAAGCTATCATGCATTCTGCTGTCACATAACGAACCAGGTATGTATGCAAGTACAGTGATACAGGACAACATGTACTAACAAGAGCAAAGTAGCGGGCATCATATTTGCGTTATCCTGTCCTTCTTTTCAAACCGGAATTCTTTTTCGAGAAGATTTCCTACAAAAAAGATCCGTAAGGCACATGCGAAAAAGTAGAAGTTCAAATTGTCATGCAATATCATAGACAGTACCTCATCCTCAGAACGAGACCAGTGCATAACAAGGTTTTTCCATTCAATGTCTTCTAAATTTAGCAGAGGAGACTTCACCAGAAATTCGTTTATAGACTTGCCATCAAAGTGTGATTTCCTCAGGTAACACCAATACTGCTGCGATGCTTCCTTGAAAAGCGCAAGCAAGCTTTGCTCGTCATGACTATCCAGATTGACCCTCGCCTACTTACAACAATGTAATGTAAATCATTGATGTGTTCAATCAGCAGAAAACAGGAAAATAATCACCATGAATAATAGCACTTACACGTAAGTGGGGCAGGAAGATGTGAAAATGGTGTTTGTCTTCACTATAATCTTCCAGTGATGGGAATATATGCACGTAGTCCCTAACAACATTGAAAGCATTGTCTTTTAAACCGAGAATAACTGGAATGGGGTTCCAATCTGCAGGAATTGGCCGTCTCTGCGGTTGGGATAGGTCTTCGGCCGGTGGACTTGCTGTACTTTTTGCTGGAGTGGGATTTTTCTATGGTACGACTAGTGCTACGGCAACTGAAATCGGCATACCTTTTGCTGGAGTGCAGGTCCTGTGTGGTGGGGCTAGTGGTGTGGCCAGTGAAGTATGGGTACAGTCTGGTGGAGTTGGTCCTACGTTTTGTGTCACTGGTTGTACAACCAATATAAGTGGGGTGCTGTCTGATTTCTCCGGCACAACCACGTTTTTCAAGGACTTTGCTGGTGCTCCTTCAGGTTCGGCAATCACCCTCTTCCTTTTTGATGTCTGATGCACAAGAACAACATTTGAGTGGAAAAAACATGGTATGCTGACAGATGGAATATGTATTGATAATGGATGGCCATGGCATCTTGACATATATGATGAGTAAACTAAGCAGATGGCGGTGCAACAAAGTAGAAGAAATGCAAGACAACATATGCAAGATACGCGCAATCAATAAAACCTTGCCAAATTAGAGCAGGCACCTTGATGGGTGAACATGACAGGCCATCTGCCTTTGACTCCTCGAGATTAGAATAGTCATTAGGATCATATTCTGAACAAGAATCTACATGTGGGGAGCGTATGAGTTTCATTGCATCCAGAATGGCACTCAATGCCTTGGTGCCAATTTTGTAAGTCATTGCAGTGTTCCATAATATTCTTCTGATGCGCGGATTCTGATATTCACTGTAATTACGTATAATATCTGAGAACCATGAAAACATAAATAGTTGTGAGATTATCTTTGTAATGCAGAGGATATTCCAATATAGGGGCGCCCCTGTAAACACTTGTGTGCTATCACTGGATTCTGATGAGAGAGCTCATGTGTGCTGTAATATGGTGCGTGCATTTATATAATCTGGCACAAGTACACAAAAAAAAGGCTCCAGAAATAAGGATAGTTGGCAGATGATAGGTTCAAAATATACTGTATAGAGAGTTTATTGCCAAACCATGATAACAAGAGCAACAACAACTGGGCATATCATAGTGTACATAAAAGGGGTACACCATAACCACGATATATAAATCGGGAAAGTGGAACTGGCTTGAAAATACGGTGTTGTATTGCCGCTAGTAATTGGAAGCCTATCGATCAAGTAAATGTCAGGTCTATCAGCTGTTGAGTGCAGATGTCCCTACTCCCCTTCCTGACAAGGAACATATTGTACGTACTAAATACAGAATAACAAAAGAGGAACATGTTAAAGAACATAAGAGGAAGCATATTCTTGAGGTTCCGCTTAATTGCATACAATGTTGGTTGCCCACTCATGATGAATCACGGCGCCCAAAGAAATGCAATTCCATGATGTCTCTCTATATGTGGCAATTTTGAACAAGAGTCATTAGGATCATATTCTGAACAAGAGTCAACAGGTGGGGAGCGCATGAGTTTCATTGCATCCAGAATGGCACTCAATGCCTTGGTGCCAATTTTGTAAGTCATTGCGGTGTTTAGCTTCAAGAGTGGACTGCTGCTAGTGCGACACAAAGCAGCTACACAGATTATAGTGTAGATATAACGGGAAAACCGTAAGCATCAGAGTAAAATCAGCAAAGTGGAACTTGCTGGAATATATGTGCTAGTATTGCCAGTACGGCTAGAAAGGCTTCAGATACTGGCTCTCTTCAACTGAAGGTGCGGTACTATTAATATCAGTGTAACTCTCAAGGCGACACAGCTCCCCGCATTTCCTTGCTATTCTTACAGGATTCAAGTGTGCAGGCTACTAAAAATCCTATTCCCATGTTACAAAATCCTACGAAGCAAAGAGGCCCGAAGAGTTCAAAGTGTCCATACCAACCGATCGTATAGACCTCTACACTGCAAATGTCCCTGCTCATCTTCACTACAAGGAACATACTGTACTACTATCATACTCCCTCCATTCCAAAATATAAGTCTTGGTAGAGATTTCCACTATGGATCACATACAAATGTATCCAGATACATTTTAGAGTGTAGATTCACTCATTTTCCTCCATATGTAGTCCATGGTGGAATCTATACAAAGACTTGTATTTAGGAACGGAGAGAGTACTTATTAAAGATGAACGGAAGAGGAACATGCTAAAGAAGAGCAAGATTTTGGATAATAAAATGTTCGTTGCGCAATGCCCACACATGATGAACCAGAGCACATTAAGAAAGCAACTCCCTGCTGTCTCTCTATATGTGGTGCACGTGCTTTTTTGAAAGTAAAGTAGGAACATTAGCTGACCAATTAAATGTTATCTGTTTTAGTAATATCAGCATCATATCAGATTCGTACTTGAGCAACAAGTTTGGAATTATGAGTGGCACATTGTTTAGCTTGATGGATTCAGGAGCAGTGCTAAGTAGGTACAATGATGGTACTGAATATAAAGGCATGTCTGCATGCAAGTCGCGTGACTTTTGTCATTTGGGTCAGTCGACCATTTCAGGCGGTTGGATGAAGATCCTACGTCTCCTAACCCTTCTTCTTCCTCGTCTATAATTCTTCCCATACAGAACACCGCACGGGCCGCCGACCAGATCATCGGCCCCCATCGCCTGTGTTCCTCCGCCACCCCCACCCCCACCCCCACCCGCGTCGAGTTTTCTTCGTTCAGTGAGGCCCCACCACCGCCCCCACAACCAAAGTCCCCACCCGAGCCCCTTCGTTCGCACCGGTGAACTCCGACGAGCTCTGAAAAATTGACTGACCCAATTTTAAAATTTAGTCTACTATGATTTAACTAGTGTGGAATATAAAAGGCGAAAACCATAAGCATTGGGAGTATAGTGTTGAGCGTGCCATGCCGGATCTGAAGGTGCAAACCGGACAAAGGCAACTTCGCAACCAATGTTTGCTTTCAACTAGCAAGTAAGTGATGGACAAGAAATCAGAGTAAAGCAGTGGCGATCTATTTTCTTGCTGCGATAAATAAGTTGAGCAGATACGAAAGAGTACCGCCTCTGGTGCGGTGTCGTGTATGCATCTGCTGAGAATTTGATGGTGATGCGGTAGCGATGGCTATCAGCGGCGTGGAAGCAGATCTAGGAGGGTAGACGGTGGCGGCGGGGCGCAGTGGACAAGACGGTCCTAGGAGCGACGCCAGCAAGGTGGACGACGGCGGGGATGAAGCGAGAGGACGGGATGCAAGGATCCCGGTCCGAAGCCGTGGATGAGAGAGGTCGATCTCTTGTAATGGACGGTGGCGTCGGGGTATCAGCTCTGGTATGGTGGAGGAGGATGGAGGTGGATGGGGTGGCGGACGGAGGAGGTTGGGTGGAGAGGGTATTTTGGTGCCCACGGAGTACGAATGGGGAAATGGAGGTGGAGAGGAAGCGGGAACCATGTCTTCAGGGCGCGCTTGTCTCAAATGCAAGGAAATTTACAAACTTAGCCCCCGTTTCAGATTTCCTACATCACAGCAATATTAGTCGGTTGGGGATAGGATGGTAATCTCGCATACACCGAATATTTGCCGACGAGAGTTTGTTTTTGGCACCCATCGTGTATGAATCGGGGAGGGAGTCGACTTTGACCGAGGACACACTGTGTTTTGGCGCCCATCGTGTATGAATCCGGGTGAGAGGCAGTTATGTCACGTTTAAGTGAAATTACAAACCTACCCCTATCGAAACCTATAGAAATCGAGCAGATAGGCTTTGCGTGGCAGGGATAGGCAGTAGTAATTTCCATCTCACAGATTTTGGTTTCGGGCGGTTACTGCAACTTTCCCCGCTTCGTTCAAATTTTGCAGAATGCATGTTTACCGTCCCAACTCAATTCGAATCCCGTTTGTATTCTTTTTTTTTGGGCGGGATCCATTTTCGATTGGAATAAAATTCTATATACATCATTTTCTATATATACTGTCAAAAGCACAACACCATTTATACATAAATATGGTTTACAAATGGCATGATCTCAGATTCATAAGGCTGTATCCATCAATTTGGATTTTCAAATATTTGAAACCACTTTATGTTGAAATCCAATGTATGCATTCCTCGCTAACTGTTTCCAATTAATGTGTGTTTCATGCGGGTTTTTTTTACTTCTCAAACATGTATAATGTGTTTCACACACGCAACATATAGTGTAATCCGTTTAGACATTACTTGCATATAAACCATGCATTGTTTCTAATTAAAGAATCTATGGATCACCAATATTGATAAACTATATAACATGACACGTGTCCCCAAATTCAAATGAATATGCATGTTTGATACACCAATTTGCGTTATGATATTATCGATGTCGTGATCTCCAGTTTAAATATTTGAATCCCATTTAATCTAGATATTCGTCTCATATAACTATCACGCATGCTTATATATGACTATCTCTCTAGACCTATACACGTTCATCGTCTCTCGGGTATCTCTCGTGCTACCTGTATGTCGACAATGATCTTTTATCTTCGCAACACACTGACGGTACTCTCTCCCTTGACCTTCATCACTCTATCTCTCTCTAAGTATATCTCGCTCCATGCTATGTGTCTCTAACTATGATTCTCCATGTGGAATCTCTTTCTCTCACACAAACGCAAAACTTTGTCTTCCAGGGTCTCATTTCTCTCTACTATTCCCCTGTGTGCCACTCGCACACCCCTCATACAGATATGTCTTTCGCTCCTTAGGTATGAGAACCTACGACTCTTCCTCTTAAATATCTCATTCTCACACACAAACACAAACTCTGTCTCCCAGGGTCTCATATTTCTCCACGGTTCTCTTGTATGTCGCTCACACACACTCTCTCTCCCTAGAGATATCTTACATCCCCTCATATGTTTCTCTAGCTATCACTCTCGTTTTGAAATATCTTTCTCTCTCGCAGACACAAAACTCTGTCTCTCGGGATCTCATTTCTCTCCGATATTTGTTTGTATGTGAGTCACATGCACCCTTTCTTCATCTCTCTCACACCCACACCCATAACTCAGCCTTCTGATCCACTCGACTCCTATCTCTAACACACACTAGCTAGCCTCTTTATCTTTCTATTTATCTGTTTCTCCATCAACCTTCTTTCATTTATAGGTTGATCTCTTTTGCACAATCGTTGTGCCTCACTCCCTCTGCTCACCATAGATGCATGCTCTAGCCCACGCCACTATCTTTTAAAGACAAAAACACATGCTCAATTGTCGGGCCTTTTTACTTGCATTCTCGCATGCATGCATATTGTCATACCGATCCGTCTCTCCCATGTCGTTTATCTTAGCTTATGACTTATGTCTTCTTTCTTTTATCTCGATCATGCGCGCACACACACACACACATCCCGCGTATACATGTATACCTCTCACACATGCACGTTCAAGGTCTCTATGTCTCCGTACGTAGTTAATTACCCTCAACCCTAACGCCACATCGAATCGTACTATTCTTGTGTGCACATAACTTTCGCCTAGATGGGTAAAACACACATTCACACTTAACAATATCCTTGTAGCTACCCCCCTCTCACTCTTCCCCTATATCCCCGAAACCAATAAGACCATCCCTTCATTTAATTCCCGCCTACATGCACCATCGATATATAGTAGTTTTCCTCGGTGTCTCTCGAACAAACACGTTCTCTCGATGTCGACTACTCTCACGCGCACATACCTTCTCTTCCCTCTCTACGGGCATTTTCTCTCTCACGCCCCGTCGTTAGTGGCCTCTGCCATACACATCACCTCTCTATGATGAAGCCATGCACACTTAAATTACATCCGCCACCGAGGACCCCGCGACACACACACACACACACACACCCAGACCCACACACACACACACACACACACACACACATGCACCCACAAACACTCACACACACAGTAAGACTCCATCACACACACACGCACACGCACACGCACACTAGACTCCATCTCTGTCTCCCCCCACACACACAATGAGACTCCATCTCACACACACATGCTCTAGGCGTAGCATTTGTTCCTACCACCCTTCATCCACCCTTACCCGTATGATAAACAAGCACCTTAATTTACTTGTATAACATGGACAAATTCCACTTTACTTTAGTAGTTAGCAAACTTATCATCTGTACCCTTATAAAAAACCGAGTTGGTGATGATGGTGTGCCTGCCATCTTGTAATATAGACCGTCTATATCTGACGGATAGAAAGCAAACTATGATAATTTTACAAAAGATAGCTGCACCTCTCTCCACATCCTTATCCCCCCACACCTCATTGCTGGGCAATTAAAAAAGAAAGTCTCCGGAACAATCTAGCATGGTGGCCGCTGCCGCCTGCCGGCGCCGTCCATCCCCATGCCTCCGCCCATTCCGACCACCAGTCGCCACCACGCTCCACTCCTTCAGTCCTCCTCACCTTATCTCTCATCTTTCATTTTTTCGATGACATTCTCGAGATACCAATTTTCTGATAAAAGTCTCGAAATATCATTAGTTTTTACACATGGGATTACTCATGCATGGGGAAATCACACCATGTGTTTTGTAAAAAAATGCATATTGATGTTCCGTGCAATGCACGAGCATCTTGCTTGTAATTATGTAACACAAATCACGAGCAGGAAGTGACATTTTTTTACACAACCACGTTAACATGGACACGTAAATCACTAGCTAAAGTAAATACCATTATACTTATATCCCGATGGAAAAGGTTGAGTACATGTCCGAAGAGTAGAGTCGCACACATGCACTCTGTCTCTCAGAATCTCTCTCACACACACACACCAGTTACGTGACACCCACTTAAGCAGACACGTATGTTACAATTTGTGGACACGCGGGTACACGTGATGTTGCGCATTTATTTAAGCCGGAAGGCGAACCCAAACAGTAGCTGCATTCATTCCCCTCCTGCCGCCTCTTCTCTGGTCGCCGTCGCCCAGTAGCCATGGCCCGGCCGAAGGTAACAACATACACCATACTCTCGCCCGAGCGGCTCTTTAATCTGGAAATTTTAGTGGTCATGCATGCATCTTTGTGTGCTAGCACTCCTATATAAGGGTTGATCGGTCGCTTCCCGCGGACGTGCGCGGGCGGTGGAAGAGGAAGGAGAAGGGAAGCGGGCTGTGGAGTAACATTTTTTACCACAATTTCTTAGGAAACTGAGTACAATAATTGAGTAGTCTTGCAAACTACCATTACTCCCTCCATTTTTGTATACAAGGCCACTATGGAAAATACATTTTTTATCAATACAAGACCACCAACAGTAATCAAGGTAATATTAATGATGTTTCCTCGTACTAGTAACCCATGGCTTAATTACTAGCATGCATGCAGTGGATGATAATAACACACTCACCTACTTCCTCTCTCACAACCACTCAGTTTCCTCTAATGTGCATGCACTCTATTAATTAACCCGGTAAACGAGAAAACAAATTGTCTTGTAAAGCACACATTAATTTTATCTTGGTACCTGTAATTTGAGTTTGTGGCCTTGTATACAAAAATGGAGGGAGCACTACACATGAAACAGTTCAAAACCTATACTCCCTTGCCAGCGCGCGCTTCCCGCGTGAAACTGTCAACGTCGCCCTGGAGCGTCAGTGCTGCATTAATGCCCGGCCAGAGCGTAGGTTTACCTCTCACTGGCGCCGACATTGAAGCGGCGCGACGGCCGAGAGAGCGCCGCTTCCCGGTGCACCGACTGCTTCACGTCGAGGCTGGCCATAGTCCCTATTTGGATCCATGGGTTAGAGTTAGTTTGAGCTAGTTGGGGCTCAAATAGCCCTAAAGTATCCAAGCATGAGGGTTTAAATTGGAGCAAGTTGCACCGAACCGACCAAAAAAAACTATCCCACCCAAGGGGTGCTAACCAAAGATAGTTCCTATTGGGACCACTGAAAAATCACTTCTCTCTCTCTCCATCAAGTGCATTTATTGTCAATCTAACCCGGTCACCCAAACACCTCTTTGGCTACAGTTAGTTCAGGGTTAGTCATGAGTTAGTCTAACCTCTAGCTAAGTTAGAGTATCCAAACATGAGCAGTATAGGACATGCAAGTTGCTCAAACATACAATCAAATTCGTACGTGAAAAGATTTTTTTGTTTTTGAAAACAGAACGTGAAAGGATTTTTTTAGAATGCTCTTGGCATGTCGCTAACATGTGATGAGTTAACCAACCTCAATAGATGGCAAAAGCGCCAGCCTGCCGCACTTTGAGAGAGACGAGGAGGGAGAAGCGATACGGACTGCTGGATTACTAGAGATAGGTGTCGCACAGAAGCCAAGAAATATGGTGATAGCGTGGGTTAGCCATGTACTAGTATGATGTAACTACACCGGGCTGCCGTGTTTCGTACTCTTCCAGTCCACTGTGGAGATGATTGGTTGATTTTATATCGCTGAATAATATAATAATTTATGAGTGCAGACGCTCCACCCCGAGGTTCCTTGCTCCTTCTCGGTCGTCGAGAATCTATGTTCTTCCACTCTATTTTTTTACGTGAGCTTTTTCATCCTTTTGACAACACGCGACACATCTAGCATCAAGGTGCACGTGTCATGCAAGGATCGTTCCATCTATACGAAGAACACGTGGGACTGGAACTACGAGACGGATATGTACCCAGGAGTGGACGTGCGAACCTGTGTAACGTAGCGCAGTAAGTGAAGTAGAAAGGCACAAATAGTATGAACATGTGTGCCATATAGGCATTTGTCTCTTACTACCACTAAATGTTGTACGTGCAATGCCCGATGATGTTATGGAGTACGTGACTAAGTACTCTACTACTACTATATTAATTGGAGGCACATATTAGGTTTTATATTGTTTACGTGTATGCCCCGAGACCTTCCAACTAGACATGTCTTTCTCTCCGGGTCGCACTTTGTATCGTTCATACCACTAGTACAATAGTACTACTACGTGTGGTCTCTGACCCAGAAGTGGAGACGCTCTACTACGCTATTCATGTCCCACTCCTTTCACTGACGTGTGCGACATCCAACACGTGCTGTGTGTTTGGCACTCCTTCATCGTAAGAGTTGAAACACTAGCATTCATTAGAAATAAAAAATAAATATAAATCACCAGTGATACTATACCACACGGTTTCCTTGCTCCACGATATCGGAAAGAATACTTCCGCTCGCCGACATGTGGAACGTCGACCATCCTGGTCCACTTGCCATGCCCGCCGAACTCCAAGGGAGAGTTACCCCGGTCGGCGCGCCGCAGTAATTACTAATGAGCCGTCAAATCACAGGCCCAACCTTACCCACTCTGAAGTTGCTCGGACGAAGGAACCATCATGACTTCGTTGAATTCCGCTTCTTGAAGAAAGCTACTGTACCAGCAGTACTGCTAGCTACAGTAGTTACTCCAGTAGAGGCCTCCTTTGGTTCATAGATAGGAATTTTATAGGAATATGAAAATCATGGGAAGTGAGATGACATGCATATCAATTCCTATAGAGAAAGAGATGCCATTTGATGCATAGGATAGGAATTTTTCCATTGAGTCTAGGCTAATGTACTGGAATTTGCTCTAAAAACTAAAGTAGTAACTAGTAGTATTGTTACATGCTCGTAATTAATTAAACAAATGTAAAGGCGACACACACACACACACACACACACACTAACTACTAGTACTACTACTTCTCACATGCTGGCCAGACGTCGTCGTTCTCCTTCCCGGCTTTGTCGGCGACACCCCACCATGCTTGGATCCCCGCCGACCTCTCCGCAGCAGCGCATGTGTCCTCTTCTTTCTGGCGGCGCCGGGCCTCTCTTTTCTTGAGTTCTTTCTGACTTTTCCGCTCCCTCTGTGCGGCTTTGGCCGCCTCTTGCTCTACCGCCCATTCGGCCTTGGAAGCTTCAAATTCCGCCCACATAGGTGTGAGGTCGCGAGCGGCGATGAACTCGGCATGGCGGGATGCCACCGCTTGCCTACCATTCTGTGTGCGGTCGTGGGCGGCGAGGAACTCGGCGCGGCGGGATGCCATTGCTTCCTCACTGGTTAGTGTGCGGCGCGGTGGTATGAACGACGCTTGGTGACAACTCTGGGGTAGAGTGGCCGGACAACCGTAAAGTGCATTGGTTTGTCAAGAGCTCAAGGACAGAAGACGAAGGAAATTTGGATTCCCCTTCAATCCTGGTCATTTATTACCGAGTAAAATGCATTGGCGGATATTGAACTTGTCTTGATAGCTCACTTTGATCATTGTATACGAGATATGGTGATTATATGGTCACTGGCTCAGCGTATAGCTCCGTATTTGTCTGGTTGACCAGTCAAACAGTCCGCATGCGCCTCATCAGCTCATGTTCTTTATAATCTATCTATGCGGGCCTACCCGTCAGTGGAGAAAGAAATAAAAACCAAAATTATGTGTATGTGACATTACTATTTAGGCGTTTGCTGGGGGCCTTCGTGAACACCGAGCATGTATTCACCTGGCTCAACAACAAGGGTCATACTCGTGACTCGGTGCCTTGATCATGTATATCATCCATCACAATGACAATCTATAAAATAGCCTAGCTAGAGAGGGTACTATGGTGTGGAGTACTCCATATACTATCGTGAGCAACCGATCATAGTGCCACTGCACACGAGTGTGTGTCTGATCGATTCGTCCGTTATTCGTAAGTTATGTATGGTTGTGTGGTGTCTAATGGTGGTTGTCGAATGCTAGCTGGCGACAAGAGCGGTTGCATGGACGCCTGGTTGTCAATACGTGCCGCATACGCTTCAAAGGCTCGTCATCCATGAGTTCACATTTTACCACCACGCCAGCGTCTGACCGCTCTGGCCTACCGAAATCCCTTCCATCGCTAGCACGCGCTTCCCGCCTGAAACGATCACCGTCTCTCCAGAATGTCAATGCCGCATTCACCGGCCTTAACAGCAGGTGTAGTTGGTGTGTCACTGACATGCGGGCCTGATGCCCATTGGGCCCACATGTCAGTGAGACAATGCACCTGCGGTTAAGTCACTAAAGCAGCGTCTGCATTCATGCCCGACGCGACCTCTCACTGGCGCCAGCATTGCAGCAGCGCGACGGCCGAGAGAGCGCCACCTGCACGGCATCCCGGTGCAAGCGACTGCTCCGCATTAATGACACCATGGCTGCCGACGAACCTACTCCGGTGCCAGCCGTCCATCCGTCTGCCGCGGCTCATTGCCATTCACCCGCTATATTAACTTGAGCCCCAGCTCCCAGCCATAGCCAAAGACCCACACTCATTCTCCTCCGGTCCCTTCTTCTGTTGGCACCACTCCAACCATGGCCTCCGGGCACTCCAAAGCTCTATTGGACGAACTGTCGCAGGAGCAGACGAAAGACATCGGTGGCTCCGCTCCGGGCGCGCTCCAAAGCTCTCTTGGACGTACTCTCGCAGGAGCAGATGAAGAAGATCGCCGGCTCCCCCCCGACCGCCCTCCGCCGCCACGACCACGAAGCCGGCGCGCGTGCGCGGGCGCAGCCGGCAGCGAGGAAGAGTAGTACACGGTAGGTCGCCACCACTCCTCCACTCAGTCGATGCCAAGCTTGGTGGGATAAAAATCGGCGGACGATTAGTCGCTTGACGGCGACGTTTAGGCGGAAATCTTCATAACCTTGTGCTTCGGAGGAGGAGGTTATCGAGGCGGATAAGGAGGAGGCAAAGGCAATGGCCGGCTTTCTCGGCTTCATGACCGGACATGGTGGTCGGGGCCCGGCGATCGTTTAGATTAGGTTTACAGTAGGTTTTAGTACGGTTTGTGCGAAATATGTAATGAATTTCATCCAGTTTATAGAAAAAGTTCTCGAAATGTAATGAATTTCATCCGGTCAATTTGAATTTTGCTTTGTTTGCACGAGTTTTGTCGGTTAGTTAATATAGTTGTCGAAAGGTATGCGGGCAGCATTGGATGGCATCCATCAGTGTCCTCGGACAGATGCCGGTGTAAATTTGAGGGCCAGCGCTGGAGATGCCCTAACTATCATGCTATAATCGCTAACACTGCTCCATTATTTCGCAGGGAACAGTTATCCCTCGATCAAAATCAGATATGCCGTGTTTCGCACTCCTCCCATGTAATAGTGCAGACTCTTGCTTACATAAAAATGGAGCAAGTGGACGGCACTGTAGGACGTCATATCACTCAAACTAGCCCGCCTAATGTGCGGGAAAGCACCGCCCTCGTAATTTTGTTCTGGATTTCTATCAATCAATCGCACAAAAATGTTACGCTTTGCAAGTTCAAAAGGAAAAGGCGGCACACTTACAACTCGTTCACGTCGCACCCCCGACAGTTCGGCTCGCACACCGCTCACCAGAGGGGACACGCATTGTCTTGCATTTTCACTGACATGTGGGACTGTGATTGAATAAACCGTCGATAGCAGAAATCTAATCGCTCGGCGGGCGTCGGCTGAGAGGAGAGAGACGGGGGAGGGAGAAGAGATCGCCCGCCCGCCATGCACGGACTCCAAGAAATATGTGGTGATAATGTGAGGTGGGCCATGCGGGAGTCCGCACCGCTTCCAAGCCTGCTTCTTACCGTCCTGGCCCACCAGAACCCCCCCCCACCCACCACCTCTCCGCGCGTGCTCCCCCCTCAGAGGCCAGCTGCCCGCATTCATAGCAAGTAGTACCAGTAAAATTCTAGCCTATAAAGGGCATGTACAATGGTTGATAACATATTCTTATCATAAGTCTTGCATGTAATTTAGAGATGACAAAAAAACATGTGTACAATGGATCATCTCTTAGCCTTATCTTCAATAACTAGTTATTCCTAAAAACATGGTGAAAAGTATTGTGCTAAGAGATCATCTCTTGCCTTCTCGACAAGCCCGCTTATGTGGAGGAGAGAGAGGCATTGACAAAGTCAAGGAGTGGGATCTGCAGGAGCCCGTCTCTACACGTGCTCCTAGGTATTAAAAACTAATTCTAAAAAAAGAGGCATAAAAACAATTGTGTCTAAAAAAAGAAATGTAAAAAACATTTGAGAGGAAATAGATAGAGAGTCTGTGAGAAAAAGTTGTAACCTTATAGTAAACATTATGGTAGTATTACATGAGGAAGGAGGGAGTGGTGCACATGCCAAGTTCACTGGGCTGTCATGTTTCACAGTCCTCCGCCATAACAGTGGAGACAATAGGTTTCATAAAAATAAACAATGAATACTCGTTGCTCGTCCACTATATCGGAAATAATACTTTCATTCGCTGACATGTGGGACGTCGACCATCCTGGTCCACCTGCCATGCACAAAATTATCCTGGTCCACCTGCCATGCACAAAGTTAGTCGGACGAAGGAACCATCATGACTTCATTGAATTCCGCTTCTTCATGAAAACTTACTCTACCCGCAGTACTGCTACCACACGCGAAGATTGGACAGCACTGTACCACGTCATATCACTAAAACCCACTAGGCCGAACTAGCCCGCCTAGGATTTGTACTCCCTCCGTTTCAAAGTTAGTAGTACAAAGTTGACACATCTATTTTGGAACGGAGGGACGTCTCTGTACTGCTATGATTTTGTGTTGTACGTCTCTGTACTTTTGCTATGATTTTCCTACCCTATGAACCAAATGAGGCCTGAATGTATCTGTGTCGACTATTGTCTGATCGATCGCTAAGCCTACAATTTTAGGAGCTTGGGCTATTGGCCGATCGATGACGGATCAGTATAAGCGTACCACTAGCTCATCAGCCCCAACATTTCTCTTCGGTGAGTTTTTTGCAAGTACTATAGCTCGCACAGTAGATAGCCTACTAACACCAAGAACCATCAAATAAGCCATGCTGATATGATAAACAGTTCAAACTTACATCTAAGCATGCCATATATTACATCAAAAGCTGGAGAGGATACATATGTTTCCATAACTCGGAGAGGGTTCGCATGATTCACTATCAAACAAAAGTAGCAAGTACCGCCCACACAAGACAGTGCACTAGCCCTAAGATGGTAATTAAACACAGGGCAATGCAACCTACCCTGAAGGATTAGCCCGACCGACTATTTCTTGTCATTGATCACTCGGGCAATGATCACAGCTCGGACATCGGCATGGGAATCGATCTCTGGGGCGATGTCCACAGGACTGACCGCGACATCGGAATCGATCTCTGGGGTGATGTCCACAGGATGGACAGCGGCATCGGAATCGATCTCCGGGGCAATGCCAACAGGACGAACCGCGACATCGAAAACGATCTCTAGGGCGTTGTCCACAGGACGGGCCGCGACATCGGAATCATCAAGGACATCCACCGGCACCTGCACAACCCTAACATATTAGCAAGCACATTGCAAATAATCAAAAACCACAACTTTCGGCAATAAGCCATTATTTTTTATCTTGCGCAGCTCACCGGGGGATCCCAACCCTCCGGGGGCCATCTCCTCGTCCTCGATGGGGGCCATCACCTTGCCAGGGGAATACTGCTTCTCAACGGCGACTATCTCCTCAAACTAGGCCTTGAGCCTCGCATAGGTGGTCATAAGAGTTTCTGGGGTAGGCACGATGGGGCCCTTGCTGTTCTTCCAACTTTCTTTGAGGAGTTCGTCCACCAACGTCGTCAACTCTTTGTCCAGTGCTTGTTTCTTGGAGTTCTTCGTCTCCATGGGTTGGCCCGCCAACATGGTCAACTCGTTGGTCGGTGCTCGCTTCCTGGAGATCGCTATCTCTAGTGGGTTGTCCGCCGGCAACTCTTTGCCTAGTGCTCCAGGATCCATCAATGAACTGACAAACAAAAATCAATCGAAAGGAAACCACAATCACAATGAAAACGGGAAAAGAATAGGCTGTGAGAATCAGTTGGTGCTTCACAAAAAGAAGATTCTTGGAATGAAAATATAGCAGCATCACTGATTCGCCCACCTTTCCTTCGTCGGTACGGAAGAAAAATGGCAGAAGTGAGTAGCCTGGAGTGAGGTTTTCTTCAAGAAAGGGGAGAAAGGGCTTCAACGAGCGTTCCAGTGTAATGATGGTTGCTTTGTCCAGTCCAACTTCGAGGCCACTTTACCACTCCTGGTAAAGGTGCGAGTTTTGTGATATGACGGGTCATGACGGCCACATCGGGGTGACTGGTGAGTTTCTACTGTAGCACCACGCTGTGATTTGGTGGATGGCACGCGAGCCCGGATGCTTTGATGTCCCGCATGTAGATAGAGCGGCTAGTCATATAGGAGTGGTCAATATTGTGCACCGCGACCAAGGCGGAGAGGAAAACGAGAGAACTACGTAATTAATGCATGAGTTTAATTAGGGTAGTTTTGTAAAGTACGAAATACATTCCTCCAAACGCAAAATGCCTTGGTTGATGAGATTTGAGATTTGAGGCCTATAAACCGGAAGGGAAATTTGAGATTTGAGATTTGAGATACTGCACGCGGTGTAGTCACTTGTTGGAATCTCTAGAAAGACTTATACCGCATGATTCTTTGCTTCTTCTTACTACTATGTACTACTTCGTCGACATGTGGGATAGCCAGCAGCATCCAGGTCGACGTAATACGTGTCATGCACCAGATTAGTGCGGAACGGAAGGGGGGCATCACCCCGGTCGTACCGCCTGGCCCTGTTTGGATACTCCAATTCAGTTAAAGGTTACAGTTAGATTCTAATCCTGAACTAACCTTGAAGTAACTCTAGCAAAAGAGGTGTTTGGATGACAGGGTTAGATGGAGCGTGGATAAGGCGAGGTGCCTTCATGGGCGGTGCGAGAGGGAGGAAGGGAGAGGACGAGAATCTTTGAGGAAGTGGGGAGGGATCTGCTGCGGGGAGAGCGAGAGAAAAATGTGTTTTTTAGTGTCTCGAGAAGAACTAACCCAAATAAGCACCTCTTGGGTGGGTTAGATTTTTTTGGGTTAGTTGAGTTCAAACTAACCCAAACTAACTCTAACACATGTATCCAAACAGTAACCCAAACTAACCCTCTTTTTTGGTTATTTTTGGGTGAGTTGAGTTCAAACTAACCCAAACTAACTCTAACACATGGATCCAAACAGTAAGGGTGTGTTTGGTTGCATTCTCAACTCAACATAGTTGTTCACTCTTCATGCATGCTCATCTCAACACCCCTCTTCATGCATGCTCTCTTCATGCATGTATCTAGTGTATTTGTGTTAAGCTTGTGTGGGCTCATGCACCCTCCATACACTCTACCAAACACCCAAAAGTGGGTCGAGAAGGGAACTTTTGCTCTCATGCACCCTTCATACACCCTACCAAACACACCCTAACGCGCCGTCAAATCGCACAGCCCGACCTTTCCAGCAGTAAGTAAGTTGAATCCGCTACTCCCTCACCCTCCTCACTTCTCTATCAAACCGCCTACACGAAAAATGCCGCGCGTACTGCCCGGGAAAAACCCCGCCCACAACTTTTAACTACGGAAAAATAGTTTGAGCTTGTTCGTTCTATATAAATACTAGTACTGTATGTTTGTTCACCCGTGGGGTTGTTCAATGAATGGAGGGCTGGGGAACACAAGTGAACAATACTACTACTAGTAGTAGTAAGTAGGAGTCGTACAGGTAGTCACCTTAAATAGAGAGTTTCTTTTCTTTAATGCCACGTACACAAATTGAAACACTTGTTGTGGAGAGAAAAAGATAATCACTCCACTATATATGTATGCAGGGGCCTGAGCGCTTGCTTTACTAGGGTTGCTCTCTTCATTCTCTCATCCTCTCCAGATATAAACAAGATAGCGGTAGCGACATTTTCTCTCTGCTCACCGCTGGTCACAAATCCGGCCGGATCCCTTCGGCTGGTGTGTGTAGAGGACTAGGTGCATCGTTCACGCGGTCATCGCCGGCGAGGGAGGAAACCCACAGCTGCCGGAGGGGCCCGATCCTCTGCCCGTGCCGTTCTCTCCGACACAACGCCGGCTCGGGAGATCCTCTGACCCTTCTTCCTCCCTGCCGTATTGTCCGCAGATCCGACCTGCTGCCGCCGACTTCCCGACGACCCTTAGGTCTAAGTTCTTCGAAAGCGGCCTTGCTCTACTGCCCCAACTCCCCACGTGTCTGCATGTGCATCTTTTTCTACTCCCATCAGCTCTTCCAAAGCCACCTAAATTTTTAGTATTATTAGAGGTAAAGCTACTTCATGCATTCGAATCTAGGGCTTTGTTCAAACAACGAAGAAAGGGGGGAAAGTTGTAGCATGAATCTAGGACTTGATTCAAAGAGGAAATAATATGGTGAAAGTAGTAGAGACCGGATAGCCAACCGGTCTCTTGGTTGAAAAGGGATATAATGGGAAAACGCAGTACAAATTGGATAAGGAACATATCTATTATTGGTTGAAAAAAAGATAGAAAGTGGCGGCTGGTGGACAAGTCAACAGAGTATGTCTAGGATTAGATTTGTTGCCCTCACATAGTAAAAGGTCTCCAGGATTAGAATTGCTACCCTCACATAGTAAAAGGTCTGAAGATTAGATTTGTTGCCCTCACATAGTAAAAGGTCTCCAAGATTAGATTTGCTTCCCTCACATAGTAAAAGGTCTCCAGGATTAGATTTGCTGTCCTCACATAGTACAAGGTCTCCAGGATTAGGTTTGCTGCCCTCACATAGTAAACGGTCTCCAGGAGTAGATTTGTTGCCCTCACATAGCATTAACAAACTCGACATCACCACTTTATGCCTCCTTGTAGGTACATTCTTCTGATGCGTCCACTGTCGCATGTCCTTATACCGACCTTTTGCTGTTGTTAATGTAAGGGTGCATGTAAAATGAAGCAATCACACTGTTACCTTAGGGACATGTCTAACCAGTGGTATTGTTAATCTAATGCCTCCAGTGATAAGATGCAATTAAACTGTGTAACAAATGGCACTCATGCCGTTTTCCCCAGTATGATAAGAAAGTTGCTCCTTTACGCTGCTGAGTGTCCTGGTGTCCCCACGGTCCCATGCCCTTAAACCAACTCTTTAGCTAATGTTGATTTACTGTATCTGGTAAACAAGCAATGCCACCATTAAAGTAATCCCATATTTGAGGAATCTCATTGTTGATCGTAATGCTTCTGGTAACATGAAGCATTGCTGACGTTTTAAAATTTCTACTGTCCTTGCGTGATTGCCATGAACATAATTAAGATGCTTCTTTTCATTTTGTATATGTTTCGTATATTCTTATTGACCAGCAATTGTTTACTTTCTATCTTTTTGTGCAAATAGGGATATCCATTTCACCTGGTTGCTATTGTGACCTTTTGGCGAACTGCACAAAACACTTTTTTTGGAATGAGTGTCTTGTGCAGTTCAACTAAAATGTCACGTGGGCAACATCTCTCAATTTTGGTGGAACTGCACAAAATGGTGATTGGAGTTTCCAAAATCTCCGTCAGGTTCTGCTGGTAATCTCGTGCAACATTTTATTAGCCTTTGCAAGATGAGCCGTCACTGTCACCACAATGGCACTTTATTTTAGTGGAACTGCACAAAAGGATAAGAAAATTATAGTTGCACCTTACATGATCCGGACAGCCAACCTTAATGTTCCTCAATTTTAGTGCAACTACTAAAGAAGAACCTGCCAAGTCACGAGAGCAAGTACTTCTTGCTAGCCGAATGATGCAATCTTTGCTTCATTTCAAGTGAACTACAGAAAAAGGCGCATGAATTGAATCATGGAACTCCAAGCAGGCCTCATCCGAGTGGATCTGCAGGTTGAGTTTAAGGAGGCCACTATTAAAGTGAAATCATGCTCTTCTTGTTTGGTTGTGCAAACAGGAATACTCAACTACAGATGTTGTGACGGTCAAGAGCATTCGCCAAGTTTTTCGATTGTATGACATGGATAGCCAAGATGGATTTAATCCCGATATTCACTTTATCAAAAGGCTCTAATGGGTTGGTTTTGAATCTTGCAAGCTGGGAATCAATGAGATGTGTAGGCATCTTTGTTGTACTTATTATTTGAATCTTATTTGTTGGTTCTGAATCTTGCAAGCTGGGAATCAATGAGATGTGTAGGCATCTTTGTTGTACTTATTATTTGGATCTTATTTGTTGGTTATGAATCTTGCAAGCTGGGAATCAATGAGATGTGTAGGCATCTTTGTTGTACTTATTATTTGGATCTTATTTGTTGGTTTTGAATCTTGCAAGCTGGGAAACACGACATGATGATGCAGAGGACAACAACCATAACAAATAGTTCAAACTTGGTAGTATTATCTTTGTGAAAGTGCGACAAATGTGTTGATCGTGTGCGTCCTCAGAATAATAATTCTAATTGTTGTGCATGTTGATCCCGTGGCACTGATAGAACGAGCCAACGCATTGCTTGTTTTAAGTATAAATTTCTATTAAAGCTAATTAAATTTAAGTAAAGTGACCACTAACTCCTGTTATTACAGTACCAATACAAACCCGCTCGTGAACCGACGTGTGGCCGGAGTAGGTTTTTGAATGCGCTGAGGGAGCATCTTCTGCCGGGTGTGCAGCGGACGAGGGAGGGGTGATACATCCATTTTGCATCATGCTTAAGTTGATATTTATTGCATTATGGGATGTTATTACACGTTATGTCACAATACTTATGCCTTTTCTCTCTTATTTTACAAGGTTTACATGAAGAGGGAGAATGCTGGCAACTGGAATTCTGGGCTGGAAAAGGAGCAAACTCTGGAAACCTATTCTGCACAACTCAAAAAGCCCCGAAACTTCACAGGACTCCGTTTTAGAAAATATAAAAAATATCCGGTGAAAGAAGATCACAAGGGGGGCCACCAGCTGTCCACGAGGGTGGGGGCGCGCCCCCCTCTCTAGGCGCGCCCCCTGCCTCGTGAGCCCCCCGATGCCCATCTTCTCCTATATGAGGTGATTTAACCTGGAAAAAAACAGAAGGAGGCTTTCGGGACCAGACGCCGCCGTCTTGAGGCGGAACCTTGGCGGAAACCAATCTAGGGCTCCGGTAGAGTTGTTCTGCCGGGGATACTTCCCTCCGGGAGGGGGAAATCATCACCGTCATCATCACCAACAACTCTCCCATCTTGGGGAGGGCTATCTTCATCAACATCTTCACGAGCACCATCTCCTCTCAAACCCTAGTTCATCTCTTGTATCCAATCTTTGTCCCCAAACCTCAGATTAGTACATGTGGGTTGCTAGTAGTGTTGATTACTCCTTGTAGTTGATGCTAGTTGGTTTACTTGGTGGAAGATCATATGTTCTGATCCATTATGCATATTAATACCCCTCTGATCATGAACAATATTATGTCTTGTGAGTAGTTACTTTGGTTCCTAGGGACATGGGAGAAGTCTTGCTATTAGTAGTCATGTGAATTTGGTCTTCGTTCGATATTTTGATGAGACGTATGTTGCCTCTCCTCTAGTGGTGTCATGTGAACGTCGACTACATGACACTTCACCATTATTTGGGCCTAGAGGGAGGCATTGGGAACTAATAAGTTGATGATGGGTTGCTAGAGTGACAGAAGCTTAAACCCTAGTTTATGCGTTGCTTCGTAAGGGGCTGATTTGGATCCACTTGTTTCATGCTATGGTTAGGTTTACCTTAATACTTATTTTGTAGTTGCGGATGCTTGCATTAGAGGTTAATCATAAGTGGGAGGCTTGTCCAAGTAAGGACAGCACCCAAGCACCGGTCCACCCACATACCAAATTATCAAAGTACCGAACGCGAATCAGATGATCGTGATGAAAACTAGCTTGACGATAATTCCTATGTGTCCTCGGGAGCGCTTTCCTTTATGTAAGAGTTTGTCCAGGCTTTTCCTTTGCTACAAAAAGGATTGGGCCACCTTGCTGCACCTTATTTACTTTTATCTTTTGTTACTTGCTACCAATTACCTTATCACAAAACTATATGTTACCTATAATTTCAGTGCTTGCAGAAAATACCTTACGGAAAACTGCCTATCATTTCCTTCTGCTCCTCGTTGGGTTCGACACTCTTACTTATCAAAAGGACTACGATAGACCCCCTACACTTGTGGGTCATCAAGACTCTTTTTTGGCGCCGTTGCCAGGGAGTGAAGCGCCTTTGGTAAGTGGAATTTGGTAAGGAAAAAATTATATAGTGTGCTGAAATTTATTGTCACTTGTTACTATGGCTCATAATCCTTTGAGGGGCTTGTTCGGGGTATCTTCACCCCGACCAGAAGAGCAAAGAGTTGCTCCTCAAACTACTGCACCTACTGAAAATGTTTTCTTTGAAATTCCTTTGGGTATGATAGAGAAACTGCCTGATAATCCTTTTACAGGAGATGGAACACTGCATCCCAATTTACACCTAATCTATGTGGATGAAGTTTGTGGATTATGTAAGCTTGCAGGAATGCCCGAGGATGTTATCAAGAAGAAGGTCTTCCCTTTATCTTTGAAGGGAGATGCATTGACATGGTTTAGGCTATGTGATGATATTGGATCATGGAACTATAATCGTCTAAAGTTGGAATTTCATTAGAAGTTCTACCCTATGCACCAGGTTCATCGTGATCATAATTATATCTATAATTTTTGGCCTCGCGAAGGAGAAAGCATCGCTCAAGCTTGGGGGAGGCTTAAGTCAATGTTATATTCATGCCCCAATCATGAGCTCTCAAGAGAAATGATCATTCAAATTTTTTATGCTCGGCTTTCTCTTAATAATCGCTCCATGCTCGATACTTCTTGTTTTGGCTCTTTTATGATGAAGACTATTGAATTCATATGGGATTTATTGGAAAGAATTAAACGAAACTCTGAAGATTGGGATCTCGACGAAGGTAAGGAGTCAGTATGACCCCTAAGTATGATTGTGTTCAAGTTTTTATGGATACCGATGTTTTCCATGAGTTTAGCACTAAATATGGACTTGACTCTGAGATAGTAGCTTCTTTCTGTGAATCATTTGCTACTCATGTTGATCTTCCCAAGGAGAAGTGGTTTAAATACCATCCTCCCATTCAAGTGAAAGTAGTTGAACTTGTTAAAGTTGAAGAAAAGATTATCACTTATAATGTTGATCCTATTGTTCCTACTGCTTATATTAAGAAACCACCTTTCCCTGTAGGATGAAGGATCATGCTAAAGCTTCAACTGTAGTTCATAAGAGTAATACTAGAACACCTACACCCTCTGAGCAAATTAAAGTTGAACCTTGTGTTGCTATGGTTTAATATCTCTTGGTAGAAGATTTAGATGGACATGTTATTTACCTCCAAGAGGAATCTGCTTGAACAGCCAAACCCGATGCTAGGAATAAACATAGACCTATTGTAGGCTTGCCTGTTATCTCGGTTAAAATAGGAGATCATTTCTATCATGGTTTATGTGATGTAGGTGCTAGTGCAAGCATAATCCCTCATACCTTATATCAAGAAATTATGCATGATATTGCACCTGTTGAGTTAGAAGGGATTGATGTTACTATTAAGCTAGCTAATAGAGACACTATTTCACCAGTTTGGATTGTTAGAGATGTTGAAGTCTTGTGTGGGAAGGTTAAATACCCTGCTGATTTTCTTATTCTTAGTTCCCCTCAAGATGAATTTTATCCCATTATATTTGGTAGACCCTTCTTGAATACTGTTAATGCTAAGATAGACTGCGTGAAAGATATCGTTATTGTGGGTTTATTGGATATGTTGTTAGGGAACGTAGCAGAATTTTAAATTTTTCTATGCATCACCAAGATCAACCTATGGAGTCATCTAGCAACGAGGGAGGGGGGATTGCATTTACATACCCTTGTAGCTCGCGAGCGGAAGCGTTCAAGAGAACGGGGTTGATGGAGTCGTACTCGTCATGATCCAAATCACCGATGACCGAGCGTCGAACGGACGGCACCTCCGCGTTCAACACACGTACGATTGGGAGAGACGTCTCCTTCTTGATCCAGGAAGGGGGGAGGAGAGGTTGATGGAGATCCAGCAGCACGACGGCGTGATGGTGGAAGGAGCGGGGATCTCGGCAGGGCTTCGCCAAGCTCAGCGAGAGGGAGAGGTGTCACGGGGGGGTGGGGGCGGGAGAGGGAGGCGCCGGGGTCTTGGGTGCGCAGCCCTCCCTCCCCCTTTATATAGGGGCCCTAGGGGGGCGTCGGCCCCTAGAGATCCAATCTCAAAGGGGGGCGGCGGCCAAG